>CM046843.1:28577259-28767114 GCA_025618425.1 Heliocidaris tuberculata | reverse complement strand
TACAGCTGGTCACTAAAACAGGTTTGACTGTAATAAAAAGATACATAAAATGGAAAGAGAGAGGAAAACGGGGGGGAGGGGGGGGGGGTGAACTATATAAAATAGGACAAAACTGCAAACAAAAGGAAACAGAGAGAAGGAAATTCATTTTCAGACATTGTTTATACACGTCTTGGAGTAAGTTTTGTGGAAACCTATAAGAAGAAGTAAGGAAGATATTTTTTTTCTAAAGAAAGATAGAAAGTAAGAATATACAGAGGAACGGAATGAAAGATAGAATAAAGTAATTAAAATGAAGACTTTATCACATAATATAGAGATGGTAGAAGGTTTAGCAACATAAATCTGGAATAAAACAAAATCAAAGCCCAAAATGCAACAAAGACCGATTTGTATTTGTATCACAGGACCTAAAGTGCTATACATGTAACAAAAGATAGTGTACTAGTTTTTCCTAAGGAAATCTATCAAGTACAAATTAAACAAAAAACAATAACAACAAACAAAAAAAAACAAGTTAAAAACAACAAAACAAGATATACATGTAAACAATGAAACAAACAAAAACAGAAGAGAGTTTGCAGCTAGAATAAAAGAAAAACCTATTTACAGGACCTAGAAAATTGGAATATATTTTTGAAGATGCTTAAGGTTCAGTATATATAGCTTTTAAAAAGGAAATTAGTAGGAAAAAGAGTCCAGGCAGCGGTTTTTGTGCCTTTCATATGCTCCTTCCTATTTTAGAGGAAATGGCTTATCAACAAGAGAAATAAGTCTAGTGAGTGCGTAGGGTATTACATGTAGGAAGAGGGGTAAGGAGGGGGGAAACCCTGCATGTGAAACGTAAAACCTGCTGATAGACTCATCACACATACGTACATACATGCACTGTACATGGAAATACAAGTTTGCACACAGCCTTCATGTACAAAAATAAACCGAGTTCTGTCTGTACTACATGTACGTACCCCGCCCAGTTATGCAGAAGTAGCTGGAAATAAGGGAAATTAAGTTTTCTGTAAATCAAATGTACTGAATTGTGTTGGATTTAGTTTTTGGAGGTACTTTTTAAACTGGATTTATTTGGATTTTGATGGTGACTTGTGCCTTGTTATTAAAGTGATTCAGGAAGATACAGTTTTCAAGTGTGGATATACTGAAGATCAGAAATAAGAGGTGAGTTTGTATTTTTTTTCTGTCAAGCCTTTTCTGATGCTTTTTGGATCACTCTGATTTGACTGTGTAAGCTTGTTATGTGTAGATGAATATACATGTGTATATGCATAGGAATTGAACAAGGGAATTCCCAATTTTACTGTTATTGTTTTTTTGGTTGTTGTAAAATGAGGAATGGAAAAGGACATTGGAATTCTAAAGCAAAAACAGTACGAAATGTGCTAACAACTCTCTGTTTTCAAATATATTGCATTATTCTTTGAACACTGATTTTTTTTTTTTTTACTTTTTTTTTTTATTATAGAGCTTTAAAATGGGTACTTTACATCAGAAAGTTTTTCTCATATTTTACAGTTTGACCCTTGTAATTATTTTTGACAATTATTCAAAGTGAATGATAATCAGCCAGCTGCATAGTACATGTCCATTAATACATGAATGTACATGTATAACCTTGATATGATGTTGCAAATTGTGATAAAACCTGTACAAATTGCAGCTTTTAGAAAAATCTCTGAAAAAGAATCAATGATTACATATACCTCATACCTCGTATCAATAACCCCTTTAATGAAAAACATCTCATTAATATAAGAGTTTAATATGTATATATACAACACCTAAATGTGTTCTTTTTTATAGTCTTTTTACTTAAATGTAAATTGTGATTTTCGTATTCCAATTGGAATTATGTAATAATCCAGCTTGCTTAATTGTAATCCAAAATATAATAGGAATGCATGTTTACCATACTTACTTATTTGTGAAAAATACTACAACAGAGTTCAAAGAAAAGGAAGAACTATCAACCTTTAGCATATCACATATGGATGTATGTTTTGTATACTTTAATGTTTCTTTATCTGTATATTACATGCATTATGCTTACAGGTAACCTCTGAAAGAATGACCAGGAAACCGTGACAACAAATGATACAAGCGGATTTTACAGCAGCTGTACACAAGTGTTCCCTCAGTGCCGAAATGAGAGAAGAAAGGTTTTTTTTTTCATAGTTGAAAGAAAATATTTATGAACTCAATTAAAACGGGTCATTGCTGTACTACAAATGATCATTGGTAAACTGTGCGACTTCCAGGAGCTATGACTTTGTAGAGAAATATATAAAATTTGGAAAACAAAATTCTAGAAAACTTACTAAGTCACCAAGCATAGCATTATAGAATTATTTTTTTCCATTAGTTTTGACAAAATACATTTATCTGACATAAAAAAAAAAGAAGATACGGGTCCAAGACAGGAGATAAAGAGTGAAAAGAGAAGTTAGTTTTTTTGTGACAAAAAATTGAACTAGGAGAACAATATCAGAGAAAGAGTTTTGTCAAGTGAGTAGACTGATTTACAAGTGATCAAAGGAAAATTCCAATTTGAAAAGGAAGATAAGTGAAAAGAGTAGACACAGCTTGAGGGAACAACTGACTGAAGGAACATCTTATCAAGAAAGGAAAATAATTGAAATAGTAACATAGGTTTTCTTGTGATCGAGGGATCATCAGACTGAAGAAACGTCAAATTAAAGCAAGAAAGGAGATTCTGACACTGACACAAGGGATTGAGTGAAGGTAGGAGCTAGAACTAGTCAGGTTTTAGGGATTTTCTTGTGATTGAAGGAACAACTGGCTGAAGAAACATCTAAACGACAAAGGAATTGAAGGAAATACCGACGCTGATCGTGTGATAGAGGGAACGACTGACGCAAGGGATTTAGTGTAGGTAGGAAAGGTAGAACCAACCGCCACCATAGCTCCGAAGGAGAGACTCGTGATGGAGATCGAAGAGGATCCTCCGATGCCGAAGCAGCCTTTATCGGAGAAGGGGCAGTGCTATCGGGTCATCCTCTACTGTCTGAATGTATTCTTTGTGGTAAGTACATTTGTGTAATATGAGAGCCTGAAGGGCGTTAACTGCATAAACATATCGTCTGTTTGGAACCAGAAGGGTGTTAACTCTGTGTTAAAGTACACTGTATATGAGTTAACCCTTTCTGGACAGGAATTGTTTAAGGGCCAAATTAATAACATTTTGTTCTTCAAATTGGCAACCATAATATTTTTCTTTTAGTGCTACATGTTTCTAATAAGGTGTAATGTCTTTGAAAACAATATACATGGCTACAAATTTTGCCAAAAAGTTGAAAAAATTGCCAATTGTGATAAAAAACAATGATTTTGAACCTTTGACTGTGTTGCCAATTCAAGGATGTTAAGGCTTATTCTTTTTAGAAAGATTCCTGGCATCAAATGCAATATCATCATGCAACAAAAATGGAGGTAGTATGTGCAGAAATTTTTGCTCTTTCTACTCATGCATCTGGTATATATTTAGAGCTCTGAATCAAAAGTTATCGAGCCAAACCACAAAATGTTGTCAATTGTCTCGAAAGGGTTAACGCCCTTCTGTCTCCAAACAGACAATATATAAGTTACTGTCTTTCTGGCTCCAAGCAGGCCATATCTTTGATTTATGTAGGGTGACATTCTATTGGTCCGATGCGTATGGTTAGGTGTAGGGTTAGGATGACATTAACTGTAACTCCTAACAGATTTTACTACAGAACTTTATAAATGAAAGACAAAAATAAACCTCTTGGACAACATACTACTTTTGATGTAATTGAATTATGGGGTAGTTGGCCAGGTGGAGGGGGAGGGGGGGGGTTGTATGAGGTTTATTGATTGTCACATGTCGCTTCATAAATCAGCGTGCTACACTGTACATGTAAAGGGTCATGTTTCCCATTTGCAAAGATTTTTAAGCATCATGAATGTAATTTGGCATGGATCAGCATCGTAAAATAAAGGACTGGTCATATTTGTGCGATAACAGTGGCCATAACGTGATTTTCCATTACATGTACACCCTCCTGTGTGATGTATACGTGTGAGTATGCTTATGTCTGTTCATAGTAGAGTAGCTCTACGGTGAACCTTTAATGAAAAGTCTTGTTATTGTTATCCTTATCGTTATCGTTATCGAGCAATACAATAATACTCACACAATCATTAGTTCTGTGGTATTTTGTGAAAAGTTAAAAGAAGAAAGCAAAAAAAAACAAAAAAAAAAACACATTGATGCTGGATTGTGGGGTACAAAGTGTAACATTTATGATTCAGTATTAAAATCAATCATCTTGTGAAATTAGTCCCAACACCGATTTTGAGTACAAAAATCAATTGGTGAGTTTGATTTCATTATCAAACCTCTGATTAACATGTAAAGCCCACTGCTCAGTGCACACTATATTATGATCTACAACGATCTGTTTTTGGAAATATATCGCAGTAGCATTAAATATGGACATTTTACCCCATAGAATCTACCTGATTCAGGTTCTGAACAATAATATGAATACTAAACATTGAGTTTTGATGCACTGTCAGCCTTATACCTGGAATAAGGGACAAATCGGTTTCAAATCGTAGACAATCGCAGGACTGCTCTGACATCACTCCGACTTGGAGCCTATTTCACCTTTCCTCCAAAGATTGTATAGTGTGCAGTGGGCTTAAGAGTTAAAGTTTTACCTGTGTATTTACTTTAAAAAATTTGACTTGTGAAAGTTATACAATACTTTGAGCACTACATGTAGGTCTTAGTAATTTAATGGGGGTAACCACGCTATTCATAAGGACTGATATTCATAAGGACCACTTATTTATAAGGACCGCTATCCATAATGCGTGACTAAATGAATAGCGGTTTTGTATGAATAAAGGTCCTTCTAAATAGCGAGCAAACCATAGACAAATTAAATCGCTATTCATAAGGAACTCCATTCATAAGGACCACTATTCATAAGGACCCCTTTTCATAACGCGTGTTAAATGAATAGCGGTCCTTGTGAATAGCGAGCGAACCCGATTTATTGTGTTTTTAAAAGGTTCATTAGTTTGAAAAGCTAGCCAAAATGTTGTTATTTTGATTACAGTGCACAGGAGTAGCAATGATTGCAATAGGAGTATGGGTCCAGCTTGACCCCATCAACGAGCAGGTTGCGCTGCTCCTAGGCAACGACCTCTTCAAGATGGCAGGCAAAGCTATCGTCCTCGGCGGCATCATGATCCTCATCGTGTCCCTGGTCGGATGTGTCGGAGCTCGTATGGAAAACAAATGCCTTCTCAGGATGGTGAGTGTCATGTAGAAGTTTTGGAGACTCTATGATACATGGACATAAATCCTTGGGGATGGGGTATACATCCCCCCCTCCCCTTCACTTTTGAGCAGGGGATGGATGGCCTTTAACCCTTTCTAGACAATTGGTCACATTTTGTGGTTTGGCTCAATAACTTTTGATTCAGAGCTATAAAAAGTATGCCAGATGCATGAGCACAAAGACCAAAAATTTCTACAGACACTGTGTCCATTTTTGTTGCACAACCATGCATATTCCATTTGATGCCAGGAATTTTTAAAAGGAGAATAAGCTTTGAAATCCTTAAACTGGCAACACATTGAGAGATTCAAAATCATTGTTTTTATCTAAATTGGCCATGTTTTAAAATGTTTGACAAAATTCTTAACAATGTATATTGTTTTCAAAGACATTACATTCTATTAGAACCATGTTAGCACTAAAATAAAAATATTAATGTTGCCAATTTGAAGAATAAAATGAGAACAATTTAGCCCTAAAATAATTCCTGTCCTGAAAGGGTTAAAATTATACCCCCCTCCCACACTTTTCAAGGAAAAATTATTTTGAAATCTGTCAGTTGTTAAAAAATTTGACAAGATCGATATAAGTGACTCTTACTAAGTGAAAATTCTCTTTAAAATGCTATTAAGATACTAAAAATAGGTTTAGAACATCCTAAAATGGGTCCAATTTGTGTATGTGTGTGTGTTTGCACAAGAAATCTTGGAACCTGATACGATTCCCCCCCCCCCCCCCCCCCACACACACACACCTCGTCGGAACGGATTTTTGCTAATGTTATGATATTTACATGTAGTTCTCAGTTTTCTTTTCTTCACTTTTTTTTCTTTCACCATTCACATGGTGAGGGGATATTCGAATCTCGTACATAAGTCATGTGGAAATAGCTTGCTAAACACTTGCCCAACACAGTAACATGGTTTCTATGCAAGGCAGAATCCATACAGAGAGATGCTATTGATCCTACACTGTAATTGAATATATCTTAAAAAGCAAAGTCTACGATTCAAGCTGTATGTACACATGTACTTTCATCACTATCAGGTATAACATGCTCCTCGCATAAAGACACCAAATGAAATGAACAATAGTTGGCGTAATGGAGGCTAGTGAAAAACACCTCGCATGAGCCGGGTATAATAATCTCAGAATTGATTGGAAATATCGCAACTGAGTCTTTGCATCCAACCTAGCTACGTGTTTGTACAAGCTTGTTGTGCATGAATCATTCCAGTATACAGGATATGAGGTCATGATGTTGTCAGGTTGTCTGTACAGTACGTAGGTCTTACTCATAATCATCAAGGGAAACCGTTGATGCACCAGAAATGCGTGTGAAAGGGGTAGATAGCATTGCAAATAAGACTTATGACCTTCCTAGAAGATACCATGTTTAAGTATAGAAGAGGCACAATGGCTTAGTGGTAGAGCAGTGACCATTGTACCCGGGAGGTCCTGGGTCCAATAATAATAATATATATTTCTTGTAGAGCACATCACAAGTCATTATATTTCTATGTGTTTTAAAGGGAAATCCAACCTTAATAGCAAGTTGCTTTGAAAGAAAGAGGAAAAATCAGAGAAGCAGATTGGTGAAAGTTTGAACAAAATCGGACAAGCAATAAGAAAGTTATGAATTTTTGAAAGTTGTAATCACTATACATATGGGAATTTCAAATTGGCCGAATAGGTAATGTCACTGTGATGTAGCTGTGGACAACTCCCCCATTCGCTCCAACACACAAAATGACTAAAATGTCACTTTTTTCAAAATGTATTACTCAGTAGGATCTTTTTCTTTCATGAGGACCTATAACAATATGCTATCTGCAATATATATTTTGAGTACTGCCCCTAGTATGTGCAGAAAGCTCCTCGAAGAAAATCGCAAATTATTGATAGTTTGGTGTATGACAAATGGGAGAGTTGTCCACAAAAATGTCACAATCAACTCACCAAATTGCCAATTTGAGATTTGCATAGATGTAGTGATCTCATTTTTCAAACATCCATAACTTTCTTAGTCCTTGTCCGATTTCTTTGAAACTTTCACCATCCTGTTTTTCTTATTTTTCTGCTTTCACACAAATCATCTTATTATCAAGGTTGGATTGCCCTTTAATGAAAAGAAGACAGAGACAGAGAGAGAGAAAAAAGGAAAAATGGTTTCCAATAACCGTAATTTAAGTTTGATATGTTTTTAAGATGCCCTTAAAGGGATTCGGTAACTTTGTGGAGGCTTGATTTAATAAATTGTTGAATTTTGATATCTGTCTTGTATAATGATGTTCAGAGGGATAAATAAATAGCCAGGCATAGAAAGATTTTCAAATATGTAATGCTATTATTAAGATATCTATGACTGAATACTCTCATTTATGAAGCGTATGACTATACGCTTTAGTCTAACACTGAGTCTATGGGGGAAAATGAGTCTGGCATTTCCGGTCACTTGCATTATGTTTACATTTGTGAAGCACACGATGATCTTGAAGTGCCTTTTTTCCCCTGGGGTTTCGTTTTTACACCATATTACATACACTGATAGCAAGTAAGGCCAGGCAGCTCAGATTTTATCAAGCCTCTACAAAGTTACCAAATCACTTTAAATTGTTCTAATAATTCTATATCAATGTGCTGGTCTCTCTTGGTAAGGCATTAATCCTCATTTCTAAGTCCCTCATATAGGACTTCAAATGAATAGGCCCCCTGGTTACTTACAGGCATACACTTTTTTTCTTAGCAGTCAGGTAAAATAAACAATCAAACATCAACATCAAACAGTATAATGTTGTTTCATGCATGATGTCTTATGCAGGGTTCTCACCGGTGCGTAACACCCTCGGTTCTCACCAGTGCAAAACACCCTCGGTGCTAATCCCAAGCATGGGGGTCTTAGGGCAAAATAATATTGTGGGAAAAATCTGTCTGTCAAGGGTAATATCATATCAAAGCATACATAAGACCTGCATAATTGCTTTGGTCCTCCTGATGAGGATGCTGCAAGACCATATTTCACTCAGTTTGGAACTCAAATTCCCGAGAGCTGTGAAACCAGGGCCCTGTAACACAAAGGTTTGCTATCAATTGCAAATTTGAAACAACGATTCTGATTGGTTAATGGTCCGCCTTTTGAACACTATGTGCATGCAAAGATGATCGTGATTGGCCATTGCAATTTGCAATTGATCGCAAACCTTTGTGTTAGGGGCCCTTATATAAGAATTAAGAAGTAGGCCTTCTTCAAAACAAGGTGTCTTTTGTTTTGTTGTTAAATTCTTTAAGCAGTTACCCCATATATTTGTGTAAATACAATGCAAGCTTCCTGAACATACATGTACAATGGAACCTTGTTAAAAAGAGCACTGTAATAATAAACTCTCGTTATAACAAGGTAATTTTACTGGTCCCACTTCTTTGTATTATATTGTTTATTTAGCCCTGATATAACAAGGTTTCGATATAACAAGGTAATTTCTGTGGTCCCAATGAGTTATAACGAGGTTCCACTGTATAATAATTATATCTATTCTTTCAATGTCACAGGTAGTTTACTCTTCTCAGATTTTGATGCTGAATCATATATTTTTGGATAATTTTTTTTCTTTAAAATATACATAGTAAAACTTGATAGTATAATTACTGCATATCACATGACCTGATCTGAGCCAATCACTTGATTAGAATTCACACTCTAATGATGATTACGAAATAAATGTACAAATTGGCTATTTTTTGTTGCATTTTGTAATTTTCATTCACATCAAGGCATTTGACATGTTTAATATACATTTTAATTTGTCTTAAACTTTGTTAGAGTAAAAAAAAAAAAATGGTGCTAATTTGGGGAATCAAAGCTGATTCATATTAGATCTTTAGAAAATCTTGAAGTGCTATGGGGCACAAATGAGACATACTCACCGAGATCTTACATATTTTGCTCAAATCGCTCATTCTTAATTTTTCTTCTTCCATATCTGTTGCAGTACTTCTACCTTCTGTTAGCAGTATATGTAGTGGAGTTTTCTGGTGGCATTTTGGGATTGGCATTTTTAGCAAGCGTAAGTATATCATCTTCATCTGACAGTTGTTCTGAAGACACTTGCTCCAGGAAACAGAGCTATTAAAGTTAGGATTTGGTTTTAGGTTAGGGTTAGGTCTAGTGTTAGGTTGAGGGTTGAAGTTACAAATGTAATTAGTTTCACTATTTTGACCAAGGAGCAATCGTCGCAGGAGCATTTGTCATACAGTCACTTGATCATAATTCTGGGACGACATTTATACCATCCTCCATACAACTACATGTACCCCCACAGGATAATATCCTCCTAGAGGCCCCGAGGACAACTGCTTATATCACGCCAGAGGGTAAACTGTCAGGCAGAGGGGGCGGCGTTTAGTTGTCTGTTGTCCTTAGCGGTGATTATCGGGGGGGGGGGGGGGGTACATGGTTGGTGAGAGGGCAATTTATCTGATTTTTGGACAGCATTTGCACCATCCTCCCCAAAACTACACTCAAGGCAACTGCATCTCACCCCGTAGGACAAATACCTCCTAGAGGCCCCTAGGACAACTGCTTATATCACCCCAGAGGGTAATTGTCTGGTGGAGAGGGAAGTGGTCAGTTATTCGTTGTCTTGGGGGATGATTGTGGGGGGGGGGGGGGGTGTGGTAACTGATTGGTGAGAGGGTATTAGATTTCATGCAATTTTTTGACAAGGGGGTAATTGCCGGGGGGGGGGGGGAGGGTAATTGATTTCGTTTGATTCTTGGACAACTGCCCCCTGGACAAAATTATCCTCTTTGCACTAATGTGAAAATTAACAAATGTGTTAGGTTAAGTTTGATTGAATTTCCAAACATAATTTCGTAGGTGCTGTACAGCTCTCAAATTTTTAGAAATAAAAACAAAGATATCACTTCACTGATGCATAATAACCTCTTTTTCCACCGAGGTGAGAGTTTAAGGCTGGTCTTATTTTGTTTTCTGCCGTCTGCAGGCTGAAACGGAGCAGAACTTGACGTGGTCTTTGAGGGATAACTATGGGGCAGCTGGAGGAGAGGAATACACAGAGGCTTATGACTTCATCCAGAAAAGGGTAAGTCTAACCCATCGACCAATACCAGTGGATAAAGCAACTGTCACTTGTTTGTTGCCTGTTCTCTGTAGTAACTTTAATAAAGTTTATCATTATGAAATGCTTGTCCAAATTATTTAGTAAATGTGATATATATGAGAATACACTACAATAAGTAATTTTAATACAACAAAATAATTTCACATGTCAAACTTGCATTGAATTATAATGAGCTAAATCAGCATGATGCTTCATTATTTACGCCCTTTCCAATTAAAGCTCAAAGTTTTCCATTTCAAAATCCAAAATAATACATCCAATGTTATACAAGTCAGTAAGATATCAGATGCAGTATAATTTGTCTACAATAATAAAACCTTCATAAGTCAAAGGAAATTTTCCTTGTTATTCATGTTTAATAGATTGTATTGTAGTAATATAGTAATTAAACCCCACTCTAAGGTGCACCGTTAACTAGTTTGAAGTCCTATTTTCGATGAGGTGTGCAAAAAAAACACCCCAACAACAACAAACCCAGCTCTATTGGAGCATGCAAGAGTATGAACTGGGTGATACAACCCTGCTTGACAAAGAGTCGTGATGAAGAATGAAGTAGGCGTGGTGTAACCTGATGTCATCGAAGACGATCAGGACGTCGAAGACGAACGCTAAAGCACATGGCCGGCGTCCTTGCCAAAAGTTGATGAGCTCAGCCCAGCTAAGTGATGGACAAAGATGCGACTGTAAATAAAAAAAAAAATATATACCAAAACGGATTCTAAAAAATATTCCCTGTCACCATGAATTAATTATCCTTACGCCTTTCCAACACCATAGGTACACTTAACAAGTTAACAAGCAACCTGCTTGCCTGGTGATCAATAATAGATTCTAGCAGACAAAAGATACATCATTTAAAAGTGTCAACATTTAAAAGAAACAATAGTATTATATTCTTTGCTTGACTTATTCTATCTATAAAAAAAAAAAAATGCACATAATGTAAATCTGTGACTTCTTATTACAGATTATACAATATAACAACAACAAGGGGGGAAAAAAAATGTATCCATAATAATTCAACACACCAATTTTGAAAGTCCTTACTTCTACAAAGTACTTAGAAAATAATTCAACTTACGGATATCTATATAGTCTGGTCCTTGGTGCTCAGCCAGGAAAAGGTTCTTAAATCTTGCTAGCCTGGAATGCTTGCTAATGAAGATACCCTAGGCCTTGAATTCACACCCAGTCACAGCACAACACAGTAAACTCTCATACATGAGGAAGATGAACTCCACCTCTCCACACAAAAGTTAAATGAGATCTGCCCTCATTTCCCCTCACACACTCTCACTCCAACACATGACCTGACACACCCGGAATTGTAGCCAGTTACCTCCTATCTCCCTCCCAACACCTAGCAACAGAAAAACACCTTTAATTGTATTGCTGTTTGTCCTAATTAATTCGCAGCAGAGTTCCTTACAAACCAGCAAAACTAACCATGTGAGCATCTTACAATGCAACAAACCTAAACATGCTTGCACCTGGCTAAAGCATCATAGCAAGACCAAAAAAAAAAAAAAAATGCTAATGAACTCTCCCTAGTAGGAAGAAATCAGGGTCAGGGTGACAGCAACGCCCTCTATGTTTGATGCGACCGCTCGCCATGTTTGGGCTCGCAGAAAAACACCGCCACTGCACTGTTTCGATGCAATTTTATGCATTTTAGAATCAAATAATTCAGCACTGTGAAGTCTTTTCCACGAATTAACTGCAAAATCAGGCAAAACAAGTGTATCCTTTCATATTCTAAAGGTGATTTAATGTGACAGTCAGTATGATGTCTATTCAAAATAAAAAATCAAATCATGTATCTTTCGAATAGGATTACATTGGAATTGTACGCAGCAGACGATGTCCCACGTACTGTGTTCGAGTGTAGGGCTCCAATTTTTGCTGTATAGAGCTGTGCATACTATGCTATATCCACTTGGTAGATATCGATGGTCTGACCCCCTAATTGGGGCCACATTCTTAAAATATGTTAAACCCAAGTGAAGTTTCTGATTTATGGAAGGCCAAATGTCAACCCCCTAATTCTGTATAATACAGTTGCTGTTCATGTCATCATGTATCAAAATATATAGACAAAATTAATTTGGTTGTGAAAAAAAATTGAGAAAGAAAGTGTCAAGTGTATGTATTTTACTTTAGTTACAGAGTTATAGTGATTCGTACAGGATGAAAATGTTCTTATTTCGGACTCTACTCTATATAATCGATGGACTAAATCTTTGCATTTATTACGTGGGGTTTAAACCTAAGTAGCCTAAAGTTATGCCAATTTTTAAGAATATTGGCCTAACTCTGTAACTAATGTATTTTATAATAAATGAAAATGTTCTTATATGAGCATCGTAAACAAAACATAGGTTGATCTGGGCACGGCCCTTTCAAACAACTCATCATTTGAGCTTACTGTAGTATGAGAATGTGGTACACAACCTCGCACTTATCTCCCAAACAAGTTTCTTTATATGATGCTTATTTATCCATAGGTGCATCTTGTGTGTACGCCCCTTTAACTATTTTCATAGTGCACAAGTGATTATGTCTTTCATTGTTTTTTTAATAGTTTCGATGCTGCGGCATAACTGGTGACGTGGTAGAGGCATTAGTCGAGTATCGAATGACGGCTTTCTGGCTGAACCAGTCACCCTTAAAACCCCGCAACGTGGTACCATTAAGCTGCTGTCGTGAGGGTGTCGACCCCGTCATCTGTCGGTTAGAGAGGCCCCAGAACCTGTATAGACTCTACCTGCATGATGTGGTAAGGAGAAATTGCAATGGCAATAATGATAATATTCCGTTCTTGTATAGCGCATATTGCATTTTGATCTAACGTCCCTATGCGCTTCCAAAGAGCTTTGAAAATTATTATGTTGGTTTAGCTCCTGCAATCATTACAGGAATTGAGTGCATTTTAAGGAATAATTCTACCAGGTAGCCATTCACCTCACCTGGGTTGAGTGTGGCAAAATGTAGATTAATGTCTTGCCAAAGTGCTGCAGTGGGAATTCGAACCCTGTACCTTGTGGTTCACCATCCAGCAACTTATCCACTAGACTACAACACCTGTTACATAGCGGGTGATGTGTTATGGAAGTTAAGAATCTAAAAGATTTTTTTTATTGAAGTGGTTTTTATCAAGATAAAAATTAATCAATGCTTTCAGATTTTAAATCCATGTCACAAACATTTTCTGATAAGGAGCAATTGATTTCTTCATTATCTAATTTTCAAAATTGTAAACTCTTTTTCATTCTCGAAAATATTAAATCATATTTCTTTTTTAGAATTACAAAGTTAACTCATTTTCGGAATTACAACCCTTTGGAATATTTAGTCCTGTTATATTAACAGAATTGAAAAAATTTGTTACATGAACAATGCCAAACTAGAGCTCCTAAATAGTACCATCTTTCAACAGGATTTAATAAGTGTCTGTGCCTCTCATTTTCCCATCATGCCCCATTCTACATGTAGTTTGTAAAAGCTTAGAATGTACCTGCACACAATTTTTCCACTATGTCAAGTAAAAAAAAATAGTTCAAAATTTGCCTAAAATTCAAAATAAATGCAATTTTCAACTTATAATCTGAATTTAGCAATCACTGTAAGATGGCACTGTTCAAGTTCTGCCAGTTTAATACCACTTTAACCCTTTCAGGATGGGAATTATTTAAGGGGTAAAATGATGACATTTTGTTCTTCAAATTGGCAATAACAATATTTTTCTTTCAGTGCTACGTGGTTCTAATGAGGTGTAATGTCTTTAAAACAATATACATGGTTATGAATTTTGTTGAGAGTTGAAAAAATTACCAATTTTGATGAAAAACAATGATTTTGAACCTCTCAATTTGTTGCCAATTTAAGGATTTTAAAGCTTATTCTCATTTTCGAAATTCCTGGCATCAAACGCATTATGGTCATGCAACAAAAATGGACATAGTTTGTGCAGAAATTTTTGCTCTTTCTACTCATGCATCTACTATATTTTTTATAGCTCTGAATGAAAAGTAATTGAGCCAAACCACAAAATGTGGTCAATCGTCTCAAAAGGGTTAACCTGTTGCATACGGGAGCCAGGTAGTCCCTGTATTAACCTTATGGGAATGAGAGAATTCAGTAATCAATGGGTTAATTTATTTTCAAAATACCAGTAATGGACCCCCTTGTTATAGAAAATTTGTGGGTTCAGAATTTGAACGTTCAGAAAAGAAACCTTTGGAAAGCTAGCATACACATACACATAAACATATTTCTTTCTTAGATTTGCAAAAGTTTGTAAAGACTTTTCGGTGGTGTTGAAATGGAAAATCATGCCTATTTCTAGTTTGATCTCTCTTCTCATTGCAGGGCTGTCTTACTGCGACAGAGAATCGTGTGACAGAGTACGGGGGTGTCGTTGGAGGGGTCGCCATTTGCATATCTGTGTTACATGTGAGTTATATTTTTGCAGGGGCAGGTCCAGGATTTTGTGAAAGAAGGAGAGGGGAGCACAATTCTGAAAAATATGTGACAGGCCAAAAAAAAAAAATTGTCACCTTTTTTCTGGTTCTGATTAATACTCAAAAGAAAATCCCCGAAAGCGACAAAAAAAATGGCAGTTTTAATTTTCAGGTACCATTTGGGAAAAACATTTGAAAGGGAAGCACATTTTCCGATTGTGTAATAAGGATATTGTATGTTTTGAATTACATTTGATTACATCCATTTTACTAGTAGTTGTTTATGATGTTTGATTGTTCGATGGATTGTTTGCAATGTGTTCCAGTTGTTCATATATCAGTTCTTGCCCATATCTATAAAATCATTTGTGATTCTTGTTTAGACCCTCTTATTTCATTGTTGGTTTTTCATTATTACATGTAGATCATTTTTATTCACATATACATGTATATCTATATACATGTATATATGCCCTTTTCTCATTTTGAATCAATCCCTGCATTTACCCACTTCCCCTATACATTGTTTTTCACATTAATTCTTGCCTACTTCTGTTTTGGCTTTTCTTTCTCCTTTTTCTTTAGATCAGTCTTTTGTGTATTTCTTGTTGAAATCTTCTTTATTCCATTTCTTTGGTTTGTTTTCATTTCACTGAAATCAATCTTTTTCTTTCTTGATATTCCTCAGTTGGCTGGGATGGTCTTCACATTCTGCTTATACAGACAGATTCCTAGCAAGAGACCCAGATCATGAAGTGCCTTCATTTTAGTGACAAACCTGGCTCCAGACACAGTTGCCCGTATTCTACTAAAATTTAGACTCAAAGTTGGGTTTAACCAAGGAGTTATCACAGAACTCCTTGGTTAAACCTTTCATGGCTTTGGTCGGTGAATGAAACAAACGCTGGACTGGCACAGTCGACTTTTGTCACACGTACACATACAGTGTACATGTACCATATACATATACTTCTATCAATGGGGGCAGTCTCAGGTTTTGATCCATAGCAAATAAAGAGTTTAAGTCAATCTAAAGTCAATTTTTAACAAAATAAGTTAGACCAAGTTCTGAAGTTTTCTCTTTGTGAACTGAATGAGTAGAATACGGACGTGTATGTTCAGATATACACTCAAAGCTGTATGTGAAGACAATTGGAATTATGAATAGTCTTCATAGGTAGCTGGTCTTTATACACAGGTTCTTTTGATAAATGTTTTGATAAGACACAATTGTAACACAATTAGAAACATAAAATGCGTTCTTTATGGACAGGTTGTCTTTCTGTACTGGTGGTGGCTAAAGCAAGTTTCATGGTATGTACATTTAGCAGGATTCAGCACTTACAGTGTCAAGGATAAGTCAGTTCATAATTAGTAGATGGTACAAATGAACCTGAAATGACCCTAAATTGTACACACACATGCATTTGTTTTGGTGGACACGCTTACTGTTTAACAAGTAAAATCATACTGGTGTATGCATCGTGGTATGTATGGATACAGCGTGTCGAAATGGTCATGGAAACTACAATTTACTGCTTGATCTAGAAAGTCATGGAAAGTCGGGGAATTTGGAAAATGCTTTCACCCTGAAATGAATGAGGCCTGTAAAGGTCAACTGTACCCCGTACAAGGCATGCGCAAATTGTAATTACGAACCGGCTTATTGTTTAGAATTCACAACGGCATGTATTCAGAAAATTGGACTGACCTAAACCTGGTTTGACCAGGTCTATTGATACATGGAGCGCTATATGTCAAGCTATTTATTCTGAAATTACTGTATGAATGCATCCAGTCATGAAATGAAAATGAGAAATTAAATGCAACTTGAAATTATTTGTAGTTGTTCATTTAGTCATAGAATTATGTGAGAAAGATAGCCGTGGGAAATTGTAAAAAAAAAAATCTCTTTGCTTTGTCAATTAAAATACTATGCACAGCTCTCACATCACCAAATAATTTTTAAATGTATACCGTATGTGACATGGTTTGAGCTGGATTATTTCAAATAAAAAGTATCCCTTTTTAATATGCTGAATTCAGATCCATTTTGATGTTAGACTCTCTCTCTCTCTCTCTCACTCTCTCTATCATCTGCATGTATTTCGCTATCTTTTCTTTCTTTCCCCTCTTTCATTCTTCCTATGCTTTCATTTTATCGCTTTGAACATATCGGACAAAGAGAGTGGAAAAAAATAAACAACCCCTCATTCTACCCTTCACAATGGTTCTGGTAGACAAAAGAACATCTCTTCACTGCTATTCTGTAAAAATATGTAGAAGAGGTGTCACATATGCATATTCACAGTTATACTTATTTTAAAGAATAGCAGTGAAGGAATGTTCTTTTGTCTACAAGAACTATTGTGAAGGGTAAAATGAGGGGTTGTTTATTTTGTCCACTCTCTTTGTCCGTCATGTTCATATAGTGTATACAACTCTCACTTCTCTTCAATACTACTTAGTTTTAAATACATTTTTGTGGCATATTTGTTGATATAATCTAGACTACGTCTGTATTTAACTATGTAATTATTAATGATGCCAATGTTTTCAAATATTAATGATATCGCATGTTCATGTGTCGGTGCAATAAACTTGTTTGGTCTTTCAATACAACTGTAAAACATTGTTTAAAGTATTCTTCATTTTGAATTGAAAAGATGTTCATTATTCTCCAGGGCCCTGTTTCATAAAACTTGCTATCAATAGCAAGTTGCAATAACTATTAAAAGCTCCTTAAATCCTTGCATCTGATTGGCTGAAAGCAAATTTGTTGTAGAACTTTGGCAGTTGTTACTGATGACAAGTTTTATGACACAGGGCCCAGACAACTAAAATGGAGAAAGGTGATATTGACAGCAGACCACACGAAATTACATGAACCTTTTCAAGACAAGTGACCACATTTTTTGGTTTGGCTCAATAACTTTTGATTCAGAGCTCTATAAAATATACCAGATGCATAAGTAGAAAGAGCAAAAGTTTCTACACACACTATGTCCATTTTTGTTGCATGACCATATTGCTTTTGATGCGAGGAATTTTATAAACAAGAATAAGCTTTAAAATCCTTAAATTGGCAACACACTGAGAGGTTCAAAATCATTGTTTTTATTATCGAAATTGGCAATGTTTTCCAACTTTTTGACAAATTTTTTTAACCATATATATTTTCAAAGACATTACACTTTATTATAACCATGTAGCACTAAAAGAAAAATATTATTGTTGACAATTTGAAGAACAAAATGTGATAAATTAAGCCCTTAAATAATTCCTGTCCTGAAGGTAATGATTATCCCCAAGGGCCAAGAATGAGTCGGTCAGTGTGGAGTCAGTATGGGGGTGTGATTGAGGTATGAGTGCAGAAACAGGAGAAAATTTTGATGCTTGTTCAAAGAGAAGAACGCAATCTGTTACAAACATTTAGAATTCTCATTTACGAGGCAAAAAGAGTAGGTAGAAGAGAGACAGAGGAGAGTAGAAGTGAGGGAGAGAAGGGAAAAGGGGGAAAATAAAAGTGATCAATTCGATAATTATGTAAAAGTCCAAGGTAGTTTGCCACTTACAGAAAAATAATTCATGAATATGAACATCTCAAGTGTCATTTTCCTTGTTATATGGTCGGAACTAATCTCTAGTAGAACTGCGAACTTGACAGAATCATCAAAACCCTTTGATGGGAGTGGTAACATAGAACAAAATGCCTTTGACTTGCAAAGAAATGCGAGGGGAAAAAATATTAAAGGTACTTCATCTCTTTTGCAGACAAAAGCTAGATTTTTATTTCTCACAAAGGAGTAAGAATGTGTGGCCTTGAAATTTCATAGGCAGTATCTACAGGATGTCTACTAAACCTAAACCTGTGCAAAGTTTTGCAGAATTCTTTTATATAAAGTCTGCAAAAGGGATGCTGTGCCTTAAGAATATGTAAATACATAACATCATGGCACAATACACAGCTCTCTTATTGTCTACATAATATTTATTTTGCATATTTTCTATGGTTAATTGTAGCACATCTATTTGATTTCTTTGGTTACATAATACTTGGAAAACTATTGTAAACATTGTAGTACATGGCCAATTACATGTATCTCATTCTCAGTACATGTAAATCTGCATGATTAATGTAAGCTACAAGTACGTGTAATCACTTTCTATCAGATGAAGTTTATTCAATTATGAGTTTAATAAAGAAGATAATGTTTAGAATCGGTCATAACCTGGAAGATTTTCTGTCAGGAACTAACTTAAATCATTCTAAAACATTGACATGTACACGTATGTCCCACAAGATTACTGACAGAAAATGTACCATAGATTCTATAAATGAAGTCCAGTAGAGTACATACATGTATATGTAATTTCTATCAATATAGGGTGTATATATTGGCTATACTTTCTGAAGATATATCCAAAAACTACTGAAACAAAAAGGATTAATATCTATTTTTTTCTATATTACCATATTTTGGCAGAATCGAAGTACTATTCAGCATCAATGTCATTTTGTGCTTATATATGTAGCGCTAGGTAAACAAACAAATACATATCTGAGATGATACTTTAACAATAAAGCATATCATTTGATAAATGAGTAATATTGTTATTTGCTACATGCATACACAATTATCAAAAGCAATTATTGTAACAGAAAAGTGTGCATACACCAATCAGAATATGGAATGCATGCACATTGTAAATGTATATATAGGTACATATAGCTATACATGTACGATTACCAAGTATCACAGAATATGTGCTACACGTATACCAAAATAAAAGAATATCCATTTGGTTAAATTACTCGGGAAATTACTTTTACTCTTTCATTTAATCACAAGTTCGTAGAAAGAAGGACAGATTTCTCTACTCTTGAAAAGATAAATACACATCCATTGTGCATACAAATAAAGTATATATCAATATAATTAGTGTCGGTACTAGGTAAGTATAGTCAGGTTATCCGTATACAGTCTGGTTCCGTCAAACGTTCCAGATTTACTTGTAGATATTGAGCTTAGCAGGAGCTGATTTCTGTTATCAAAATAGATACAAAGAGTTTTAAAAGAATGAAAACATAATTATACACTGAATAAGATACAGTTATTACATATACACACACACACGCACACTCAGGAAAATGAAGAAAAAGAAGGGGAAAAAGCCACACTCACATTTACAAATACACACACACACACACGCACACTCAGAAAAATGAAGAAAAAGAAGAAGAAAAAAAAAAAAAAGCCACGCACACATTTAGTTTTTCCTCACATGGTCTACTCATAAGCAGACATATATGCAAACACGAATGCATCACAAATGCGCACACTAACAAGCACATGATCATGGTGTTCATTTGGAGTAAAATAAACATAAATAAACAATATTCTGATTTAATTTGCTTTGTCAAACTCTTTAATTTTTTGACTTGCTACTTCAAAGTGTTTGACGATCATGATATGATGATGTTACTTGTTCCTCAACATCCAAAAGTCCATCTTGAAAATAATCTGTGTTCCTCATGTGTGTGTGTGTTTGCTTCTGGGAAGTTACATGCAATGCACCTTGTTTGATACAGATTTTATTTCATCCCCTCACTTAATACTTTGGCGCAATTTTTACACTCACGCAAACAATGCCTCCTGTTCATCCAAGCGTGAACATATACCACATAAAAATGGTTCCAAATGACGCAGGATACAATACTTTTTCAAAACATGTATAATGATTTTTTTCATTCAAACCTAAGTCTTAGAATGAATAGCAACATTCTAAGTGTACACTTTTTTAAAACTCACACGGTAGTTTGTACACCAGAAAGCCTGAAATATGACCTGAAAATAAAGTGCTAGGGCCTGAATTCAGGCTTTGTCTGTGATCTGGCATCAATGGAGCTTTAAAGTAGATATTCATTGATTTTTAAAACTGACTTAAGTTTCATTATTGCGTAGGTGAAGCTTAGACCGGACAAGTTTGTCAAAATTCGACGCTTGCAAACATTCGAAGTAATGATTATTATCAATTACAAATTGCTAAAATACAGCCCCGACATAGCACCTGAACAGCTCTCCGAAAGCCGCTGAAATGTGTGACGTCAAAGACAGGACGTTAATTGCACAAGCAGACGATGTCCCATAACATCTCACATATTTTCAGTGCCTGTTTTGTCATCTTCTCTTCAGTTATTTCACTTCACTAGCATTAGTCTATTATGTTTAATACATATATTGCCTCACTCTAAACCCCGTGCATGGGTTTATTTGGATGGAAAATGAAGCGTTACAAGAATAAAGGAATCAGTTGCTTGTAAACAAAATAGACGCCATTGCATTCACAGCTGCATACACCGCTGGACGTTCGGCGTTGAATGAGGGATGAATATCGTCCTTGCAATCATTCAGCGGGCTTTTCAATTTGAAAGTGTGGTTTCTTTGATTGTTCATTAACCCTCATCCTATATATTTACAAACAAAAGATTTCAGTAATCAGAATCTGTTTCATTCCCATTTTAGAATGGTGTGAAATATGGGCACGTTTGAATACACTAAATTCTTTATAATTTGAGAAATAACTGCACTGCACTTATGTTCATTCTTTATGGGACGTCGTCTGCTTGGACAGGATTGTTCCCTTTATTGACGTCATTGAAACATTGTTATTTTTTTGGCGAAGCGCTTGTATATCGCAGATGCTGGGAGGTAGTTTTATTTGTATTATTGTTTAATTACCTGATATGTAGTTGACTTTAAACTGATACGATTGCTATCTTTTAACTTGCCAGTTTCTAGTGATACATTATTTATCATATTTGTGATTTTCTTTGAATGTGTACTTTAACTATTTTGCAACATCAGCAAACACAGATTTTTCTCCACTGAAACCGCCGCCTGACCGCCTTTAAGCTTCATTAATTATATGAAGGAAACTCACCCTACGAACACAACATTGGCTGCCGCGTGCATATAATTATAGCAAGGAGGAGATGCACCATGGGATGCACAAAGGCATTGAAACTGGATGTGCATTGATGGATGCGTACTGTATCCCATCAGTGCAAGGAAGGGCACACCCGCCCATTGGCATGCACATTAAATACTGAGAGGAACATCACACTTCTTGTAATTTGTAAGAACAAATTTTGCGTGGAGTAGCTCACAACCTTGAAAGTGGAAATGTTAGGATTTTGATTGGTGAGTCAGCATCCTCTTTTATACAGCATTGTGTTATTTTTGTTATTAAACCTCAATAAATAAGAAAAAATTAAATTCAAGTAACCACAAATTTTTAAAAAATGAAAGTCATCAAACATCACACACAGAGTACAGATGCATAGATTGTGGAGCGCCAGGAGTGTCAAGTCTGACAGACATTTGCGCTATACAAGAACCCACAATAATTATTATTATGAAAATAACTTATACAGTGGAATTGTATAGTGGTAGACTGCTCCCAATTATGATACGTCTGTAAAGCGCTTAGAGACATCATAGAAGTATTAGGCGCTATATAAATCAAGAATATAAATGAAGAATATTATTATGGTTTGACAATTTGTTTACCTCTATCTACGCCTTGAATAAATATAAACACAGAAAGTTAGATTCACACTATTAGTCATTTTCATAAATTTCAAAATGCTGTTTTGTCTAAATAATGATTCGAATAAAAGCAAAGGTGTTCAGACATCATGATAGCCACACAACCACTCTTCAGACATTCACAGAAATACATGTGGCCATATATACGCCATATAAAGCCATTTACATTCATCAGTATTCTGTAATACATTGTAGGACACTAGAACTATCCAGAAAACACCACATATTACAGCCCTTGTTCACAGTGGTAGCTCCATATGGCCGTAATGCAGTAAGTAGTGTATGGCAATCCTTCCTTGGTAAAATCTAAACTTTTTACAATTCCAGCTTTACTTTGCAGAGTAAGTGCCAGGTACATGTACATGATACGGGATAGCTATAAGTCCCGTATCCCAAATAAAGGTCTTATATGCACAGGTAGGCTTAACATGTGTTAGAAAGACCCGGCATTAGAAGTACATGTACATCTTACACGAGGTATATCCCTTTTTCGTCCTCTTTCTTTCTTTCAGACTCATGTCCTTCCCTTATGACCTGCACTGGACAAAATATTTTGAAGGGCAAAGCAGTGAAAAAAAAAAACAACTACTGATCTGAAACCGCTCTATACATGGACATGCAGATGTACTGTCTCCTTCATAAGAGGAAATAGTTTGAGTGGACAACTGTGGATTAAGACTCTTCAACCATAGAGTTTTTGGAATAAGAAATGCACAACTTGACTTCAAATGTTCTCTCGCTTTTTCAAGAACCATTTTGAAAAACAGTTACATTTACTCTGATGCTGGAAGATGCACAACGTAATGAAAGGCTGATACTAATTTGAGAGCAGGGATATGAACCAAAACATCACATCACAAAACAACCATAAATTACAAAAGTGAATCTTCACTACAGAAGCAACTTTTCGCTTTATCTTTCATGCTGAAAAAACTACATTGTTGTAGTTTTTATATACATCTTTCTACAGCAGTTTTACACTGACCACAAATTGATGACACATAATGGAATCTACAGAACTATACAAGATTCTATTCACAATCATCAAGAAAGTTTAGCATTAACATTTTATTGTGTAACTTGTTGAATTTTATTGATGTATTGATATCGATATATATTACATGTATGTACTGTGAATGTATTATAAATCAGTGTAATATATATACGATGTTGTTATGGTCTATCTTGTTATAAATATAGTCAACTCGCCTTGTGATTATTCAAGTAGATTCTAGCCTACAATGTATGAATGCAAAATTCACTTATATTTGTCAACCATAAAGTATGCATTCAAATTTCCTTGCTATCATTCCTTAATAAGGATGTCGCCTAAATGAATGTGTATGAATACAAAATCAACACGTATTCATTAACCATAAATTGCATACTCAACTTGCCTTGAAATTTTGTTCTCTTGAAAGATCTTACTGAAGAATATGAAGTACATGTAAACTTTTATTTATTAACCATAAATTGTATTTACAAACTTAGATCTTGACTCTGATTTAAAAGATAAATTGTATCTACCTATATGTATGATATGCATAAGTTACAAAATGTTTCAGCTAGATTTAAACTGCGCTTTTTTATTATATTTTCATTGATAACATTTAGCAGACAGATCAATTATCAATTCAGAATACAATATGTACAAGAGGGAGAAGTAGTAAACTTTGACTTCTTCTATCCATGTAATAGTCCTCAAGTTACATTACAGTATGGATATAGATCCCTATGTTATGATTCAGAAAATCCAGAATCTATGTCATTGCCTCCAAATCACAAACTTAGAGTTGTGAATGGGAGTGATGGCTGTTGCATTCACATTACAATCAATCCGGTCACAATTAGAAATGATGAAGGTACATACATTCTTACTACTTATAATAATGGCCACATTGTAAAAGACACAAGGATTGGTTTACGTGTTGATTATCCTCCTGGTAAGGCATTTTGTGAATCAAGTGAAGTATACACTGAAGTAGAATGGATCTCCTTACATTGTTTAGCACCAGAAGGGAGTATACCAGGACAGATTGCGTGTTATCAGAATGGTAAAAGGCTACCCCCATTGACATCACCAGAAATAAGGAGTGGAACTTTGAATCAGATCCTGTTGGCTAGTTTATCAGATCCTGTACATTGTTGTTCCTCTACCACAGAACAAATTAAAGATATATGTGAGTGTAAGGACTGTGGGTGGGATCCTATCCAAAATATCCCAATAACCAATAATGTCTCAGAACCTTGTCCACCTACCCTACAGCATGTACCTGTACAAGGTACGATTCCGACATCGTCTAAAGAAACTACAGATGACAAAATAATGTATTCCCCTGAGTCTAACTGTTGTACATGTAACAGCAACCTAGATTCTGATGCAGGCACATGTAGTTCACCAAAGTGGCATTGGGAACATGTAGTCTTGATTGTAATGTCAATTCTGACATTTCTGATTTTATCAGTGTGGCTTTGCTACAGGGAAGTACAATATAGGAAACTATCAAATTATCTAAATGTAAAGCATCCACACAGTCTCTCGTCTGAAGGGAATGTTCATGAAAGGGTTAAATCTGACTGTGTAATGGATCTACATGTACTAGCATATACAGAGTACCAACTGAAGAAATTACAACCAGTCTTTAATAATGACAGCATGTAATTATGGGTAGGCGTGCCTGAAAATGAAAAGGGTCTGCATCACGACTTGAGTTGGGGGAAAATGTCAGAAAATGCTTTTCCAGATTTCTTTTTAACCCCATTCCTATACATCCCAGTGTTCTCTAATATACATTTAAAACAGATCAATGAAAGTAAACCCGTTGACTACTGAATTATTCCATCCCCATAGGGATAATACAGGGACCACCTGGTTCCTGTGGGCAATGGGTTAAAGCAAAATCCAATAAGAAATAAGAAAGTTATGCACTTTTAAAGTTAGATGTTCTCTGTAGGTTTCCATGGTGAGTGAGTATTCACGAAGGTTTTCGGTAACACCATGTGGGAGCCTCTGTGAAAAGGCTGTTGATATATTCTTTCGTGAAAAAATAACCCACTTATGGGGCGTTTAGAGGAATTTAGGAGAAGTGAAAGGAAAGGAAAGAGATGGAAATGGAATGAAATTAAATTAAACACTTACACAAGACTATTTTTGGTTTTTGTTTTCGGTGTTTGTTCACCAAAAATGAAGTGAAATGGAAAGAGGAAAGAAGAAAAAGGAAGAAAGAGTGATCGAGATCAGGAAAGTTCTGAGTAGGTCACAGAAGTTTGGAGAGAGTAGTTCTGAAAAGAACTGTTTGTATTCCTCTGTAGAGTAGTTCTGAAAGAGAGTTTCTGAACTATGGTATTCTTTCGGTAAAGGAGTATATCTGTCTCGACGCGTTTCGAACAGTGTGCTCTGTTCATCGTCAGGAGATTAACTCGAGGAAAACTGCAGTGCGGCGAGTATTTATGCAGTTATGCGGACCGGGGTACCGTTACTGTGCGAGCCCGTGTTCGCCATTCCGGGCCTCTGATTGGTCCGTTAACGGAAGTGGGCGTGGCTTGCGGTTGCGTGGTCTAAATGTGTGTCTGTGTCGGAAGTTTGCCGCGCAAATGTCTAAGTCTATTGTTAGTCGTTTCCTGTCGGGTCCGTTAATCTGTTTAGAGATTATCGATTGGCGTGAAGTAGTGTACCGAAGTAGTGTGTTGTGTTGGGGGGGGGGGGGGGGGGGGGGGGGGTAATGTAGTTTAATGTTGTGATGTACGTCTGTTTAGGAGAGGTCGCAAAATGTCGTTGATGACTAGTCCGCTGTCCTGTGGCACTGTGTTGTGTTGTTGTATTTCGATGGCTTCTCGAACTCGTCTGGTGTGTCAGTGTTTGATGGAGGTGATGAGTTTCGTATTGGGCCAGTCGATAGGGTGATTGAGTTGCTGGGCATGTTTGACAATTGCCGACTTATCCCAATCGCTGTGTTTAAAGCTGGTCTGATGTTCCTTAAGTCTGGTTTTGAGGCTGCGTCCTGTCTCTCCGATGTACACCTTGCCACATTGGCATGGTATCTTGTAAACTCCCGGGTAGGCGTCTGTAGGTTTCTTGTCCTTGTGGGTGAAGAGTGTCGAGTCAAGTTTGCTGAAAGAACGGTGTCTAACCTCGATGCTGACATTCTTGAGAATGCGTTGTATTTTGTGAGATGTGTGGCCTAAGTATGGGAGTACGACCGTGGCCAGCGCTGGTGGATCTGGGGCCCGGGCCCGAGGTAACTTGGTCTTCACCTTGTGGGCTGGGTAACCGTTGATTGTCATGAGTGCTGTTTTGATGTGATGCAGCTCCTGTTGAAGATGTTCCTGGTCGCTGATTGCGTGTGCCCTCCGGATGAGTGTGCTAGACACTGACTGAAGAACCGACGGGTGGTGGAAAGATGTGTAGTTCAGGTATCTGTCTGTGTGTGTAGGTTTACGATAAACCTGGTGAGATGGATTCCCGGCTGCTGACCTTGTGATGAGTACGTCCAGGAATGGAAGGGCTTGGTCCTTTTCCATTTCCATAGTAAACTTGATGCTTGGACGGTGATGGTTGAGATGCTGAAGAAAGTCCTCGATGTCAGATCTGCCGTGCTGCCACACTACGAAGATGTCGTCCACATACCTAACCCAAAGCTTTGGTGAGAGTGTTGCTGCCTCAAGTGCTGTTCTTTCGAATTCTTCCATGTAGATATTGGCAACTATGGGGGATAGAGGAGACCCCATCGCTGCGCCTTGTTGTTGTTTGTAAAAGGAATCTCGCCACTGGAAGGAAGTGGAGTTGAGGCACATGAGAAGTAGATCATGTATCTGATCAGGAGACATGGCTGTCCGATCGGCAAGGGTGTTGTCTTCCTGTAGTCTCCGTTTGATGATGTCGCAGGCTTCTGGAACTGGAACACTGGTGAAAAGAGATTCAACGTCGAAACTTACCAGGATATCAGTCGGACCGATAGTAACCTGGTTTAGTTTCTCAATGAAGTCCTGAGAGTTGATGATGTGGTGAGTTGTCTTTCCAACCAGTGGCTGTAGTATTGTAGCTAAGTGGCGAGCTGTACTGTATGTCGGAGATCCTCTCGTGGAAACGATTGGTCGGAGTGGAGCTGCTTCTTTGTGTATCTTGGGCTGTCCAAACAGAATAGGACATGTCGATGCAGAAGAACATAGCTTGAAGTAGAGTGGTTTGGGAAGGACGTCTGCTCGTTGAAGTGCCAGGAGTTTCCCGTTGATCTTCCTTTCCGTAGCTGGTGTAGGATCTCTCGACAGCTTGGTGTAGGTTGGTGTGTCAAGTAGTTCCTGTATTTTGTTGTCGTATTCTTGCCGTTCCATGATGACTGTAGCATTTCCCTTGTCAGCTTTGAGGATGTGGATTGATGGATCCCTGCGTAGACTTTGTATTGCTGCTTTCTCGTCCTTGTTGATGTTGGGCCTGGGTGGTCTAGCAACAGATAGTGCCTGTGAAACTTGGAGTCGTACCTTGTCCGCTGTAACTTTGTTCAGAACATGGAGGTTTGGTTCAATTTGCTGGATAACTTCCGAGAAAGGAACTTTCTTGGGAGCCACCGCAAAGTTCAAACCTAGTTCTAGAACCTTGTGTTCATCTTCCGAGAGATTGCGGTTACTGAGGTTGACAACTGTGTTTTTCCTGGCAGCTATTGTGTTGGTAGTAGGTTGCTCGGCAGGAGGACGCAAAGTGTTGAATTTCTTGAGTTGTTTGGCTCTTGTTGTCCTGAACGTCCGCTTGGAGATATCTTGGTTGAGTTTCCGCATCTTGGTGTAGTCTTCTTCGGCCAGCCTCTGTTGTAGCTGGATCTCTAACGACGTTATTTCCTTGGTGATGGTGTGCAGCTTCTCTCTGGTGTAGCTTATGCGTTCTCTGGTGAGTGCAAAGCCAGCTTCTTTAATGATGTGTTCTGCTCGTCTAGATTGGTAAGGTGCTTGAAGACGAAGGCCCTTAGGTATGACCCGGGAGTCTCTGCATCTTTTCAGGAACGTGAGGTCGTTGATGAGTTTAGCTTCCTTGATGTAGTTGCGCTGTAGTTTCCTCGTAGCTTTGAGAATTCGCTCCCCGTAGAGCTGGATTAGATGTTCTCTGTAGGTTTCCATGGTGAGTGAGTATTCACAATTGAAGGTTTTCGGTAACACCATGTGGGAGCCTCTGTGAAAAGGCTGTTGATATATTCTTTCGTGAAAAAATAACCCACTTATGGGGCGTTTAGAGGAATTTAGGAGAAGTGAAAGGAAAGGAAAGAGATGGAAATGGAATGAAATTAAATTAAACACTTACACAAGACTATTTTTGGTTTTTGTTTTCGGTGTTTGTACACCAAAAATGAAGTGAAATGGAAAGAGGAAAGAAGAAAAAGGAAGAAAGAGTGATCGAGATCAGGAAAGTTCTGAGTAGGTCACAGAAGTTTGGAGAGAGTAGTTCTGAAAAGAACTGTTTGTATTCCTCTGTAGAGTAGTTCTGAAAGAGAGTTTCTGAACTATGGTATTCTTTCGGTAAAGGAGTATATCTGTCTCGACGCGTTTCGAACAGTGTGCTCTGTTCATCGTCAGGAGATTAACTCGAGGAAAACGTGTGTGTGTGTGTAATTGGGTTTTTACAGACGTGTATCAATCAGATATGATTATTTACGTCTGGGACCGACCTTTAACGTCACCATCCGAAAGACGTGACTCAGTCTCGAACCTGGGTCCGCTGAATCAGTTTATAACTTCCATTGTTAGTTGGATTACAGGCGCACGCCACAACGCCTAGTTGTGGCGAGTATTTATGCAGTTATGCGGACCGGGGTACCGTTACTGTGCGAGCCCGTGTTCGCCATTCCGAGCCTCTGATTGGTCCGTTAACGGAAGTGGGCGTGGCTTGCGGTTGCGTGGTCTAAATGTGTGTCTGTGTCGGAAGTTGCCGCGCAAATGTCTAAGTCTATTGTTAGTCGTTTCCTGTCGGGTCCGTTAATCTGTTTAGAGATTATCGATTGGCGTGAAGTAGTGTACCGAAGTAGTGTGTTGTGTTGGGGGGGGGGGGGGGGGGGTAATGTAGTTTAATGTTGTGATGTACGTCTGTTTAGGAGAGGTCGCCAAATGTCGTTGATGACTAGTCCGCTGTCCTGTGGCACTGTGTTGTGTTGTTGTATTTCGATGGCTTCTCGAACTCGTCTGGTGTGCCAGTGTTTGATGGAGGTGATGAGTTTCGTATTGGGCCAGTCGATAGGGTGATTGAGTTGCTGGGCATGTTTGACAATTGCCGACTTATCCCAATCGCTGTGTTTAAAGCTGGTCTGATGTTCCTTAAGTCTGGTTTTGAGGCTGCGTCCTGTCTCTCCGATGTACACCTTGCCACATTGGCATGGTATCTTGTAAACTCCCGGGTAGGCGTCTGTAGGTTTCTTGTCCTTGTGGGTGAAGAGTGTCGAGTCAAGTTTGCTGAAAGAACGGTGTCTAACCTCGATGCTGACATTCTTGAGAATGCGTTGTATTTTGTGAGATGTGTGGCCTAAGTATGGGAGTACGACCGTGGCCAGCGCTGGTGGATCTGGGGCCCGGGCCCGAGGTAACTTGGTCTTCACCTTGTGGGCTGGGTAACCGTTGATTGTCATGAGTGCTGTTTTGATGTGATGCAGCTCCTGTTGAAGATGTTCCTGGTCGCTGATTGCGTGTGCCCTCCGGATGAGTGTGCTAGACACTGACTGAAGAACCGACGGGTGGTGGAAAGATGTGTAGTTCAGGTATCTGTCTGAGGCTGTCAGAGGCTCCCACATGGTGTTACCGAAAACCTTCAATTGTGAATACTTTTAAAGTTGTTATCAATCAAACACAAACTGGCAACTCCGAGACGTGTCTTGCGAGGTCCTCTCCCATTTTCCCTGTACTAAAACAATTTATGAATTTCCTCTTTTTCTAAAGAAAAATTTAACCATATATGCAACCTATATATAATCATTGAACATATGTTTTTACACAAAGCCTGTATGAAACAAATGCAATTCCTTCAGCAACAACTATAGAAATGGAAACTTGTGAAATTTTCTGTACGGACAAAATGGGAGAGTAGCTCGCAAGGTACATCACTGAGTTGCCAATTAGTGTTTGATTAATTGTACAACTTCATGAATTCATAGCTTTCTTATTTCTTGTCAGATTTTGCTCAAACTTTCACTAGTGTGTTTCTCTCATTTTTGTGCTATTATTAAAATCAACTAAATACCAGGTGGACTTCCCCTTTAATGCATGATGAAGAGTCAATTTCATGGTACGGCCTGGCTAGAAAAACAAAAGATGCATAAAAGGCATTAGATACAACCAATCCGGATATTATATATACTGCAGAAAAATAGAATGTATAACAGAAACTGAAATTAAAAGAGTCATTTTAATTGATGCCATGGTTGCTACATGTATTCAGGCCTATCCAATATCAGGGCTACAATGTATTGACATAATAAAATCATCAGGTCCATGTATAATTAAAAGTCATATGGTTACCATATAATAGTCTTAACCCAGGATGTGGAGTGGAGGGGGTTTCTGACTATTCTGCATGATTTGTCAGCTTCGTATTGTTTCATAGAACAGATGGGTGGATTCATGTTTTCAAAATATGGCACATAGGTGTCACTGCATTTCAAAGATGCTGATAATTTCATAAGATGTAAGCATCCCTAGCCCCAGACAGATCTGCCCCACAGCCCCAGCAACCACATTTTACACAACACTTATTTGTTGTTGTTTTTTTCTCCCAAGGCTTTAGACGCCAATTTAGTGAAAATCAAACGAACAATATAGAGTTAGAGGTAAAATTAACGATTTACATCTTAATGCATATATGTTTTATGTACAAACAACAGAAACTGCATGTTTTTAAATTTTCTTTGAAGAAGACTTTTTCTTCTCTAGTTATTTATCATCACTTATTTTCTCTATTAAATATTTAAAAAAAAACTGAAAGAGCAGAACTATCAGAACCTATAAGTGATGAAAAAAAATACAACAAAATCACAATCAATTTGAAACTTTCATTATTCTGTATTCTTTGTAAGACCTGTATAAATAAACTCTGCATGTGTACCCAATGTATATCACAAGGGCCTTTCTTTCTTTGTCAATAGAACTGTATGTCAATGGCTATATTTTGCATAACTTTTAATCCATAAAAATTTTTTCACATTAAAAGCAAAAACAGAGATGGACTCTTCTTTATGTTTAAGCAATTCTTCATTCATTCCAGATATTGAAGTGATATGTAATTTCTACATTTATAGATTTGTCTGTTACAATGCACATGAACATATTCAAATTGTGAGTTATGAAGATATACTACAGGTATCATTTATAATCTATCATCGTTATCAATTATTTATACAGTGTATTGATTGAAATTAGTTGTGTACATGTACATGTACATGTAGTCATAGAATAGTCAAAACTTTTAAATGCATACTTCCAGAAATATACAGGTATGTTCACTTGCTATGCATTATATTGTCATCCATTAACCCCTACAGCTGGACACACATTGATATAGTACATCCTATAAAGCAACCTAGTAGAAGTAGAAATCCTTCAGTTCATATACTGCTTAGTTTAGAAACACTGCAAACCTATAACTGGTGTGAAAAATCTGTAACTTTCTAGTTTTTTAAGCTTAATAAATCCTGCCACTATACGTATGCTATACTTCAGACCATTTCTTTTGTCTTATAATATTTTAAAGTGGGTAAAGAGTTTGGCAATCTTAAGAGAGAAACAAATAGAGAGGTGAAGATAGCATGATATATTGCAATAAAATCAGAAAAAAATGAGAGAGAGAGAGAGAGAGAGAGAGAGAAAGAGAAATAGAGAGAGAAAGAGAAAGAAAGAGAGAGAGAAAGAAAGAGAGAGAAAGAGAAAGAAAGAGAGAGAGAGAGAGAGAGAGATGAAAAGATACAGTGAATTTATTATGGATAAAACAAATGAAAATAGGGTCGTCATCATTCCAGGGAAAAAAAAGTTCTGTCAAAAACACTTTTCCAATGTTGTTTCTATTTATTCTAGTGTTCACAGTCACCACATTTTACAGTAAAACAAAAACATAAACAAAAAAAAAAACAACAAAAAAAATGAGTAGGGGATGGTGGTAGAGTGGAAATGAGAGAGAAAAGGGGAGAGTTGGCACAAATGAAATGCATGTTTAAATGAATGGATTTGAAGGAAATTTGGAGGAAAGTATAGATTCATAGAACATGTAGAATGACTTGTGACAACCCCCCCCCCCCACTTTAAGTACGAAATTAAATACATTAAATTTAATTTGAGAGCAAAGGCCACGTGATGATTTATGAACATTGAACAGATGTTCTATGGAAAATGTGATCATGTACATGTCGCTTGCTTCATTTTTCCCCTTTTTTTCATACTGGTTTACACATGTTCTAAACAGCCGAATTTGACAATGCTTCGGATCACAAATGGAGAAGAAATCGACAATTCTGTATCTCGCACATTCTTGTCACTTTTCAGACAGTTAACAAATTTGACTTTGCCATAAATTTTATCTTTCCCCATGACTTCCCTTATTTTTCTCCTCACAACTTTTCTTTCATTCCTATGGACTTCTTTGTGTTTAATCCTTCATTTTCTATCTTTCATTATGTATTTCTATGTTTCATCCTTTCTTCTATCATCTTTTTCAATCATTCCCTATGAATGTCTTTGTTTTTTGTTTTTTGCTTTCTTTTGTCTTCTCTTTTTAACTATCCTTATGTATTTCAAGTTGGTTATGGGTGAAGCTTGAAATGCTTTTATTCTTGGTTCTTTATTTTGTGCTCAGTCAATCATGAAGTTATGGATACAATGTCAGTGGATCCTTTAATAAGGTTTTGGTACATGTTTCTCAATAAAACTACGTTGCTGTGGTTTTTATGTCTTTCATTTTGCTTTGTTCACCTTCTTTTTTTATCTTATGTATTTGTTTATTTTCCCTTCTCTGATCTCCTTTTCTTTCTTTCCTTATGTATTTCTTTGTTTTTCCTTATTTCATCTTCTCTTGTTTCCCCCCAATGAATTTCTGTTTTCGCTCTCTCCTTTCTGCCCTTATTTATTTCTTTGTTTTTCCTTATCTCTTCTTCTTTTCTTCCCTTGATTATTATTTCTTTGTTTCCTTCTCTCATCTTCTTTTCTTTCCTTATGTATTTATTTGTTTTCCCTTCTCTCATCTTCTTTTCTTTCCTTATGTATTTGTATTTCTTTGTTTTTCCTTATCTCTTCTTCTTTTCTTCCTTTGATTATTATATCTTTGTTTTTCCCTCTCTCATCTTCTTTTCTTTCTTTCCGTTTTGTATTTCTGTATTCTTTCCTCTATATTTTTTCCTTATGTATTTCTTTGTTTTTTTCCTTTCCTTTCTTTTCTTTCTATAGGCATTTTATGTATATTTATTTATTTATTTATTGCTTTTTTTCTACCTCTGCTCATGTAGCTTTTGTCTGCCACCAGTCACCAGAGAGAACCTCGGTGTCAAAAGGGTCAACATTCATGACTAATTCTGCTCATGAATGCAACCACATCTCCCCCCATGCACACAACAGACAATACCCTTCTTTTTTTCGAGGGGGTATGAGTACAGCCACATCTCCCTCCATGCGCTCATCAGACAATACCCTTCCTCTTTTTTGAGTGGGTATGTCTATGCAGGTACATCTCCCTCCATGCACACATCAGACAATATATACCCTTCCTCTTTTTCGAGGGGGTGTATGCACATGAATGTGCTCACATAGAAGAAATGACTCATTCGCACGCACGGATGATGTGGATGCCTTTTTAATAACATTCGAGCATCCGAATGAAACTACACTATTGATGTCACACCCTAACAACTGGATTTTGGGCCGACATTGGTAAGCTCATTTTCATCATTTACATATTCTAACTGTGTAATAACATGAAGCAGAGAAAGGTCATAACAAATTTTGAATGGAACAATTTAAATTTCAGAAAACCAGTCTTTCATACTAAAGATTTTTTTAGAAAATGTGTGATAGATACCCCATAGGGATGGTACATGCAGACACATGCAGAGTCATTACTGTTGTTTCATTGGGAGTGTGCACATACACTTGTACAATGCATCAGCATATTTCACAGATACTTAAAGGGGTGAAGTGTGTAAGTCATGTTTTTACAAACAATGTTAGGTTAGATCTACATTTATTTACAAGTATGTGCCTCTGTGATTGACCTTTAAAATAACATGTCTCATCTCTTCATTAATGCCCTGATCATTTTATAGTCTACATGTGAGTACTGGAAATCAAAATGACTGTAAAGTGCCATTCAATTTGGCAAAATTCCCTCAATTTCCCTTATTTTTTCCCCCTAATTACTCAACTATTATACATTTTGCAGATCACAGGTAGTCTTGAACATTAACCCTTTCAAGACAATTGACCACATTTTGTGGTTTGGCTCAGTAATTTTGGATTCAGAACTCTAAAAAAATATACCAGATGCATTAGTAGAAAGAGAAAAATTTCTGCACATACTATGTCCATTTTTGTTGCATGACCATATTGATGTCAGGAATTTAAAAAAGAAGAATAAGCTTTAAAATCCTTAAATTAGCAACACATTGTGAGGTTTAAAATCATTGTTTTTTAACATAATTGGATTTTTTTTTCAACTTTTCAAAAATACTGGTAACCATGTTTATTGTTTTCAAGTGCATTACAATTCATTAGAACCGTGTAGCGTGAAAAGAAATATATTATTGTTGCCAATTTGAAGAACAAAATGTGATTAATTTAGCCCATAAATAATTCCTGTCCTGAAAGGATTAAAAGTAAGCTCCTTTTGAATCTCTGAAGAAAAATCATTAATTACCAGAACTCAAGATTACTGGTAATACATGTACCATATATACCATGATTTATATCAGCATTTTATAATTATCATTATAGATATTATCTCTGTTAGAATCAGTCATTGTCCATTTGCTGGAAAAAGTGATGAGATACATGTAAAAGAAAATCTTTGTTTTATGATATTTTTAGTGCTAACTTGAAATAGCACTCAACATTCATGTAACACTAGAATTCAAGAATGCAGGAATGAATGCCAGTCAAAGTATTTTCTATTTTTTTATTTTCTGAAGACACGATGACTCCGATAGGAGAGCAGAGATCTCTTAAATGGGAAGACCCAGGTCCAAAACCAAGTGGATGTGCTAGTGCCCTTTGGTAAGGCATCAGTCTTTGTTACCAAGTCCCACAGAGAGGAATTAAAGCATTTGTCCCTTTGTTTTCTTACGTACAAGCATACACATGCTATCTCGGCAGTCTGATAAATAATCCATTAAACCAACTGGAATGTGATGATATACTCCAATATTTATGAAACAATAAACATGTTAAAGAGCAGATTTGCTGAAGAGGCAACAATTCATCTTGGTATTTACATGTGTCAAAGGAAAACTTCTCGTTACATGTCACTTTACGTTTCGCTGTCGATCTTCCTGTGAATGTAACATTAACAATGGACATCAAGAGTTGGTCAGCCTACATGTGCAGCTAGCTCAGCAGTAGAAATCATCCAAGATCCTTTGTAATCAGCAGAAGCGTATTCTTCAAAGAACACAAGATTTAACTATTTGCACATTTATGTTTTATGATTGTAAAGATCATCCATATGTAGCAGTAAATATTCTTTCTGAAGCTCAAGAAAGTCATTACAAAATATTTGTATCTGAAATGCTATTCCAGCAAGGTAAACTGAACATTTCAGTGATGGTTGTTAAATGAATGGATTGATCAAAGTGACCCGACAAATCTAGGACTACCCCCTCGGCAAGTACTCCTCAGACAGTCATCTACCTAGGACAACTGCACAGTCGGACAACCGCCCAACCGGACAATTACCATCCCCTAAAACCATGAAAACAATCAACTATATGTGAAAACGACTCAGCTGGAGAATTACCATCCAAATATACTGTATCATCCAAACAAACAACCATTGCGACAACCAAAAGCGTGCACTGAGAAAACTAAAGGGTCTATGAATAGATTTAGGTCAGGTGGTAACTGGTATCTGGAGGGTAATTATCCAGGCAGTAAATGTCCTGGCTGTAACACTGTCCTGGCAGTAAATGTCCTGGGTGGGCTGGTTAGGCGTCTCATACATAAGTACATGTACTTGTATGTACATGTAAGTGGGTGCTTGTGTGTGAAATTTTCCAGGGGTGGTATTCATTTTTATTAGTTCATTCGTCAATTGTTAATTAAAGATAACTGTATAAGAGACAGATATAAACGCTAAAAAGAAAGATATGAATTTTTAATATATAAAAGAGACAAGAGACAAAATAACTTTGAATTCTCAACAGCAGAAGAGAGAGATTTGCTATTAGCTCATTAAGCTAGCTGGAGCGACGTCTGAAACTATCGAAAGCATTATCTGTAGCTCCGGGTTTGTTTGTTAACCCTATATCCAAGTCCTAGCTTGCTCCGTACAAGATACATGAAGTTACAGCTCATTTAAACATGAATTACAGCACAGTTATTGTCCTTATCTTGATTTTATCCAGTAGAAAAGGTGTCTGTACAATAGTGAATGTCAAAGAGGGGGAAGCGGGAAAACTGCATTTTTCATATCCTTGTGACAGTACAAAAGTCACATTGCAACATGGATACAAGGCACCTTTTTACAGCTCAGCCAATCCATTAATTTTTTCTTTGCCTCCAAGGTATGAACTTATAGATGAAAATGAGAGTGATAATGACCAATGTTCTTGCCACCTAACAATCAATCCAGTCTCAAGAAATGATGAAGGTGCATACATTCTCACTGCCTACAAGAATGGAGTCATGCTACCTGACTATCCTAGCATTGGTTTACGTGTTGATTATCCACCTGCCAGAGCATTTTGTCAATCAGGTACTGTATATATTGAAAGGGAATGGATCACATTGTATTGTTCAGCAACAGTTGGGACTCTGCCAGGGCAAATTTCATGTTATCAATATGACATGAGGCTACCTTCATTGACTTCGCCAGAGGAATCTGGAGGAACTTTAAGTCAGACCATGTTAGCAAGACTTACAAATCATTCTGTATATTGCTGTTCATCTACATTATACCAAACAAAACCTATTTGTGATTGTCATGACCATGGTTGGGATCCTATTCAAAATAGTGCCATAACCAACATTAAAAACCCTTGTTCTCTCCATACCTCTGCCCAACAACCTACAAAAGGCAGTGTAAGTGTGACCACTGCTTCAAATTCACAAGCAGCAACAATGCAAACAGTGACAAGTAATGAGAAAAAGAAAAGCAATACGGTGTCCCAGAAATATATATTTATTGGTACATGTATTTTCATCCTGACAACCATTATTTCATTAGTACTGTATGTTTGCAAGGTCAGAGAAAACAAGATGCTTTCAAAGAAGCTGCATGAAAATAGTACTGCTAATCCAGACGAGACTCAAAACCTGAGAACAGAAACTCAAGGAGGCTCATGCTGAAATGCAGTGAACATTAGGAAATCCTGAGACAATTGAATTGAAAATGTAATAATATTTATCACTGAGATTGCAAATCAAAAAGCTAAGCACTGAAGACAAGGGTAGACCAAGGATTGTCAGAGGGGTAGGGGGTGATTTCAGGGGGAATCATGCAAGACTGTTCAGTAGGGGCGGAAAAGGATGGGGGGAAAAAATCACCAAAATGTGATCAACGCTTGCTTTTCATATGTCTGCACTTCATTAACCATCTATCATTTCACAAAATAGTGTGTACAAAACTTGTAGGAAATTTATTACCATTTCTTATGATACCAAATATTATTACTTTACCCAACTTTATGCATAAGCATCATTGAAAATTACATTTGAGTTTTCTTTTTTGTCTATTATTTTGGGGTTTCTCATTTGTTTACTATTGTTTAATGTTCAAATAAGGTAATATCTTTTTTGAAATCTGCAATTTTCTCTGAAAATCTCTAAAGTAGCATATAATTACAAATATGTTAGAATGCTTGATTTATGCTCAAGATTTTGATATACATTGACTACCATATACCTTTCCTGTAGTCGAGCAATTGGTGAATGAAAATGACAAATCTATCTGTCACATATACATGCCATCTGCACTGAAAGAGTTAAAACCATGATATGACAGTCCATTCTGGACTAAAGCAAAACTTTAGATACTTTAGATCATTCCATTTTATTATTACATTAAACTATTACAGTATTTGTGGCATTGTTAACAATCAAGTATCAGACTTTAATATTATTAGAATTGGTGTACCCAAAGGATCCATTCTTGGCCCCCTTTTAATTCTTATTTACATTAATATTTGTCAAACGTCTCAAAAAAAAAATCAAAATACATTTTATTCGCTGATGATACAAGTGTCTTTTTATCTGATAATAATAACAATTATCTGATTCTTGCATTTAATAATGAATTAACTAATGGTAACTCATGGCTGATTTCTAATGAGCTTATATTAAACATAAATGAAATGCATTAATTATATGATTTTTTCAAACAAATCAATTATGATAGAATAGTTTTTTCCCTAGATAACACAATTATAAGTCGTTCTACTTCGCTGAAATTCTTAGGTGTAACTACTGATAGTAAATTATCTTGGAATGATCACATGATATGATATAATATCACGTGATATATGTACCGAAATTTCAAGGAACATAGGCATATTATACAGACGCAATTACTTTCCACAAAAATATTATTAATGATACACAATGCTTTAATATCCCCATACTTTCAATACTTCAATGTTGCCAGGGGTTCCTCAACTATCTATTCAATGTCTAGATTATTCAGATTGCAGAAGAATAAAATGGGTCATGGAAAGTCTAAAGGACAGCTGAAGAATTTTCACATCTAATTTCAAATTATTCCACAACTCCAAAAAGGCACTTTCTCATTCTTTATCAGATTTTCTTACACCTTCACCGACCCATTGAATTAACTTGATAGCACAGCGGACTTTCCCTTATGGGATCTTTTAATTTTGTCTTCATTAAATAGTTGATGATGGTGCCTAAGAATTCTTTGGGTGGGGTCTGTGGAAAATTTGTGTTATGCTTTCAGTGATCTAATCATTATTTAAGTTAAGTGCTCAACGGATGGACATGTACAAAGTAGGTTTATAGTTATTACTAGAATTGCAGTTTTTTAGTCAATAGTGGGTGAATTGATGTGCAATATACGTCTGTATGAAATTCTCGTACATGTATAATGTAATTATCAAGTTAAATGTGCAAACATTACTGCACTTTTCAATGAGGTCATTATTAAATTCGTACTATTAGATAAGACCAATTATTACTAGTATTACGGTTACTGAAGTTCTTTATAGTTAGTGAATTGATGTGCAATTTACATGTATTGAATATCCATGCAAAATGTGCAATTTCAAAGTTATTTGTATTCTTATTCACACTACTAGTTGGGCAGTGTATATATCTTCACCTTGAGATGTGTGCAGTAATAGTCAAAGAGATGAAATTGTTATTGCAATGCTGTAATCATATATGTATACCTGCCTCAAGGCTCTCAACTTTAATTAAGGTATTACTGGTTATGCAGTTTTTGAAGTTGTTAATTGTACTGGTAGTGGTTAACTGTAAGTTAATTATGCTGATTAACAATGCGATAATTTTCACTTTTTACAAATTTAAATTAAATTCAAGTTTGCTTATACACTCTTGTATACTTTGTAAATTCCTATTTATCTGTAGTAAGATATATTTCAGTAATCACTTCTCTGTGTATACTACAGTATTTTCTAATTATTATATAAAGATTTTGTAAGCTTATATCAACATTATGTAATACTGTGTTAAGTGCATAAAGACTTTTTATAAGTATTATGCGCTATATAAAAAACTATTGTTATCATTATTATCATCATCTCCATTAACAGCTGATGTGCAAAGTAAGTGCAAATTATGTGTGATTCGTATTCATACAAGCTGTTGAATACCATTTACACGTACTCGTTATCGTGGGATGTGTGCGATAGGAATCAAAATGGTGAAATTGTTGTTGTAATGCAGTAATCATATGACTTTGTAGATGCTCCCAACCTTAATCAAGTTACTAGAGCCTACTAGTAATATGGCTTTTGAAGTCGTTTATTATACTGGTTTACTGGTGTGCAATATTAAAATGGAAAGTACAAATAACATCTAATTCATCATACTAGTTGCTGAGTAGCATTTCATGTATTATCTTGGGATTTGTGCTAAAGGAATCAAAATGTAGATATATTTTTTTTTACATGTTGTAATCACATGCCTTTCCTGATGCTCTTAACCTGCTTTTCTTCTGCTCTTCTCTATGTCTTAGCCATCATTTTCCCAAAACCTTTCTCTCTCATTTTCTTCATCATGTTTATCTCCCCTTCTTTTCCCCTTACCGTATTCCTCTTTCTCTCTCCCCCCCCCCCCCCCCCCCATTTATCCTTTTCTCAATATCTCCCTCTCCTTTTCCCCTCCTCCCTACATTGATTTTATCCTCTCTGGCCTCCTCCCTTCCTTTTCCAGTCTATCTCATTTCTCTTGTATATTCCGTCACCGTTTTCACGAAGTGGCCTCGTAGTGCGCGCAGCGACAAAAGTAGATTTCGAGAAAAACGCATTTTAAAAGTTAACGTTATTCAAATTGTGATTTCGGGGGTTAAACGTACATTTTCCAGGATTTTTTTTTTTATAACGACATAGTACAGAATTTAACTATTCTGCCCATATACTTTTTGTTTACAATAAATACATAATCAAGAGGGTATGCTGTTACAAACTGTGGGGACGGTTTGTGAAAACGACGCGTATATGGAATACGCATATTTTCGTTTTCACGAACCGTCCCCACAGTTTGTAACAACATACCCTCTTGATTGTCAGCTCAGTATGTATTTATTGTAAACAAAAATTATATGGGCAGAATCGGTAAATTCTGTACTATGTCGTTATCAAAAGAAATCCTGAAAGATGTACGTTTAACCCCCGAAATCACAATTTGAATAACGTTAACTACCGTTTTCACGAAGTGGCCTCGTAGCATGTATAGTGCGCGCAGCGACAAAAGTAAATTTGGAGAAAAACGCATTTTAAAAGTTTACGTTATTCACCTTGTGATTTCGGGGGGATAAACGTACATCTTCCAGGATTTCTTTTGATAACGACATAGTACAGAATTTACCGATTCTGCCCATATACTTTTTGATTACAATAAATACATACTGAGCTGATAATCAAGAGGGTATGTTGTTACAAACTGTGGGGACGGTTCGTGAAAACGAAAATATGCGTATTCCATATACGCGTCGTTTTCACAAACCGTCCCCACAGTTTGTAACAGCATACCCTCTTGATTATGTATTTATTGTAAACAAAAAGTATATGGGCAGAATAGTTAAATTCTGTACTATGTCGTTATCAAAGGAAATCCTGGAAAATGTACGTTTAACCCCCGAAATCACAATTTGAATAACGTTAACTTTTAAAATGCGTTTTTCTCGAAATTTACTTTTGTCGCTGCGCGCGCTACGCGGCCACTTCGTGAAAACGATGACGATTCCTTCTCTATCTCTCTTCAAGTTGACTCATTCATGTGCAGTGTACCTCACTGAACTGTAATTTATGGTGCAATGTAATTCATCTGTAATCCACATGTGCAGTATTATTGTATTATGAATGAATACTGTGCTGTAAAGCCTGAAAACTTTTGCTTAATTTTTTTGGCATATTTCGCGAGTGGTTCCCATGCGCGCGAGTTTTTAGCACTGAAATAATTAATTCGCAAGTGATACAACAATGCACTTTTGCAATCTACGAAATTTCCTTATCACGAAAATGGCCATCGTTTACAAATCGTGAAAGGTTCAGGTTGCCAAAGTTTCTGTTTTTGACGGTATTCATGTCTTACATAGACTGTGCAATTTCTTCTTCATGTGATTAGACTATGAAATCAAACTGAACTTCTCTTCTGTACCTCAAATACATGTGTAGCTATTAAATGTTTTTAACGCTATGTATGCATGAAGAATAAACTTTGAATATGATATACTGTAGTCAGAGTGTACACAATGGTATTTCTATACAAAACTGGTAACAAATCTGAAGAATGTGTGTGTGTGTGTGTGTGTGCGTGGTGTGTGTGTGTGTGTGTGTGCGTTGTGTGTGTGTGCGTGCGCGCGCGCGCGCGCGTGTGTGTGTGTGTATGGTGTTGCCGAAATCACTCTTTATGATAATGTATCTCAAAGCATTTGCTTGGATCCAGCTGAGGCATGTGGCTTGTCATTGTTCAAATGAAAGATACTCACCTGCCCCTAATAAAAGAATTAGTTAAAGGCCAAGTCCATACTGATATCAAGTGGATTTGAATAAATAGAATAAAACTTAACAAGCATAAGAGGGAAAATTATACTGAAATCGGATGTTAAATAAGAAAGTTACGGCATTTTGAAGTTTTGCATTATTTCATGAAACAGTGATATTCATAACATGGGCGGTATGCAAATAAGTGAACCAATGACGTCACACACTCACCTTTTCTTATATATTTTATCATATGAAATTTCAAATATTTCAATTTTTATGGATGTGATAATAAAGAATCTCTCCCTTGTATCAAAATAAGTTACAATAATGATGATTTTACATGTTCCATAAGGACTTAAACCATAAATTTCCTCTTTTTCTAAAGAAAATATTTAGCCATAAATGCAACCTAGATATAATCATTGAACATATGTTTTTACACAAAGCCTGTATGAAACAAATGCAACTCCTTCATCAACAACTATAAAAATGGAAATTTGTGAAGTTTTCTGTACGGACAAAATGGGAGAGTAGCTCGCAAGGTACATCACTAAGTTGCCAATTTGTGTTTGATTAATTACATGTACAACTTCATAAATGCATAACTTTCTTATTTCTTGTCAGATTTTGCTCAAACTTTCACTAGTGTGTTTCATTTATGTGCGTTTTTAAAATCAACTAAATACCAGGCGGACTTCCCCTTTAATGCACGATGAAGAGTCAATTTCATGGTATGCCTGGCTAGAAAAACGAAACGATGCATAAAAGGCATTAGATAGGCCCTACAACCAATCTGGAATAATATGTACTGCAGTAAAATAGAGTGTAACCCCCCCCCCCCCCCCCCCCCCCTGAAATTAAAAGAGTCATTTTAATTGATGGTTGATACATGTATTCAATCATATCCAGTATCAGGGCCACAATGTATTGACATAATAAAATCATCAGGTCCATGTATAAATAAAGTCCTATGGTTACCATATAATAGTCTTAACCCAGGATGTGTAGTGGAGGGGGTTTTAGACTATTCTGCATGATTTGTCAGCTATGTGTTGTTCCAAATAACAGATGGGTGGATTCATGTTATTCAAAATATGGCACACAGGTGTCAATGCATTTCAAAGTTGTTGATAATTTCATAAGAGGTAAGCATCCCTAGCCCCAGACAGATCTGCCCCACAGCCCCAGCAGCCACATTTTACACAACTCTTATTTGTCGTTGTTTTATCTCCCAAGACTTTAGACACCAATTAAGTGAAAATCAAACAATCAAACAGTATAGAGAGTTAAAATTAAGAATTCACATGTTCATGCATATATGTTTTATGTACAAATGATAGAAACTGCATATGTTTACTATTTTTCTTTGAAGAAGACTTTTTCTTCTCAAGTTTTTTATTCATCACTTATTTTCTCTATAGGATAGATATAAAACTGAAGAGCAGAACTATTAAAACCTATAAGAGATGAAAAACAATAAAATAAAATGCAACAAAATCACAATTAATTTGAAACTTTCATTATTCTGTATTCTTTGCAAGACCTGTATACATTTTGTGAACCAAATTCTTATCACAAGGGCCTTTCTTTCTTTGTCAATAGAACTGCATGTCAATAGCTATATTTTGCATAAATTGTATTCCATAACAAAAATTTACATTGAAAGAAAAAAATAGAGATGGACATGTGCAATATAACAGTGCACATGCACATATTCAAATTGTGAGTTATGAAGACATACAATTCTTCATCCATGCCAGATATTGAAGTGATATGTAATTTCTACATTTACAGATTTGTCTGTTTACTCTATAACAGTGCACATGCACATATTCAAATTGTGAGTTATGAAGATATAGAGGTAGCATTTACAACCTATCATTGTTATCAATTATGTGTATATTGGCTGAAATGAGTTGTGTAGATGTACATGTAGTCACAGAAATGTCAAAACTTCAGAAGGCATACTGCAAGAAATATGTTCACTTGCTATGCATTAATTTGTCATCCATCAAGCCCTACTGCTGGACACACATTGATATAGTACATCCTATGAAGCAAGCTAGTAGAAGTAGAAATACTTCAATTAGTATACTGCTTAGTTTAGAAACACTGCAGACCTACAACTGGTGTGAAAAATATGTAACTTTCTAATTGTTTTAAAGGCTCAATAAATCCTGCAACTATACATGTGGTATACTTCAGACAATTTCTTCTGTCTTATATTATTAAGTGGGTAAAGAATTTGGCAATCTTGCGAGAGAGAAAAACAAGTAGAGAGATGAAGATAGCATGATATACTGAAATAAAATCAGAAAAATGAGAGAGAGAGAGAGAAAGAAAGAGAAAGAGAGAGAGAAAGAAAGAGAGAGAAAGAGAAAGAAAGAGAAAGAGAAAGAAAGAGAGAAAGAAAGAGAGATGAAAAGATACAGTGAATTCATTATCGATAAGACATATGAAAATAGGGTGGTCTTCATTCCAGGGCAAAAAAGTTATGTCATTTGTGGTTTAGCTCAATAACTTTTTATTCAGAGCTCTAAAAAATGTACCAGATGCATGAGTAGAAAGAGTAAAAATTTCTGTACACACTATGTCCATTTTTGTTGCATGACCATATTGCGTTTTATTCCAGGAATTTTAAAAAGGAGAATAAGCTTTGAAATCCTTAAATTGGCAACGCATTGAGAGTTTCAAAATCATTGTTTTTTCATCAAAATTGGCAATTTTTTCAACTTTTCGACAAAATTTCTAACCATGTATATTGTTCTCAAAGACATTACACCCTATTAGAACCATGTAGCACTAAAAGAAAAATATCAATGTTGCCAATTTGAAGAATGAAATGTGATCAATTTAGCCCTTAAATAATTCCTGTCCTGAAAGGGTTAACACTTTGCCAATGTTGTTTCTTTAGGGGAGGGTTTTTATCTCTTTGATTTTGCTTCATTCAACTTCTTATGTAATTTTTAAAATTTCATTCTCTCATCTCCTTTTCTCTCTTTCCTTATAATATATTTCTTTATTTTTCCTTCTCGCATCTATATTCTTTCTTTCCGTATGTACTTTTTTGTTTTTCCTTCTTTCATCTCTTCTTTCTTTCCCAATGTATTTCTATGTTTCTCCTTCGTTCATCTTCTTTATGTATTTCGATGTTTTTCCTCCTACAATTTTTCTCCTTTCTTTCCTTGTGTATTTTTTTTCTCTCATTTTTTATTTTCTTTCCTTATGTATTTCTTTGTTTTTTTCCTTCTCTCTCATCTTCCTTTCTTTCTTTCCTTACCAATGTATTTCTGTATTTTTTTCTATTTTTTTTCTTTGTTTTTCCTTCTTTCATCTTTTTTTTTCTGTCCACATGTATTCACCATTCATGATTAATTTTGCTCATGTACGCAGCCACGCCTCCCTCCATGTGCACATAAATCAGACAACAGCCTTCCTCTTTTGTTTGCTGTACACATGTATAGAGTGTGACAAGAGGGGGGGGGGGGTATGTGTGTGCACATGCCTGTGCGACGTGCTCAGATGGAAGAATTCATTCGTAAGGACGGAGGATGTATGTGGATGCCTTTTTTCAAGAACATTCTAGCATCCAAATGAAACTGCACTATTCATGTCACACCCTAACAACTGGATTTATGCCGACATTGGTAAGCTCATTTTCATCATTTACATATTCTATCTGTGTAATAACCCGAACCAGTGAATGTCATAACAAATTTTGGAAGGAACAATTAAAATTTCAGAAAATCAGTCTTTCATGCTAAAGATTTTTAAGAATATTTGTGATAGATACCCCGTACTGATGGTACATGCAGACACGGAGTCATTACTGTTGTTTCATTGGGAGTGTGCACATACACTTGTACAATGCATCAGTATAGCTCGCAGATCTTTAAAGGGGTGAAGCGTGTAAATCAGGTTTTTACAAACAATTTTAGGTTAGATCTACATTTATTTACAAGTATGTGCCTCTGTCATTGACCTTTAAAATAACATGTCTCATATCTTAATGCCCTGGTCATTTCACATTCTACATGTGAGTACTGGAAATCAAAATGACTGTAAAGTGCCATTCAAATTGGCAAAATTCCCTCAATTTCCCTTATTTTGTTCCCCTTATTATTCAACTATTATAAATTTTCTACCGAAATCATTTTGCAGATCACAGGTAGTCTTGAACATTAAAAGTAAGCTCCTTTTGAATCTCTGAAGAAAAAAAATCTTCAATTACCAGAACTCAAGATTACTGGTAATACATGTACATATATGTGTGTATATATATATATATATATATATATATATATATATATATATATGTATATATTTATCTACACCATGATTTATATCATCATTTTATAATAATTATTATAAATATTATCTCTTCTAGAATCAGTCATTGTCCATATGCTGGAAAAAGTGATGAGATCCATGTAAAACAAAAACATAAATTGAGGATGCAAACCCAGAAATAAGGTCTTTGCTTTATGATATTTCTAGTGCTAACTTGGAATAGCACTCAGCATTCATGTAACACTGGAATACAAGAATGCAGGAATGCATGCCATCAAAGTAGATGATTCTTGAATTTTCTGTTTTCTGTTTTCTGAAGACATGACTCCGATGGGAGAGCAGTGATCTCGTAACGGGGAGGACCCAGGTTCAAAACCAAGTGGATGTGCTAGTGCCCTTTGGTAAGGCATCAATCTTTGTTACCAAGTCCCACAGAGAGGAATTAAAGCATATGTCCCTTGGTTTCTTACGTACAAGCATACACATGCTTTCTTGGCAGTCTGATAAATAATCCATTAAACCAACTGGAATGTGATTAGATACTCCAATATTTATGAAACAATAAACATGTTAAAAAGCAGATTTGCTGAAGAGGTAACAATTCATCTTGGTATTTACATGTGTCAAAGGAAAACTTCTCGTTACATGTCACTTTACGTTTAGCTGTCGATCTTCCTGTGAATGTAACATTAAACATGGACATCAAGAGTGCAGCTAGCTCAGCAGTAAAAATCATCCAAGATCCTTTGTAATCAGCAGAAGCGTATTCTTCAAAGAACACAAGATTTAACTATTTGCACATTTATGTTTTATGATTGTAAAGATCATCCATATGTAGCAGTAAATATTCTTTCTGAAGTCCTAGCTTGCTCCGTACAAGTTGCATAAAGTTACAGCTTATTCAAACATGAATTCCAGCACAATTATTGTCCTTATTTTTATTTTATCCAGTAGAAAAGGTGTCTGTACAATACTGAATGTCAAAGAGGGGAAAGCGGTAGAAGTGAGTTTCTCATATCCTTGTGACAGTACAAAAGTCACATTACAACATGGATACAAGGCACCTTTTTACAGCTCAGCCAATCCATTAATTTTTTCTTTGCCTCCAAGGTATGAACTTATAAATGATAGTGAGAGTGATAATGACCAATGTTCTTGCCACCTAACAATCAATCCAGTCTCAAGAAATGATGAAGGTGCATACATTCTCATGGCATACAAGAATGGAATCATGCTACCTGACTATAATAGCATTGGTTTACGTGTTGATTATCCACCTGCCAGAGCATTTTGTCAATCAAGTACTATATATATTGAAAGGGAATGGATCGCATTGCATTGTTCAGCATCAGTTGGGACTCTGCCAGGGCAAATTTTATGTTATCAATACGATATGAGGTTACCACCATTGACTTTGCCAGATGAAAATGGAGGAATTTTAAGCCAGATTATGCTAGCAAGACTTGCAAATCATTCTGTATATTGTTGTTCATCTACGTTAGACCAAACAAAACCTATTTGTGATTGTCATGACCATGGTTGGGATCCTATTCAAAATGGTGCCATAACCAACATTAAAAACCCTTGTTCTCTTCATACCTCTGCCCAACAACCTACAAAAGGTAGTGTAAGTGTGACCACTGCTTCAAATTCACAAGCAACAACAATGCAAACAATGACAAATAATGAGAAAAAGAAAAGCAATACGGTGTCCCAGAAATATATATTTATTGGTACATGTATTTTCATCCTGACAACCATTATTTCATCAGTACTGTATTTTTGCAAGGTCAGAGAAAACAAGATGCTTTCAAAGAAGCTGCATGAAAATAGTACTGCTAATCCAGACGAGAATCAAAACCTGAGAACAGAAACTCAAGGAGGCTCATGCTGAAATGCAGTGAACATTGGGAAGTCTTGGGGCAATTGAATTGAAAATGTAATAATATTTATCACTGAGATTGCAAATCAAAAAACTAAGCACCACCTATAATACAGAAATGAAATTTTCTGACATATATTCAAGGAAAGTGGATTTTTACGACATTATTTGTATAAGGTAATTGGAAAGTAAAACACATTTACATCACATCATCTCGTTAGCATAATGAGGACATTGCAATTTCAGATCTCCATTCATTTAGCGATTTTGGATTACATATACACTGTATTCATAACTTTTTTATTGGTTGTCCGTTTTCCTCAACCTTTCACTTAATTTCACGTTGACATTATATAGACTCTAAAGTTTTTGATTTAGTTACAGAATTATGTGAGAAAATCTGTTTGAATGATCAATTAACATACAGTGTATTCTCTATTCAACAATTATATTTAAAATGTGTATGTGCCATGGTTTAAGCTGTATTATTTCAAATAAAAAGTATCTTTTTTTATATGCTGAATTCAGATCCATTTTGATATGTTAGACCCCCCCCCCCCTCTCTCTCTCTATCATTTACTTGCTTTTAGCCATCTTGTCTTTCTTTTCCTCTCTCATTCTTCCTATCCTATCTTATACAACTCGCACTTCTTTTCAATACTGCTTAGTTTGAAATACATTTTTGTAGCATATTTGCTGATATAATCTAGACTATGTCTGTATTCAATTATGTAATTATTAATGATGCCAATGTTTTCGAATATTAATGATATCGCATGTTCATGTGTCGGTGCAATAAACTTGTTTGGTATATCAATGCAACTGTAAAACATTGTTTGAAGTATTTTTCCTTTTGAAATGGAAATATGTTCATTATTTTCCAGGGTCCTGTTTCATCAAACTTGTTATCAATAACAAGTTGCAATAACTGTTGTAAGCTACAGAAATCCTTGCATCTGATTGGCTGTGAGCAAATTTGTTGTAGAACTGTGGCAGTTGTTACTGATGGTCACACTAACGATACCGACAACAGACCACACAAAACAACATGAACCCTTTCGAGACAATTGACCTCATTTTGTGGTTTGGCTCAATAACTTTTGATTCAGAGCTCTGAAAAATATACCAGAATGCATGAGTACAAAGAACAAAAATTTCTGCACACACTATGTCCATTCTTGTCGCATGACCATATTGCATTTGGTGCGAGGAATTTTATAAGCTTTTAAATCCTTAAGTTGGCAACACACTGAGAGGTTCAAAATTCATTTTTCTTTTCAACGTTTCGACAAGGTTTCTAACCATATGTATGGTTTTCAAAGACACTATACCTTATTAGAACCATGTAGCACTAAAAGAAAAATATTACTGTTGACAATTTTGAAGAACAAAATGTGATAAATTAAGCCCTTAAATAATTCCTGTCCTGAAACGGTAATGATTATCCCCAAGGGCCAAGAATCAGTTGGAAATCAGTGTGGAGTAGGTATCATGGCGGGGTGATTGAGGTACGAGTGCAGAAACAGGAGAAAATGTTGATGCTTGTTCAAAGAGAAGAACGCAATCTGTTAAACATTTAAAATTCTCATTTACGAGGCAAAAACAGTAGGCAGAAGAGAGACAAAGGAGAGTAGAAGCGAGGGAGAGAAGGGAAAAGAAGGGAAAATAAAAGCGATCAATTCAATAATTATGTAAAAGTCCAAGGAAGTTTGCCACTTGCAGAAAAATAATTTATGAATATGAACATCTCAAGTGTCATTTTCCTTGTTATATGGTCGGAACTAATCTCTATTTGAACTGCGAACTTGATAGAATCATCAAAACCCTTTGATGGGAGTGGTAACATTATAGGACAAAATGCCTTTGACTTGCACAGGAATGTCAGGGGGAAAATATTAAAGGTACTTCATGCCATTCGCAGACAAAAGCTAGATTTTTATTTCTTACAAAGGAGTTATAGAACGTGTGACCTTGAAGTTTCATAAGCAGTATCTACAGGATGTCTACTAAACCTGTGCAAAGTTTCGCAGAATTTGTTTATATAAAGTCTGCAAAAGGGATGCAGTGCCTTAAGAATATGTAAATACATAACATCATGACACAATACACAGCTCTTATATTGTCTACATTATATTTTTTTGCATATTTTCTATGGTTAATTGTAGCACATCTATTTGATTTCTTTGGTTACATAATACTTGGAAAACTATTTGTAAACATCATACAAAAACAATTATATCACAATTCAGAGGTCTACACCTTCTCAAAGTAACAGCAAAGTACCCTAGGCATACATATATGTATTTCATATTTTTTATTTGACCGAAATCCACATTTAGGTTTATATTATAATATTGTTAGAATGGTCACATATGAAAATGATTTAGACAATCCAGACATTATCAAGGAAAGAGCAGACATTCAAATTTTTATTCACTATTCATGCATATTCAAATCTCCATGATTATATATTTTTATTTTGCAGTACTGGCCAATTACATGAATCTCATTCTCTGTACATGTAAATCTGCATGACTAATGCTAGCTACATGTACATGTAATCACTTTCTATCAGATAAAGACTATTAAATTATGAGTTTAATAAAGAAGATAATGTTCAGAATCGGTCATAACCGGAAGATTTCTGTCAGGAACTAAACTTAAATCATTCTAAAACATTGACATGTACACGTATGTCCCACAAGATTATTGAGAGAAAATGTACGACAGATACTTTAAATGAAGTCCAGTGTACATACATGTACATATGCCATTTTTGTCAATACAGGGTGTATATATTGGCTATACTTTCTGAAGATATGTCCAAAAACTACTGAAACAAAAAGGATTAATATCTATTTTTTGCTATATTACCATATTTTGGCAGAATCGAAGTACTATTCAGCATCAATGTCATTTTGTGCTTATACAATGTGTTTGTAGCGCTATGTAAAAAAAAACAAACAAATACATATCTGAGATAATACTTTAGCAATAAAGCATATCATTTGATAAATGAGTAATACTGTTATTTGTTACATGCATACACAATTATCAAAAGCAATTGTAAAAGAAAAGTGTAACTACACCAATCAGAATATGGAATACATGCACATTGTAAATATACATGTACAAAAATTTAGCTACATGTACACTTGTATCAAGGTTATCACAGAATATGTGCTACACATATATACCAAAATTAAATTATATCCATTTAGTTAAATCACTTTTACTTTTTCGTTTAATCACAAGTTCACAGAAAGCAGGACAGATTTCTATACTCTTGAAGGGATAAATACACATTCATGTGCATCTATGTACATGTAGGTGTTAAAGCTATATACGAGTGTCGGTACTAGGTAAGCATAGTCCGGTTATCCGTATACATTCCGGTTCCGTCAGATGTTCCAAATTTACTTGTAGATATTGATCTTAGCAGGAGCTGATTTCTGTTATCAAAATAGATACAAAAAGTTATAAAAAAGAAAGAAAACATAATTATACAATGAATAAGACACGCATACAGTTACAAATACACACACGCACACTCAGGGGGGGGGGGGGAGCCACACACACATTTAGTTTTTCCTCACATGGTGTACTCATCATAAGCAGACATATCATGCGAACACGAATGCATCACAAATGCGCACACAAACAAGCACATGATCATGGCGTTCATTTGGAGTAAAATAAACATAAATAAAGAAACAATATTCTGATTTTATTTGCTTTGTCAAACTCTTTTATTTTTTGACTTGCTACTTCAAAGTGTTTAATGATCATGATATAATGATGATGTTAATTGTTCCTCAACATCCAAAAGTCTATCTTGAAAATAATATGTGTTCCTCATGTGTGTTGTGTGTTATTTGCTTCTGGGAAGTCACATGCAATGCACCTTGTTTGATACATTTATTTCATCCCCTCACTTAATACTTTGGCGCAATTAAGTCGATTTTTACACTCACGCAAAGAATGCCTCCTGTTCATCCAAGCGTGAACATGTACCACATAAAAATGGTACGAAATGATGCAGGATACAATACTTTTTCAAAACATGTATAATAATTTCTTAATTCAAACCTAAGTTTTAAAATGAATAGCATTTAAGCAACATTAATTCTAAGTGTATACTTTTTTTTTTTACTGACACGGTGACTTCATATTTTTTCTCCATTAAATAACAGGGGTAATATAGAGTTATATGTTTAATACCTCTCTTTTTGATACTCCTCTTTCTTCTTTCTTCCCTTTTCTTCCCTTTTCTTCCTGCTTTTCTTCTTTTTTCTTCTTTTTCCCCCCCTTTTTTCACTACTTGAAAAATCATAGGGGGGCGGTCGCCCCCTCTGCCCCCCCCCCCTGTAGCGCCGCCCCTGGCTAAGGCCTGTATTCAGGCTTTTGTCTGCAATCTGAGATGGAGCTTTAAGCTTCATTAATTATATATCAGAGAAACTCGCCCTACTAACATAACATTGGCTGTCAGCCTGCGGCGCATAGCAAGGAGGGGATGCATGATACTGTAGCAATCCAATTAACTAGCTGCTACCAGATGTAGGGTGGCTACTAAAAGTATGATGGCGTATACTGTAGGGTTCACTACACAATGAAATAAGATCTGGGTTACAACTGGCATAGAAGCACATGGAACTTGTTCCACTTTATTCTTTCCTTGTTCCTCCACAAAAAATTAATATTCAGAATCACATTGACCAGTCATAAAATTAAAGTCTCAACTAAATAACTGACCAATCAGAAATAAAAGTTATCAGAGGGGCGAACAAAGATGAATATCAGGGGTGTGTGTGGTAAGAAAGTGATAACATTATATAAAGTGTTTGGCAATGACCATGACACACAGTGTGTCTAGCTTGAATACAATGCACAATGAACTGCACATACAACAGTGACTGCACATAGAGTGTATGCAGGGAACATGACAATGGGATGAAATGTACAATGAACTGGTGATGTGGATGGAGATGGTATATGGAGGGTGACTGGCAGGGGAAAAATGTAATGGACAAGCATGAAATGAGCATGAGCATAAATGTAAAAACTAGAACTGCAATCGTATCGGAACGATGTGCATGCAATGTCGTCCGCATCTTTCATTTTGTTGAGAAGTTGACAGGTGAAATATAAAGTTATGTATGTTAAAACATGATATAAGATAAGATGGGAGAAAATAATGCATACTGTACAATTAGGAGATGATTGAATCGTGAAAACAAGAAACAACGAACAAAAAACAAAGAATGATGATGATAATGGTGATGACAATGATGATGATGGTGATGATGGTAATGGTGGTGTTGATGATAATGATGGTTATAATGATGATTATGATGATGATGATGATGATGATGATAATGGTGATGATTATGATGATGATGATGATGATGATGATGATGTGGCTTGCACACTATATGTGACATAAAGCATACCACGCCACATCGGCTTTGCGTAGAATTGTATTGAAGAAAATGTCGTTAAATGGCATGTACTGAAATGGCTTTATTTTCTAATAACTTGGCTCTTTTTTGTTCTTTATGTGCCGTATTTGGTATCATACGAAAGAACATTTCATGGCCATCATTTTGAGACCACTCTCATATTTTTATGACAATCCTATCGAAGCGTGTGATGCAGGATAGATTTAGAGAACAAAATGGCGTCTAAAATGTCACGCTTGACCGATTTTAAAAATCCGGCTTCGAGATTCTCTTCATTTTGCCTCAAAAAATGTGCCTGCCAAATTTCAAGAAAAATAAAGATCGTTCAGGGGGCCAAAGTTGGGATCCCGATTTGCCCCATAGACAATACGTGTAAAGCATGGGCGGAAACTGTGCAGGATCCGTATTATGACCTGACTTAAATCGCGATTTACTGAAAATTTTCTGTGAGACCTTATACCGTGTTTGGTATCCCCGAGAAGGGAATTTCATTGCGGTCATTTTGAGCTGTGCGACATTTAAAATAAGCATATTATTCAATAATATATCATGCATGGTAAATTGAGGTTTTTCCGCAATTACTTTGCGATGACGTCATCAGTTTTCATAAAATTTGGCTAACAGTTGTTAAATACATAAATACACATACCCACCAAATTTCAAAGACGTAGGTTAAAGTTTCGCAAAATTAGAGCAAGTTGAAGTGGTTTCGGCATTTCCGTAAATATCGTGATTTTGACGAGCAATTTTCGCAAAGTCGGTCAGTGATAAGGTATATTTTTTTTTATTTGGCTGAAAAGGGTATATCTTGAAGTATCTAAATCCAAAAAAAGGTACGGGTTTATCCAAGCATGACGGAGATACGGCCACAAGAAAATAGCCATTTTTGAAACTTTAGAGGGCGCTGTTTATATTATGGGGAATCATTGAAGCATGAAATTTGGCAGGAATGTGTGCAATGATAAGATAAAGCCACAGTGTAAATTTGAGACAAAAATGAATTGATATGAGGAAGTTATGGCATTTTTTCATTTTCGGAAGTGAATATTTCAAGAAATTTAGTATTTTTCCACATGGCCGATTTCGGACTTAAATTTAGAGTATGAAGATGGAATTTTTTGTATAATATTTTTATTGTTGTGTGAAGAGCAACTCTTGGACTATCTAGAGGAATTTGTTAGAAGTCTGTAGGATGTAGGATAGTGGAGATAGGCCAGGAGAACGAAAGGCATGAAAATGGCATGAAAATGGACAAAATGGCGCCTGGATGGTCATGCGTGAGTGATTTCGAAAAATGAAGAGTTCAGTGATCAAGATGAAATGGCAAGGAACATGGCTACGAAATTTGAAAGGAAATGGACATCAGGAAAGTACCTAAAAAGTGATCACAAGCACTACGTGCAAAACAAATAGGAATTGGGTGGAAGAAGAAGAAGAAGAAAAAGAATTTTTTTTTGATGCAGAACGTGAACGAAAACAAGGCAATGTCGAAGAACGACATGACATTGCAATTAACATAGTTCTCTGACTCATACATATAGTGTTCAAAATAAGGCTCTACAATACGAAGGCACTGAAATTGGATGTGCACTGACGGATATATTCCCCCGAGTCCAACTGTTGTACATGTAACAGCAACCTAGATTCTGATGCAGGCACATGTAGTATACCAAACTGGCATAGGGAACATGTAGTCTGGATTGTAATGTCAATTCTGACATTTCTGGTTTTATCAGTGTGGCTTTGCTACAGGGAAGTACAATATAGGAAACTATCAAAGTATCTAAATGTGAAGCATCCACACAGTCTCTCGTCTGAAGGGAATGTTCATGAAAGGGTTAAATCTGACTGTGAAATGGATCTACATGTACGAGCATACAGTGTACCAACTGGAGAAATTACAACCAGTCTTTATTAATGACAGCATGTAATTATGGGTAGGCGTGCCTGAAAATGAAAAGGGTCTCCATCACGACTTGAGTTGGGCAAAAATGTCAGAAAATGCTTTTCCAGATTTCTTTTTAACCCCATTCCTATACATCCCAGTGTTCTCTAATATACATTTAAAACAGATCAATGAAAGTAAACCCGTTGACTACTGAATTATTCCATCCCCATAGGCATAATACAGGGACCACCTGGTTCCTGTGGGCAATGGGTTAAAGCAAAATCCAATAAGAAATAAGAAAGTTATGCACTTTTAAAGTTGTTATCAATCAAACACAAACTGGCAACTCCGAGACGTGTCTTGCGAGGTCCTCTCCCATTTTCCCTGTACTAAAAACAATTTATGAATTTCCTCTTTTTCTAAAGAAAAAATTTAACCATATATGCAACCTAGATATAATCATTGAACATATGTTTTTACACAAAGCCTGTATGAAACAAATGCAGTTCCTTCATCAACAACTATAGAAATGGAAATTTGTTACATTTTCTGTACGGACAAAATGGGAGAGTAGCTCGCAAGGTACATCACGGAGTTGCCAATTTGTGTCTGATTAATTACATGTACAACTTCATAAATTCATAAACTTCTTATTTCTTGTCAGATTTTACTCCAACTTTCACTAGTGTGTTTCTCTCATTTATGTGCGTTTACTAAAATCAACTAAAATACCAGGTGGACTTCCCCTTTAATGCATGATGAAGAGTCAGTTTCATGGTATGGCCTGGCTAGAAAAAAAACCAAACGATGCATAAAAGGCATTAGATACAACCAATCTGGAATTATATGTACTGCAGTAAAATAGAGTTTAACCCCCCCCCCCTGAAATTAAAAGAGTCATTTTAATTGATGGTTGATACATGTATTCAGGCATATCCAATATCAGGGCTACTTAATGTATTGACATAATAAAATCATCAGGTCCATGTATAAATAAAAATCCTATGGTTACCATATAATAGTCTTAACCCAGGATGTGGAGTGGAGGGTTTTTTTTACTATTCTGCATGATTTGTCAGCTTCGTATTGTTTCATAGAACAGATGGGTGGATTCATGTTTTCCAAATATGGCACATAAGTGTCACTGCATTTCAAAGTTGCTGATAATTTCATAAGATGTAAGTATCCCTAGCCCCAGACAGATCTGCCCCACAGCCCAAGCAGCCACATTTTACACAACACTTATTTGTTGTTTTTTTCTCCCAAGGCTTTAGACGCCAATTTAGTGAAAATCAAACGAACAATATAGAGTTAGAGGTAAAATTAACGATTTGCATCTTCATGCATATATGTTTTATGTACAAACAACAGAAACTGCATGTTTTTAAATTTTATTTGTAGAAGACGTTTTCTTCTCTAGTTATTTATCATCACTTATTTTCTCTATTAAATATTTTAAAAAAATGAAAGAGCAGAACTATCAGAACCCATAAGAGATGAAAAGCAATAAGATAAAATACAACAAAATCACAATAAATTTGAAACTTTCATTATTCTAATTTATATCACAAGGGCCTTTCTTTCTCTGTCAATAGAACTGTATGTCAATGGCTATATTTTTGGCATAAATTTTAATCTATAAAATTATTTTCACATTGAAAACAAAAACAGAGACGGAATCTTCTTTATGTTTAAGCAATTCTTCATTCATTCATTCCAGATATTGAAGTGATATGTAATTTCTACATTTATAGATTTGTCTGTCACAATGCACATGTAGATATTCAGATTGTAAGTTATGAAGACATACATGTAGTATTTATAACCTATCATTGTTACCAATTATTTATACAGTGTATTGGCTGAAATGAGTTGTGTAGATGTCTCATGTAGTCACAGGAAAGTCAAAACTTTTATATGCATACTTCGAGAAATATACATGTATGTTCACTTGCTATGCATTATATTGTGATCCATTAACCCCTACAGCTGGACACACATTGATATAGTACATCCTATAAAGCAACCTAGTAGAAGTAGAAATCCTTCAGTTGATATACTGCTTAGTTTAGAAACACTGCAGACCTATAATTGGTGTGAAAAATCTGCAACTTTCTAGTTTTTTGAAGCTTAATAAATCCTGCCACTATACGTATGCTGTACTTCAGACCATTTCTTTTGTCTTATAATATTTTAAAGTGGGTAAAAAGTTTGGCAATCTTAGGAGAGAAACAAGTAGAGAGATGAAGACAGCATGACATATTGCAATAAAATCAGAAAAAATGAGAGAGAGAGAGAGAGAGAGAGAGAGAAATAGAGAGAGAAAGAAAAAGAAAGAGAGAGAGAGAGAGATGAAAAGATACAGCGAATTTATTATGGATAAAACAAATGAAAATAGGGTCGTCATCATTCCAGGGAAAAAGGGTTATGTCTAAAACACTTTTCCAGTGTTGTTTCTATTCATTCTAGTGTTCCCAGTCACCACATTTTCCAGTAAAAAAAAAAAAAAACAACAAACAAACAAAAACAAAAACAAAACAAAACAAAAAATGAGTAGGGGAGGGGTGGTAGAGTGGAAATGAGAGAGAAAAGGGGAGAGTTGGCACGAATGAAGTGCATGTTTAAACGAATGGATTTGAAGGAAATTTTGAGGAAAGTATAGAATTCATAGAACATGGAGAATGACTTGTGACCAAAACCCCCCAAATTTAAGTACGAAATTAAATACATTAAATTTAATTTGAGAGCAAAGGCCACGTGATAATTTATGTACATTGAACAGATGTTCTACGGAAAATGTGATCATGTACATGTCGCTTTCTTCATTTTTTTTTCATACTGGTTTACACATGTTCTGAACAGCCGAATTTGACACTGCTTCGGATTGCAAATGGAGAAGAGATCGACAAATCTGTATCTCGCACATTCTTGTCACTTTTCAGACAGTTAACAAACTTGACTTTGCCATAAATTTTATCTTTCCCCATGACTTTCCTTGTTTTTCTTCTCACAACTTTTTTTTTCTTTCCTATGGACTTCTTTGTGCTTAATCCTTCCTTTTCTATCTTTCATTATGTGTTTCTATGTTTCAGCCTTTCTTCTGTCATCTTTTTCAGTCATTCCCTATGAATGTCTTTGTTTTCTTTGTTTTGTTTTTTTACTTTCTTTTGTCTTCTCTTTTTAACTATCCTTATGTATTTCAAGTGGGTTATGGGTGAAGCTTGAAATGTTTTTATTCTTGGTTCTTTATTTTGTGCTCAGTCAACCATGAAGTTATGGATACAATGTCAGTGGATCCTTTAATAAGGTTTTGGTACATGTTTCTCAATAAAACTACGTTTCTGTGGTTTTTATGTCTTTCATTTCGCTTTGTTCACCTCCTTTTTTATCTTATGTATTTGTTTATTTTTCACATTCTCTGATCTCCTTTTCTTTCTTTCCTTATGTATTTCTTTGTTTTTCCTTATTTCATCTTCTCTTTTTTTCCGTAATGTATTTCTATGTTTTCATTCTTTCCTTTCTGCCCTTATGTATTTCTTTGTTTCCTTCTCTCATCTTCTTTTCTTTCTTTCCTTTTGTATTTGTATTTCTTTGTTTTCCCTTATGTTTTTCTTTCTATAGGCTTATATATGTATATATATATATATAGTTAGATAAACACGAGAAGATGGTAAAACTCATGCATTACCAGGGGAATCATCAGTTGTTCTTCCACCAGTCACTGGGAGTTTCGGCCCGTTATGAACAATACTCCCTCTTGGTGGTGGGCGAGCAGTGCAATGCACCACCTTCCCACTGGTAACAAAAAGAATTAAAAAAAAACAAAAACAAAAAAAAAACCCCTTGTTTAAATGCTGGTTGCTCTCTGCCTTTGGACGTACGTATATATACATATATACATATATATATATATATATATATATATATATATATATATATATGTATATATATATATATATATATATATATATATATATATTTATATATATATATAAATATATATATGTGTGTATAAATATGTATATATATATATATATATATATATATATATATATATATATATATTGCTTTTTTTTTCTACCTCTACTCTGGTAGCTTTTGTCTTCCACCGGTCACCAGAGAGGACCTCGGTGTGAAAAGGGTCAACATTCTTGATTAATTTTGCTCATGAATGCAGCCACATCTCCCTCCATGTACACATCAGACAATACCATTCCTCTTTTTCGAGGGGGTATGTGTATGCAGCTACATCTCCCTCCATGCACGCATCAGACAATACCCTTCCTCTTTTTCGAGGGGGTATGTGTATGCAGCTACATCTCCCTCCATGCACACATCAGACAATACCCTTCCTCTTTTTCGAGGGGGTATGTGTATGCAAATGAATGTGCTCACATAGAAGAAATGACTCATTCGTACGCACGGAAGATGTGGATGCCTTTTTAACAACATTCGAGCATCCAAATGAAACTACACTATTGATGTCACACCCTAACAACTGGATTTTGTGCCGACATTGGTAAGCTCATTTTCATCATTTACATATTCTAACTGTGTAATAACCTGAACCAGTGATAGGTCATAACAAATTTTGAAAAGAACAATTTAAATTTCAGAAAATCAGTCTTTCATACTAAAGATTTTTTTAGAATATTTGTGATAGATACCCCATACTGATGGTACATGCAGACACAGAGTCATTACTGTTGTTTCATTGGGAGTGTGCACATACACTTGTACAATGCATCAGCATATTTCACAGATACTTAAAGGGGTGAAGTGTGTAAATCATGTTTTTACAAACAATGTTAGGTTAAATCTACATTTACCTACAAGTATGTGCCTCTGTGATTGGCCTTTAAAATAACATGTCTCATCTCTTAATGCCCTGATCATTTTATAGTCTACATGTGAGTACTGGAAATCAAAATGGCTGTAAAGTGCCATTCAATTTGGCAAAATTCCCTCAATTTCCCTTATTTTTTCCCCCCTAATTACTCAGCTATTATACATTTTGCAGATCACAGGTAGTCTTGAACATTAACCCTTTCAAGACAATTGACCACATTTTGTGGTTTGGCTCAGTAATTTTGGATTCAGAGCTCTAAAAAAAAATATACCAGATGCATTAGTAGAAAGAGAAAAAATTCTGCACATACTATGTCCATTTTTGTTGCATGACCATATTGATGTCAGGAATTTAAAAAAGGAGAATAAGCTTTAAAATCCTTACATTAGCAACACATTGTGAGGTTTAAAATCATTGTTTTTTAACATAATTGGAAATTTTTTTCAACTTTTCAAAAATACTGGTAACCATGTACATTGTTTTCAAATACATTACAATTCATTAGAACCGTGTAGCGTGAAAAGAAATATATTATTGTTGCCAATTTGAAGAACAAAATGTGATCAGTTTAGCCCATAAATAATTCCTGTCCTGAAAGGGTTAAAAGTAAGCTCCTTTTGAATCTCTGAAGAAAATTTTTTTTAATTACCAGAACTCAAGATTACTGGTAATACATGTACCATATATACCATGATTTATATCAGCATTTTTAAATTATCATTATAGATATTATCTCTGTTAGAATCAGTCATTGTCCATATGCTGGAAAAAGTGATGAGATACATGTAAAACAAAATCTTTGCTTTATGATATTTTTAGTGCTAACTTGAAATAGCACTCAACATTCATGTAACACTAGAATACAAGAATGCCATTCAAAGTATTTTCTATTTTTTTATTTTCTGAAGACACGATGACTCCGATAGGTGAGCAGAGATCTCTTAAATGGGAAGACCCAGGTCCAAAACCAAGTGGATGTGCTAATGCCCTTTGGGAAGAAATCAATCTTTGTTACCAAGTCCCACAGAGAGGAATTAAAGCGTATGTCCCTTGGTTTCTTACGTACAAGCATACACATGCTTTCTTGGCAGTCTGATAAATAATCCATTAAACCAACTGGAATGTAATGAGATACTCCAATATGAAACAATAAACATGTTAAAGAGCAGATTTGCTGAAGAGGTAACAATTCATCTTGGTATTTACATGCATCAAAGGAAAACTTCTCGTTACATGTCACTTTACGTTTAGCTGTCGATCTTCCTGTGAATGTAACATTAACAATGGACATCAAGAGTTGGTCAGCCTACATGTGCAGCTAGCTCAGCAGTAGAAATCATCCAAGATCCTTTGTAATCAGCAGAAGCGTATTCTTCAAAGGACACAAGATTTAACTATTTGCACATTTATGTTTTATGATTGTAAAGATCATCCATAAGTACCAGTAAATATTCTTTCTGAAGCTCAAGAAAGTCATTACAAAATATTTGTATCTGAAATGCTATTCCAGCAAGGTAAACTGAACATTTCAGTGATGGTTGTTAAATACATGGATTGATCAAAGTGACCAGACAAATCTAGGACTACCCCCTCTGCAAGTAATACTCAGACAGCCATCTACCTAGGACAACTGCACAGTCGGACAACCGCCCAACCGGACAATTACCATCCCCTAAAACCATGAAAAAATATAAATGAAAACGACTCAGCCGGAGAATTACCATCCAAAGATACCGTATCATCCAAACAAACTACCAAAAGCGTGCACTATTGGGAAAACTAAAGGGTCTATGAATAGATTTAGGTCAGGTGGTAACTGGTATCTGGAGGGTAAGTATCCAGGCAGTAAATGTCCTGGCTGTAACACTGTCCTGGCAGTAATTGTCCTGGGTGGGCTGGTTAGGTGTCTTCATACATAAGTACATGTACTTCTATGTACATGTAAGTGGGTGCTTGTCTGTGAAATTTTCCAGGGTTGGTATTCATTTTTATTAGTTCATTCGTCAATTGTTTATTAAAAATACTTGTGTAAGAGACAGATTTGAACGCTAAAAAGAAAGATATGAATTTTTAATATATAAAAGCGACAATAGACAAAATAACTTTGAATTCTCAACAGCAGAAGAGAGAGATTTGCTATTAGCTCATTAAGCTAGCTGGAGCGACGTCTGAAACTATCGAAAGCATTATCTGTAGCTCCGCGTTTGTTTGAAAACCCTATATCCAAGTCCTAGCTTACTCCGTACAAGATACATAAAGTTACAGCTCATTTAAACATGAATTACAGCACAATTATTGTCCTTATCTTTATTTTATCCAGTAGAAAAGGTGTTTGTACAATACTGAATGTCAGAGAGGGTGAAGTGGTAAAACTGAATTTCTCATATCCTTGTAACAGTACAAAAGTTACATTGCAACATGGATACAAGGCACCTATTTACAGCTCAGCCAGTCCATTAAATCTGTCTTTGCCTCCAAGGTATGAACTTATAGATAATAGTGAGAGTGATAATGACCAATGTTCTTGCAATCTAACAATCAATCCTGTTTCACGAGATGATCAGGGTACATATACATGTATCCTCACAGCTTACAAGGATGGGCACATGCTACCAGACTACCCACGAATAGGTTTACGTGTTGACTATCCTCCTGGCAGAGCATCTTGTCAATTAAGTACTATATATATTGAAAGGGAATGGATCGCATTGCATTGTTCAGCATCAGTTGGGACTCTGCCAGGGCAAATTGTATGTTATCAATACGATATGAGGTTACCTCCATTGACTTTGCCAGATGAAAATGGAGGAACTTTAAGTCAGACAATGCTGGCAAGACTTGCAAATCATTCTGTATATTGTTGTTCATCTATGTTTGACCAAACAAAACCTATTTGTGATTGTCAGGATTATGGATGGGATCCCATTCAAAATACTGCCATAACAAACGTAGAAATCCCTTGTTCTCTTCATAACTTGGTGCAACAACCTACAAAAGGCAGTGAAAGTGTGACCACTGCTTCCAATTCACAAGTAGCAACAATGCAAACAACGTGTACTGAGAAAAAGAAAAGGTCTCAAAATGGATTTTCAGAGTCCTGGAAATATTTATTCATTGGTGCATGTACATGTACATGTCTTTTGATCCTTGTGACCATTATTTTTGCGGTACTTTTTTATCTAGGTCAGAGAAACCAAGATGCTTACAATATAGCTGAAGAAACTATATATATGGCTGATCCAGAGACAGAAAACCCGAGACCAAAAACTTCAATCTATAATGAGCAGCAGGAAAGGGTCATACAAGGATGAGAAAAATATGCAGCATGATTCGCCCCCCCCCATTTTCCCTCTTTAGAAAAAAAAATCCCATTTTCCTCTCTAAATTGGTAGGGTTCTGCTTCCCTTGATCCTCCTACGTAAGAGATAACCTTTAGTCGATGAAAAGAGGTGACATATTAATGTCTGAATGAAACATGGTTTAGGGGGTACATAAACATGGAAGGAAAAGAAGGGAAGGTTGTGTCATTTTACATCCAATCATTGGAAAACATGTACGTATGTATCAGAGGGTACATGTACCAAGGAGTTATCACAGAACTCCTTGCATGTAGAAGTAAAGAACACACCAAAGGCCGAATAATTTGAGAATGGGAAGAATAGGAGGAAGGGGACTTTCCTTCCATGTTCCATTTCACTACCAGTCATTAAAAAAAACACACCAGTGCATGGATAATGGGGACCCCTTTAATGAAGTGGGGACCAGTTGCCCACGTTGTCCCTGGCCCCAGTTCTATACTGGGGTGGTTGCAGTTCTGAATAAATTATGAATCCTATAAGAAAGTCATATCCAGAATATCAAAATTTACTTTCCACTTTGCTTGAAGTATAAAGTCGGATAAGATTGTTGTTGTTGTGTTTTCTTCAAGTTAATCATGCACCTTGGTGGCAGGAACAATAATTAAGCAGAACAGTTGTCACCAGCCTGCATAACAACTTTCCTTTCTTTCTTCTAAAAGTTGGAAAGAGGGAAAAACGTTAATGCGGCATAATGTTTTAAAGATCATTGATTTAAGGAATATAGGAAGAATGAAACATGTCAGTGCAAGTTTGAAAAGGACAGCTGAACAATCGACAAATCTGATTTCCTTTGGATCAATCTCCATAACTGCTAAAATTCACTTCCTTATCATTTAAGTCAACGAAGTTTTCTCAAACCTTCATTGACTCAATCAAATCTACTTGATATTATCATTAACCGGCCTGTTGAAAAGGTTCTTGGGGCTGAGTATATGAAAATTTCGTGTTATGCCTAAAATTACATTGTTAAAATTACATTGTTAAAAAAAATGTAACAGCAGGCCCGTCGGAGCCGCTACGGTTGGTACGGTATTGACCGTACCACTTTTCAGCCTAAAAAAAGAAAGGAAAAAAGAGAGAGATGGAGAGGGAGAAGAAAAGAGAAGAGAAAAGGAGAGAGAGAGGGGGAGGGAGAAGAAAAGAGAAGAGAAAGGGAGAGAGAGAGAGAGAGAGGGGGAGAAGAAAAGAGAAGAGAAAAGAAGAGAGAAGGTGGGAGGGTGATAAATGTCATGATTAAGGCTGATCGCAGGCTTATCACCAGCTTAATGGAAGAACACGAACATCAAAGTGACTTTGCCCCCTTTTCCATTACATGTACTATGAAACGCATTATCACATAAACCGCAGAACAGTATATATGCCACAAAACTTGTTCACCCAATCGCAAATCTTAAAAATAATATCCTCAAGAAAGTGATAAAGAAGGAAAGGAAAAGGGGAAGAAAGAAAAAGAAGGACAAATATGACAATTTTTTTGCTCGCTCGCTTCGCTGGAAAGTTAATATTTGGGTAAAAGGCGTCCCCCTTCATATTCGGGCAGCAAAATGAGGTGCGAGATTCCCAGATAATGATTTAACTTCTGAATGTAAGTTCTGTACATTTTCACTACAAAAACTTACAAAAATTAAGAAACTGAAAGTAGATATTCAGGCAAAAGGCGTCCCCCTTCGGCAAAGTTCAGATATTCGGGCAACCACCACTTCATATTCGGGTAGCGAGGAGAAAGAATATCCACATATTTGAGCAGCAAGGTTCCCAGATAATCATGTAACTTCTGAATGTAATTTCTGTACATTTTCACTACGAAAACTTACAAAAATTGCTCGTTTGCTTTGCTCGCTCGCAAAAATTTAGAAATTGAAAAGTTGATATTCGGGCAAAAGGCTTCTGCCTTCGGCAAAGTTCCGATATTCGGGCAACCACCACTTCATATTCGGGCAGCAAAGTGAGGTGCCAGAATATCCACATATCTGGGCAGCGAGGTTTCAAGATAATTATGTAACTTCTGTACATTTTCTCTACGCTCGCTCGCTCTCAAAAATTTAGAAAATGAAAATTTGATATTGAGGAAAAAGGCGTCCCCCTTTGGCAATGGGCTGCAGCCCCTCTCCCCCGAGGATTTTCAAAGTTCCGATATTCGGGCAACCACCACTTCATATTCGGGCAGCCAGGAGAAAGCATATCCACATATTTGGGCAGCGAGTTTCCGAGATAACTATGTAACTTTTGTATGTAACTTCTGTACATTTTCTCTACAAAAAGTTTTTTTTTTTAATTTGCTCGCTCTCAAACATTTTGAAATTGAAAAGTTGATATTCGGGCACTAATGCGTCAGCCCCCTCCTTCCGAAAATGGCCCTGTATGATCAAGATCTCTACATCTGTAATTTTCTTTTCTTATTATTAGGGGGAGGCTTGGGGTGCAGCATTATTGTCGGCAAATATGGGTGTCACACCCCCCCCCCCCTCTCCATTTAAAATGTTCCCTTACACCCACACGAGGGGTTCTGTCCCTTCGAACCCCGCTTGGGGTTTCACCCCCAGACCCCCACTGAAACCGTACCACTTTAAAATTCCTTCCGACGGGCCTGTGTAACAGTATACTATTAATACATGGTTGGGAGTGCGTTAGTGCGATCTGGCAACACAAAGGTTTTTATCGTGGTGTACTAACGCACGAGGCGTAGCCGAGTGTGTTAGACATCACGATAAAAACCTGCGTGTTGCTGGATCGCACTAATGCACGACCTCACAACCATGTATTAAAAGTTTTATAAAACGGGTCTACATTCTTAGTGTTTTCTTACAATCTTAGTGTTTGATCCGGATTAGCCGTGCGTTAGTCCCCTCGCCGTGCGTTATCACTTTTTTTTTGCACGGTCACGTGGTGTTATTTGACCAATCAGGATGGCTACATTCTTGAACCCGTTTTATAATACAATATAACAATCAATAATTCAGTTTAGTGCTCAGTGGATGGGAATGTTCAATGTAGGTTCGTAGTTATTACTAGAATTGCAGTTTCAAAGTCGATAGTTGGTGATTGTGCCATATATCCGTTTGAAATATATGTAAATGCATAAGTATGCAATTCTTAAGTTACATGTATTATGTGCAAACAGTAGTGCACTGTTCAATGAGGTAATTATCAAATTTAGCACTCACTGGATGTGATCAAAGTTATTAGTATAGCAGTTATTGAACTTGGTAAATTGATGTGCAATTTACATCAACTTAATATCCGTGTACAATGTGCATTAATTTTCAAAAGTTATGAATTCTTATTGATACTACTATAGTGGGACAGTTATATTGGAATGTGTGCAATAGTCAAAAAGATTAAATGTTTATGAGAAATGAGAAATTTATTTCAAGATGACTTCATTTTCAGTTGTTCATTTAGTAACGGGATTGTTTTAGAAATAGAGTGATTAGAAACCGTTGGTGAAAATCACCCCCCCCCAAAAAAAAAAAAAAAAAAAAAATCTGTTTGAACTGTCAGTTAAAAATAGAAATATAGACATTAGAAATCGTTGTTGAAAATCACCCCAAAATATATATTTTGTCAATTGAAATACCATGCACTCTCCCATCACCAACTAATTCTTAAATTTATACTGTATGTGCCATGGTTTCAGCTACATTATTTCAAATAAAAAGCTTTTCTTTTAATATATAATTCAAGATTCATTTTGATGATACATTAGACTCTCTCTCTCTCTATATATATATATATATAATTATTTATATCAAATGTACATGTGCAGGTATTTTATCTTTGTATTGTATCTTATCTTTCTTTCCCTCTTTCTTCCTTCATATGCTTCCATTCTATACAAATCTCACTTCTTTTCAATACTACTTGTTTTGAATACATTTTTGTAGCATATTTGTTGATATAATCTAGATTATGTCTGTATCTAATTAAGTAATTATTGATGATGCCAATTTTTTCAAATATTAATAAAATCGCATGTTCATGTGTCAGTGCAATAAACTTGTTTGGTCTATCAATAAAACTGTGAAACATTGTTTGATGTATTTCGTCATTTTGATTTGGAAAGATGTTGTGGCAAGACAGATGAAATGGAGAGCAGTGCATGAGTGGAAAAGGGAGGCTACAGCCCATGACACCTCGGCCCAAAAGATTGAATGGAAAAGAAGAAACATTTCGAATTCTCATTGATGATGAGCGAAAAGTGGATAGAGAGGGAGAGACGGGGAATTAAAAGCTACCAATCACCAAAAATAATTTTGCTCTGTATGTTAGAGGTTTCATGTCGTTATATTATATTCAAAATATGGGCTTCAGATATCAATTCTATAAAGAGATATTGCAATTCTAATTACACTCTCTATAAGCGTAAAGCGACTCGAGAGTAGACTACTCGACGCACCCGTACGCGATCCCCAAGATAAAGGCTCGCGCAGAACCGAACTCTGAGTTCGGTTCCGCGCAAGCATTTTTATGTTATTCTCTATTTCCTTCATACTCATTAACTGTTGACATATAGAATACCAGACAAAGTTCTTTGAGGTTGATTTTATACTTTCTAGCCTATGCAAATTATTTTTTTTGAGGCGATTGGTGCACTTTAAACGGAAAGTGGGATCCATTTGATATGTAGAAGAGCAAGTCAAAGGTGTTTGGTCACTTGTTATCCCTTTCATTGCCAAGAATACTGGAAAAATAAGTGAAAATGAACATCGCAAGAGTCAGTTTCCTTATTATTATTTTATTTGGCAAATCAATTTGGTTTGAACCAATCTCTAGTAGAACTGCCAACTTGACAGAATCATCAGGTGTACCAAAACCTTTGGTGATGGTGGTAACATAGAGCAATATACCTAGGAGTTGCACAGAAATGTGAAGGGGAAACAATATTTAAAAAATATGTAATTACACCTGTACATGTACATAACATTCTCACACAATACACAGCTCTTATATATTTATTTTGCAAATTTTTATGGTTTATTGTAGCACATCTATTTGATTTTTTGGTTACATAATACTTGCATAACTATTTGTAAACATCATATAACAAAATTAATAGCTAATTCACAAGTGTAGGAGATTATTAATACTTTGCATGTATTTTGTATTATTTTCAAACAAGACTCATGAACTTAGATTATTTAGGAATATCTCCACATTGTTAAAATGGTCAAATACATGTACATGTAATGAAATTGATGTGAGGACAATCCATACACTATTAAGGAATGAACAGTGATTTAAATTTCATTCACTATTCATGCATATTCAAACTTGCATTATCATATTCTTTGATTGTGTACATGTAGTACATGTGCCATTCATTTATATGTAAAACTTACATGATGTAAATGCAAGCTTAGCACTTACTATCTGATCAAATTAGTTAAACTATCAATATAATAAAGATGATCTTCATACTTGGTCATAATCTAGAAGATATTTTGTCAGGAACCAACCACATGTAAAGTAGATGTACCAACTTAAACTCATTCGAAAGCATTAATGTCATACAACATATTAACCAGCTGACTACTGCATTTTCTAGTTCCCATAGGTTTACTACATGGACCACCTGGTCCCCGTGGGTAATGGATTAAATGCACAATTTACAGATTCTACAAATGATGTCCAGTGTATCAATACAGGGTATAGTTATAATTCATATGAAAATCATGCATAACAAAGCAATGTTGGGTATACATTCTACAGAGAATGTCTAATGAATACTGAAACAAAAGGGGATAATATTCATTTCCTACAAAGTATTAAAGTCATTTTGTACTTTACATGATACATGTAGATGTGTTAATGTTGGTAAACAAGTTATCTGAGATGATACAAGATGATACAAGATGATACTTCTACAATGAAACATTTCATAAACAAATAATACTGCTATTCGTTGCATACATGCACAATATCGAAAAACAATCATAACAGAAAAGCGTGAATACAAAAATTATATTTGTGGGGTACATGTTCATTTTAAATGTAGCCCACGTACATGTTGCAAGTTTTTTTTTCAATCAAATGTAGGATTTGTGCTATACACTCTTATTTCTGCTGAGTCAAATGTAACTCGGAAATGGTGTCAGCTGGGAGTCAACTCCATCCTTGTCAAAGTGACTCGTTTTCCGAGTTACTTTGACTCTAATTAAGTCGATTCTCAGTTGATGGCACACCGTTATGAGTCAAATTAATTCGGAAATCCGAATCACTTTAACTCAATATAGAGTTGACTCCCAGCTGACGCCATTCAGAGTCAAATTTGACTCCGCAGAAATAAGAGTGTACCAAAATCACATTATATCCAATGGCGTAAATCACGTCTACTGTTTTAATACTCAATCACAAGTCTGTACGAAACAGGTCAGATTTCTATATTTTTGTAAGGATGAATAGGTAAGTTAAAGCTATATAAATGATATCAGTACTTAGTAGGTATTGTCAGGTTGTCTGTATATGTTCCGGTTCTGCCAATCGCTCCAAATTTACTTGTAGATGTTGATCTTAGCAGGAGCTGATTTCTGTTATAAAAAAAAAAAAGAAGAGAAACAAAAAAAGGAGGAAAAAATTGAAAAGATATACATGCTGTGTAAAGAATATGTGTACTTGGTTTTACATGTACGTACAACACATGCTTTGGTGACAATTGCTGCATGGTCAATTACCTACACTATACATCCTATGTAGCTGAATTCCTATCATCAACACTGTATCAAACACTATACAGGTACTTACCCTATTCCTGACTCTAAACCTAACCTGAAACCCAAATGCAAACCTAACCCAAACCCTATATCATTGATGAAATAAAGCCCAGAGAAAATGTCATCGAAGCAAAAGTCGCAGCACTATAAGATTTCTACATTGGCATAAAAAGTATAATATGCCCATCTCTACTTTTGCAAAAGGAGAATATATAACTCTACTTTTACAATACGAGAATATGTAAAGAGATTAATGCTAACATACATGTACATGGTATCTTTTAATGACTGAATTTTATTTTCTACATTTGGGCTTGCCCAAAGTATTTTGTCCAATATGTTACCAACCGCATCAAAGATTTTAGTACACGCGTTGGCTGATGACTGTATTTAACTTGATAACCTTACTATATAGTTGGGATCAGACCAATATCAAGAAAATTATTCCTAGCAATGTTTAAGTTTGTAATTCCACGATAATTGATAATGCACGCGACAAAGAAGAGCATAATTATATCTTGGACTGACCCATCCATTCATTTATATTTAAATTTGGACAATATAAAGATCCAGCAGCACTGAAACATGCTCAGACATATGCTCTGGCAACAATTGGTCCAGGCTTCATTTCATCAAAGACAAACGGTTAGGGTTTAGGGTTGCAATAGGGTCTTAGATTAGGGTAAGGGGTAGGGTAAGTATAGTGTTTGGTTCAGGGCTGAAGTTTACCATTCAGTTAGGGTACAAAACTGATACAGAGCAGTGGCGCAAATCCATTTTGAAATTCGGGGGGCGGGGGGGGGGGGGGGGGGGGGGGGAACACCACATGAGTTAACTTTTGTAACTGTCTGAAATGTCTGGGAAAAAAAAGGTTATTCAAAATTCAAAAAGGTGGGGGGGGGGGGGGGGGGGGGGGGGGGGGGGACATTCGCCTATCTTCAAAAAGGTGCTGGGGACATGTCCCCCTGTCCCCCCCCCCCCCCCCCCCCCCCCCCCCCCCCCCCCCCCCCCCCCCCCCCCCCCCCCCCCCCGGGATTTGCGCCCATGATGCAGAGACATTGTCGCTGGAGCATGTCGTACCACCCACTGAAATGGTGTACGAGTTGACTTACCTTTGGCGAGGAGTCTGTCGAGTCTCCTCCCCCAGAAAACATGGCCAAGCGCCCCCGGACCCCACCCTCTGAGGCTATGCCCCCTAGCTCTCTAGGCTTAGGAGATCTACCCACATCATTCTGGAATAAGAAGGAGAAATAATATGATTTTGATGATTATAATAATACACAATAACAATAATAATTACAATAGTAATAATAGTGATATTAATAGTATATTATTAATAAATAAAAAAATAATAATAATTATAACAACAGCAGCAACAATAATAATAATAATTATAATTCACTGTAATGATAATAATGATGACATGCATAGGGCATATCATATTACACAACATCTCTACACCTGGGTAGAAAAGTGTTCTGTACACTGTAGATAAAATGCCTTGTCTATAAAGCAAATAAGCACCGGGCAGAAATACAAACCATAAAACTTATGACTGAGATTCATGTGAATGAACTATATGTCCTCTTTAATCTTCTCATTTCTTCTTTACACAACACTCACTTTTTATTATTCATATCACACACATTATCTTTCTCTTCCTATTGATAACTGGCAGCCCTGTTGGACCACTTAAAGATATATAGTTTAATCATACAGTGTATGTAATCAACAGAGATTTTACATAACATTTTAATTTTCACTTTTCGTACAGTTGCAACGTCTGAATATTTCTTTTTCATGAATTGTAACTTACATGTACATTAGTAAAGCGATTAATTTTATCATATCAAAATCATATAAATATTTCAATATATTAATGATGATTATGAATTAAATATTCTACTGTAAAACACAATGATGCAATTACACGATAAGGCTGTTTTAGAGTAAATCATTAAAATCAGAACTGATTTTATTATTTGCTAGATAAATCTATGTACATGTACATGTATCTACCTATTATGCTAGTCTCCGACTACGCAAGCCATTCAAGTACAAAAAGTCACAAATTGTGCATATCCCACCCCCAAGGACATCGCCTTCCTCCGTGCACGTCGCAAGACGCGCGCGCACACTCGTCCTCTTAACGAGCAGCCCCAGACACAACCTCGGACATGTTGCTAGGCAAGGAGAGGGGAGGAGGGAGGGACATAGGTAGATACATAGATTTATCTAGCAAATAATAAAATCAGTTCTGATTTTAATGATTTACTACAATAAATCAATGTATCTACCTATTATGCTAGACTAACACCCACTCAAATCGGGTGGCATGTCCCAAGAGGAAGGCTAAAGAGGTCCCAGGGAAGGCGTTGCCGTTCTCAACGTCACAGTAGAGAAGATCCTTCACCAGCCAAAAAATCTCTCAGAGAGAAGGAGATGAAAGAAACAGGGGAGCGCCAGTAGACAGCCTTCAGGATGTCTACAAGAGACACATCCTGAAAAGGAGCCCAGGAAGAACTAATGCCCCTAGTGACATGGGCATGGCTTATCTCCCGAAAATAAAGCCTCAGGGCCAGAGGCATGAAAAGCTCCAACAAACCATCTCGAGATAGACTCACGAGAGGCAGGGGAGAAAGGCTCATGGGTAATGACGAAGAGTTGATCTATCTTAACGGCAAGTCTTAGTCCTATCCACGTACCATTTCAAGGCCCTCACGGGGCACCAGACTCTATCCTCGGGAACCGAGGAAAGATCTGTAAAAAGGGCGAAGAAAAAAACTCAGCCGGATCCGAAGAAGCCCACTGGTTCTTCGAAACAAACGAGGACTAGGAAGGAGTCGAACGCCTCCATTCTCCCACCGGATGTGTCCAGGGGTAAGGCAAAAGGCATGGAGAATAATTCTCCTTTGCCCAGAGGCAATAGCGACCAGAAAAAGTGTCTTCACCATCAAGTGATGTAGAGACGCGTTACCCAAAGGAACAAAGGGTGGCTTAGCCAGACAGTCCAAAACCTTGGGTAGACTCCAAGACGGAGTTAACTTAGGCGTTGAGGGACGCTTCAAGAAGAAGGACCGCGTCAACACAGCCAGGAGAGGGGAGTTGGAGACTCCCGAAACCATTAGCAAACCAGCAAAAATAGCGGCAATAGCTAAACGATAACCACAAATAGCAGAAATCGATCTACCCTTATCAAAAAGAGGAGATCAGAAAATCCGCTATGAGGCCAACCGGAACCTGACGGGTGAGGCACCAAGGTCTTCACACCGCCTAACCGAGAATTGTAGAGGTCTCTCGTGGATTCTCTACAACTCTGCAATACAAACTCGGCTGCTCACTCCGAGATTCCCGAGCTTCCCGAGCTTCCCGCATCCTCCCCGATAAAGGCCAGACGGTCAAATGAAGAGCCGCCAGACAACGGTGGAGGATCCCTGAGAGGGGTTGCATCACCAAGACCAATCTCAACAGAAGAGGAAAGGGTTGGTCGACCAGGAGATTCAGAAGGTCTGGAAACCAAAATCCCCTGGGCCAGTGAGGAGCTATGAGTAATACCCAAGCATGATCCTCTCTGACCTTCCTCAGGACAAGAGGAATTAACTGAAAAGGAGGGAAGGCATACCCTCGCATGGAAGACACCTGCCTCGAGACAGGAAATCCGCAATTAAATTGTCCTGGCCAGGAAATAAGAGGCGACAGGTACAAAGGTCAATCAATGACACCATCTCCACCGATGAGCCACCAAGGCATTCAGCATGGAGGACCGGGTGCCGCCTTGACAAAAGATGTAAGCAGCTACAGTGACATTGTCTGTAAGAACGAGCACTGAGCGCCCAACAAGACGACACCTGAAATGATGAAGCGACAGAAGGACTGCCATCATTTCGAGGACATTGATATGGGGGATGGTACTCAAATGAGACCAGACCCCCGACACCATCCTGCCCGCACAAAGACCGCTCCAACCCAACAGGGAGGTGTCTGTCGATAGAGAAATCGATGATAGCGGAGTGCGTAACAGCTTGCCTTGAGCAAGAAGGAACTGTCCGTCCAACGGACAAGCAGGAGTTTGATGTCTCTCAGAAGCGGAAACCAACAAGGAAAACGTCTGGATTCTGTCCCGACTGGGACGAGTCAACAGATTCAGAATGTCTATCTCTGCACCCAGGAAAACCGGGACGCGAGTAGGAGACATATCTTTCAGAAACGCGCGGACAAAAAGACCGCTAAAGAGAAAAAGGCTCAGAGGACTTTCTGTCCTGTAAAAAGGACGGAAAGTCCCTCTCCAAGCACTCCAAGTGTGGAAAGCGCCATCTTACAGCGATGATGCATAAAAACAATAGCCGCGGATGAAAACTGAGCCACTGGAGTCCAGTGAGTGAGAGTTCATCAAACAAACTGGATTCCCATCGGGCAAGCTCAGCTCTTCTGATATGGCCTAAAGGCGAAACAGAGAGCCCAAGAAAGCTGACAGCCTTAAGCCCGACCTGACCAAAATGGCGAGGGCTGTAAGGGGCATATCTGAGGCTGACTCCGTTGATAAACCTCAGTAAAACAGAAGCTCAGCTTGAGAAGAGGGATCCATAGAAGGCTTGTCCTTCATCGATTACATCCTCTTCGAATAGGCTTCTTGCTGGGTAACAAAGCCACAGCAACAGAGCCACGCTTCTTAGCACGAGAGGGCATGGGCTGATTTGAAAAATCAGGCAAACCCAACAGAGCTGACGCGGACACCCCACACTAAAAGGGGCGCGGACTCGGTCACACTCACTCCATCCACAGAAGTGGAAGGTGAGCTAGCCAAATTACCACCAGAAGAGGGCGAGTACTGGGATGTAGGAACAGCCTGCACGCCATAAAAACCCCGGAAACGGTCACACCAGGCGAACGAAGAAACGGGGGAAGTGGTAAGGCAAATTAGGTCACAGTGTGACTGGGAATCAATGATTGTCGAGGGACAAGGATCCGCTTGGGAAGAAAAGACCATGGAAGATTTATCCTTTTGGACTTCTTCATCTTAGCCTTAGGCTTCTTGCCTGGTATAACATCACCAGTATAAGAGCCACGCTACCTAGCACAGGAGGGCACAAGCTAATGCGAAGCATCAGAACCACCCGACCGAGCAGAAACAGACACCCCACACGAGAGGGGGGTGTGGCCCCGGTCACACTCACTCCTTCCACAAACGTGGCGGGTGAGGTAGCCAAATCACCACCAAGAGCGGGCTTACACTGAGGAGCAAATCTCTTATGCCCAAAGAATCCCGGACCAGGTCACACTAGGTGGCCGTAGGTCGTTAGGGAGTGGTGAGGCAAAAATGGTCAGGGCTCAGTCTGATAGGAAGACTGGTACGCCCACAGGACCTGGTACTAGTACAGTATGACCAGAGTCAGAGGTAGGGACAGAACCGAACCAACCACTGACAGAGGGCCACCTCAGATGCCGAGCTAGGTGTAGGAGTAAGACTCCAACCCTGCTGCTCAGCAAAGGCCCTCATCAAGCTCAAAGGCTCTGCCTGAGAAGATGAGTCCATCGAAGATTTATCCTTCTTAGACTTCTTCTTGGCCTGAGGCATCTTGTTGGGTATAACATCACCAGCATAGAACCTGATGGGAAGACAAATCCCGGGATGCCACTCTGTCAAACTCCCCTTAGAAGTCCTCCGTAAGGGGGATGCCAGGGAGAAGACCCTGCTGTCTGAACAGCAACAAAGCCGGATTTTGGCCAGGCAAAGCTAGACAATGAGACTCCGGCAAAAACTTTTCAAGCAGGGCTTTAGCATCAGAGGCTAATACCTGCAAGGCTTGCGGCACCACCGCGGCCTGTGAATTAGACAAAGTCGCAGTCGAAACTTGCGACACAGAGTCACTATCGGGCTCAGACTGAAAAGAAGACTGGTATGCCCACGGGTCCAACAGAGTCTCCTTCCAAGGTGGGCACCAAGTGCGGCCGGCGAGGAGAGGGAGGAGCCACAACAGATACCGAAGCCGGTATGATGTGACCAGGGTCGGGGTTATGGACGGAAGCCAAACCATCTACCGACCGGGGGCCAGACTCAGACGCTGAGCTAGGTGTGGGAGTAAGACTCCAGCCCTGCTGCTCAGCATAGGTCCTCATCAGGCTCAAAAGCTCTGCCTGAGAAAACAAGTCCTTCGAAGTTTAATCCATCTTAGACTTCTTCTTCTTGGCCTTAGGCTTCTTGCCAGGAATAGCATCACCAGCAGTCGAGCCTCGCTTCCAAGCATGGGAGGACACAGGCTGATGCCAAACATCAGAGCCTCCTGGCTGAATGGAAGCAGGCACCCCACATGAGAGGGGTGCGGCCTCGGTCACACTCACACCATGAACAAGTGTGACGGGTGAGAGACGGCTCACCAACGGGAGCGGGCGAATACAGGGCGGCAGAGCCCATACGCCTGCAAGCCCCGGAACCGGTCACACCAGGTGGCCGAGAGGTTGTGGGGAGTGGTGAGGCAGAAGTGGACAGGTTGTGACTGTGGCCCGGCGACTGTCGGGAGACAGCGCTTGAGACCACCCGCCCCGTCAGCCGTGCCCTACGAGAGAAGGAAGGCTGGGGCGGTTTGCTGCAAAGCAGCCCCGTTAAGGTGTGACTGTACAGCTGTCCCCCCATCGAAACGGGGAGAGGCAGATGGGCAGACTCAGCGGGTTTCCGCTTCACCGGGTGGCCAAAGGTCATGGGATCGGTGAGGCAGAAATGGTCAGGTAGTGACCGTGGCCCGGCGACTGTCAGGAGACAGCGCTTGGGACCACCGCCCCGCCAGCCGTGCCCTACGAGAGGAGGAAGGCTGGGGCGGACTGCTGCTAAGCAGCCCCGTTGATGTGTGACTGCACAGCTGTCCCCCCGTCGAAACGGGGAGAGGCAGATGGGCAGACTCATGATCAGCGGGTTTCCGCTTCACCGTCACTATGGCAGTAGACATAGAGGTCGTGAGAGCAGAAGATTGTCCGGAGACAGTGCCGGTACACGCCTGAGTGGAGCTCCCTATGGCAGTAGACATAGAGGAGGCAGCACAGACGGGAGGTCTAGTGACCTTACCAGCAAGCGCCCAACTCGCAATCCCTAAACCAGTAGGAGAAGTGGAATTGAGAAGGGCGCTATCCTTACCTGTAGCTGTCCGCGCTGATCTGCCCGGCACAAAAGTACCAGGCAGGGCAGACAACTTATCCGAGCGGGCGCTCGGAGTACCTTTCTTATCGGAACCAACAAAAACGACCCCCCCCCCCGAAGGGGTGGACGAGTGAAATCCGCCGAAACAACCGCTGTTGAATCAGACAAAAGGGGAGGAGAGGAGCCCACGGGCCGCCAGGGCCTAGACACCTCAACCTCGGAAACATAACAGCAGTAAGGAAAAAACAAAACACAATACTGTGAAAAACAACAAACACAATACTGTGAACTCCAAACCACAAACAACGTTTAACAAGAGATATGCACTAACAAACAACACACCCCAAAATGCCTAAGGCACGCGGGCGGAGCCACCCAAACAATACATCGAAGTAAGTATGTGGGGCAAGGCTACGTAAAGAGGAAAATTGCTCGAAGAAATGAATCTAAAATTTCTTCCAACAAAAATAACGTGACTTATAGGAGCCGTTCAAATGTTACTGAAAAACAAAAGAACGGGAAATAGGAACACAAAATGCGTCCAAAACGCGCCAAATAGAGTAAAAAACTCTAGTTTTTAGAAGCGCAAAAACACTTAGCTGCAGACTCATAGGCTGCGAGTAAGAAAGAGGACGAGTGTGCGCGCGCGTCTTGCGACGTGCACGGAGGAAGGCGATGTCCTTGGGGGTGGGATATGCACAATTTGTGACTTTTTGTACTCGAATGGCTTGCGTAGTCGGAGACTAGCATAATAGGTAGATACATTGATTTATTGTAGTAAATATGACTGTATTGTCTTCTGATATTTGTCATGTGTTTCTATTGCTAATAAATAAACCCGAATAGGTTCAGGGACCTGGTTCTTATTACTGCTATTTTGCATGATTATAAACAAAAATAGAATTGAATTGAATGAAATGAGTTATCTCAGGGCTTGAATTTAATGTGATAATTACCTGTTTCTTAGGTGTCCATGCACCTCCATCTTTCATCTTGCTCACACTGCCAAAAAAAAAAACAAGATTACAAAGGATTTGAAGGTACTCCTTCTGAGGCATTCATTGGGTTTAAGACATCAAGATAAAAAGTAAACATAAAAACTTAGTGAAATATTTCTTTCAGCATTGGTTGCTTAATGTTCAATGTACTTGGTGGAACTATTAAACGATAAAAAGTGATCCAAAGCAACAGCTCATGAAAATACTGATAACCAAAGCCTTATGGTTGCTCAATTCTAGGGCTAAAACCAGAGTTCCCCCTTCTATACCAAGCTTGGGTATTATCCATTTTTATAGCGAGCCTGACTGGCAAAATGGATACTAACCTGTTGAATACTCAATTATCTTATTCTCATACATGTAATACAGGACCATCAGGTACATGCAGGCAGAGGGTTTAAAAATATCCCATAAATACTACGTCAGTATTTATGTTATTTCTCAATCTGCCAGTCCATAAAAAAAATTCTCTACACCTGTTTTTCAGGATCTAATTCATGTACTTCAGATTCTACAAACTTGATAAGAACAAAATCATTTTGCTATATTGAAACCATGTTATATCTGGGCTAAAAAAAACAAAAAAAAAACCTAGTTATAATGAGAGACTGTAACAAGATTCCACTGAAGTAATTTTTGCCAAGTTAAACACTCAAATACAAAATTGGTTAATTTTGTCACTACAGTAATACATGTACTTACATTCCAGCACTCACAACTGGGGAAGATCTGCAAAAAAGAGAACAAAATGTTTGATGTTTAGAACAAAAAGCAAGAGAGATAATGACTTTCATTCTTTTTTAAATAAGAGCTAACTCTACACAGAATGACTTGACGAACCGTAAAGAAATATCATCCAAATTTCATGCACTAGATCACTCATTTCTAAACCTATGTATCACCCCAGTCACTCTTTTGAGACCAACACCATGCAGGGCCCTGTTTCATAAAACTGACTATCAATATAAACAAATTGCAATAACTGATATAAGCTACTGAAATCCTTGCATCTGATTGGCTAAGAGCAAAATTGTTGCAGAACTTTGGCAGTTGTTATTGATAACAAGCTTTATGAAACAGGGCCAAGGCTAGCTAACAACAGACTAACAAATAATAACATTACCCCGAATGGCTGAGTTACTTGTTGGTTCGGAGGAAGTCTGATAGTGTGACTGAGATATGAGATAAAACTTGCATGCATACCGCAGGGAATAATTTTCAGCAAAAAAATTGCATAGCAAAACTGCTATACAAAATAATTTTTGCATAGCAGTTGGATAAACTTGTATAGCAATTTTTTTTTTCTCATGTATAAAACAAAGACTTTAAGTGCAAATTTTCTGCCCATTTTCAGCCATATTCACACTAACTTAAATCAGTCATATATGTCCCAATAGAAAATCCACAAATCACAATAAATTCGGAATATTCTCACCGTCCCACGGCATTGATTAAAAATTATCAAACGATCGAACTGTACCGAAAGTCAATAAACAACAACTCCAGGTACCGCGCACATGCGATCGCGATGCATATAATTAATCCCATGTGCAGTGTCATTGCACTTGTGCAATGAAACGTGCATCAAAACAACACTCACGGTTAGAAGGTGATCGTAGCGCGCCATGTGCTTGTGTGACAATGGGGTATGTGTGTATTAGCTTCACGGTTAGAGAGTGACTGCAGTAAGTAGACTGCAGTGACTGCAGTGAGTAGTACTAGTATGCTTTGCGCGCAGTGCTTGGGATGGGAGTATAGTGTGCATGCAGGCCATATCCCGAGTGTGTAGCTTTGCGGTCTGTGTGTGTATCCCGAGTGTGTAGCTTAGCGGTCTGTGTGAGTACATGTTACGCTGTGTTTACAGCTGGCTTAGTAATTCACTCACTCGCGCTTCGCTATAACACTCGCATTACTGAAGTGTGAATGAGTTCGCCCTTAAACATGTATGTTTCCGTTTGCATCGCAGCAACTGCGATTCATAAAAAAAAATGCGTAGCAAATGGCTGAAAATGCGTCGCAAATTGCGATGCGATACCAGGAAAATTATTCCCTGTACCGTATACATTTTGATTTGTACAACACTAGATGTCTACTTCTTGGTGTAGAGTTTAGAAAAAGGAATACAGTTGATTTTCACTTACTTATCAGCTTTTATGACTCCTATGCGTTCAGTCAGTAAATGCATACGTATAAACGTTTTGATTTTGTATGACAATAGATGTGTGTTTCATAGGGTAAAATTTAAAAAGGAATATATCTAATTTTCACTTACTTGGTAGTTTTTATGACTTCGACACGTTCATTCAGCTCATTTATCTGTTCAAAAGAAGAAGAAAAACTTGTGATATTAGGGGGAAGGTGGCGACTAAGTTTTAGGTCAGGTTTAGAGTTTGAAATAAGTACAGTCTTGGGTAAAGAGTTCAAGAAAATAGTTCAACCAGAGTACGAAGTTGAGAATCGCCAAAGGAAGTGATCAATCTTTGCAGGAGTATGTTGTCATACAATCTGTCATAAACACTTTTCAGCAAGATACATAGAAGGAGAAGAAGATATCTCTTTACACTGGAGACTTGGGTGATTTATTTTCCTTATATAGACTTTTAATGGCGGTGCTGAGGGTAGAAAGTTCTACCATGGCAGTGGCATATCCAACATTCTCTGAAAAAGAAAATAAGTTTTTTGGTGTCTTCTTAATCACAAGGCAGACAACTACCCAAGGATATTTCCTCAGTGCCTCCTAAACATAACTATCAATGCTTCAGGGCCCTCTTGAATCAAATGTTGCATTTCTCTTTAGTAACTCAAAAAATTTAAAGCAACATGATTTTCAGCCAATCAGGATTGCATATTTGGGTCTTGCGATTAATTTTTTGAGTTGCGATGAAACGCAACATTTGATGCATGAAGGCCCAGTACCCCAAGCACCATTGACTCTTTCAGGGAGTGCTGCAGCATCCCTGGCTCCGAGGTCCATGGACTTACGTAGTACTCATTCTTCTTCTTCTGCTCCTTCAAGTCAAAGATGTCTCCCATGGTGGTCTTCAGTCTGTTGTAGAGGTCATTGGCAAAGTTGCGCAGCTCGACTTCAGTGGTGGTGCTCGAGATGGTCATCGCTGGGACACGATCAGCGATGGTTTCCTCGCGATTCTTGGCCTTCTGCTGGGATACAACTTTCTGCAAGACAAAACCAAGATTTTGACACAGGAAAAGAATAAGTGTTTTCTTCCCTGTAAGTTCCTTTCTCAAAGGCTGATTTAGTAAAATATAGCAGCTTTTTAACCCATTGCATATAGGGGAACCAGGTGCACCCTGTGCAAAGCCTATATGGGAGTGAGGGAATTTAGTGTTCAACGGGTTAACAAAGTGATGCATCTGGCCAATGAATATTTGTCTTGACACTCTCTAGAACTTTCTAACCAGGGCAGGCATCTTAAACATGTTATGTAAACAAACAACAAAAAATTAAAAAAAACAAAAAAATAAATAAATAGAACTTCTCACACAAGAAGAGGGGCATTAATTCTACCTGAACTGGAAACAAAAACAACAAAAAAGAACTTCTCCCACGTGTCAGTGGGGCATTAGTTCCACCTGAAAATATACATGTTATAATCCATTGAATCCAATATGATTTGGGTATAACATACATATATCCCAGCTAAATTATCTTGAGTTTTGTATTCAACATGTTAACACACTTCTGGCTCTCAGCAGATGTACTAAGACAAGGTGAAACTCACCGAGATGTTGATAGGAGCACCAGAGAGGCCAATCATGTTCCTCCTTGCCTTCTCTTTCTCCTCTTTCTCTCTCTTCAGTCGTTCTCTCTCCTCCGCCTGCTTGTTACGCTCCTCTTCCGCTTTCTTTCGTCGCTCCTCCTCATACTGCTCAATCTTACGGATCTCTGCCTCCCTCTTCTTACGATTCTCCTCCTAAAATAATAGTGTAGGTAGGGTAAAATAGTAAGTGGAAATAGGTACATGCTAGTAAAGAGTGTCCACCCTCTTCTTGAAATATTCATCCTAAAATTATAACTGGGTTAAGTAGGGCATATTAGTCAGTAAAAATAGGTAAACGGCTAAACGCTAGTAAGTACAGATAGTGTCCAATATGACGGATCTCTGCTTCCCTCCTCTTACGATTCTCCTTCTAAAATAAGAACGAGGAGGGTCGTGAATTGGAAGGATGGACTGAAGAAAATGTGACCAAATATAAGGTCCTGCAATCAAGTAGTGTCCAATAACAATTCTCTCTGCTTTCCATTTCTTACTAATCTCCACATGAAATTGGGACATAAATGGAGAATACCATGATTCAGTGAGATGGAATATTTTAGATTGTGAGCAACGAAAAAAATGTGATGGGTTGCGAATAAGTGTTCTCTCACAAGTCTTATATATAGGAGAGAGAAAATAGAGAGTGAGAGATAGAGAGATGATTTAATAGAGATATAGAGAAACAGAGAGAGAAAAGAGAAAAGAGATAGTGAGAGACAGAGAGATAGAGAAATGAATCGATAGAGACAGCGACAGACAGTCAGACCCAACTTCTGAAAACCGAGCACAGGCATATACTCCGAAAACGGTGTATGAATATAGAGCCCTCATCGTTCAGTGCGAGGCAGTGTGTACAAAGGCATGGGGAAAATCTTGCAAAGTCAACCTGCCAACGATATATGTATTTTTAGAAATAATGCTGCGTCATGTCAAATATTTTCAAAACCCCTGAATGATTCGTCATATGAAATGACTTTCAAATGACAAACATTTGAAATAAATATATCCGCAGCATTATTTTTGAAAAATATATTATCAAGAGCAGGTCGACATTGCACGATTTTCCACATGCCTTTTGTACACACTGTCTCGCACTGAACGATGAGGGCTCTACATTCATCTTGCTCCATACGCCGTTTTCGGACTATAAACCTGTGCTCGGTTTTCCGGAGTTGGGTCTTACTGACAGAAAGAGGGAGAGAGGGAGAGAGAGAGAGAAAAGAGAGTGCCAGATAAAGAAATGCATCAATAGAAATATAAAGAAAGAGAAAGTGAGATAGAGAAAGCCAAAGGAAATTCAAGTAAAGGACAGAACAGTTTTAAAAATCTTTCAGAAAAGAGAGAGAAAAAGATGATGAGTACTGACCCTCTGCTGCTTGAACTTCTCAGCCTCTCTCTTGCTGGCCTCCAGCTCTTCTCTCAACTGTTCTGGTGTACTGTAGGTTACCTTGATAGGTTCCTTCTTCAGATTCTTCTCTGGAGTCTCCTGAGGAATAACAGAATACATTACAACATGAAACCGGGGAAGAAAAACATGAGCTAAAAAAGAACTTATTAATACATTATATAAAGGCAATGAAAATCTAAAACTTTTCCCCGATTTGCTTCTACTTGTTCTATTCTCTATTGATCATTCAGCAAGATTAGCACCATCAATGGATGGAATATTGCAATTACAGATTTGCAAGATATGTGAACATGCTATCATTCATATCCGGACCACAGCACAATATGAAAGCGATGATAGCAAAATGTTCACTCTATGTGTGAACACATCTTCATTCACATCCTTGTGCCAACACATTATGAAATTGATACAGAATGTTTGCTCTATGTGTGGAACACATCTTCATTCAAACTCTTCCGCCAGCACATTATGAAATTGATATATATACAAAACGCTTGCTCTATGTGTGAATACATCTTCATTCACACTCTTCCTTTATAAAATTGATATATGGAATGTTTGCTCTACATATATATGTGAACATGATTTCATTCACATCCTTACCGCATCCTTCTTCAGGTTGTTCTGTAGCTTCTGAAGCTTGTCTGCTATGTTACCAGTAGAGGGCAGGCTTGCTGTCAGATCAACATTTTGCTTCTGCTTACCAGTCTGTTACGCAGAACAAAATATGAGGGAATAAACACTAATGGATCATACAAAATGGTATCATCACAGGGTAATTCCACAGTATTCGAATGAGGGAATAGACACTAATGGATCATACAAAATGGTATTATCACAGGGCAATTCCACAGTGATCGAATGATACAAAATACTACATATATTTCTAAAAAGTAAAATTTGCTTCTCACAAATTTAGGATTACTCAGCCCTAGAGTTTGATTATGGTTATATAGCAATTCATTTAAAAAGTGTCCATGAAAGATTTTATCTCCAATCCTACCATAGTTTTTAGCTTATGATAATTGTAAGGAACTGACTTATTCATGTCACTCTAACACAGATAATGATCATAAAATATGGCAGCTACCACATAAACATCTGTCATGGGCGCTTTTTCAACTAATGGCCATCATAATCAAATTTGGGGTATGTCATATTTCAGAAGAGCAAATTTGAATTTGCTCAAAATCAAATTTAAATGGAAATGTTGGGAAATCGTGTTTTTTAAAATAATTCCATTACCGTGGAATTGCCAAAATTCAACATTCTTGTGTTATCAAAAATGTATACATCAGAGAGAGGCTAGAAGTAAATACTATACAATGTGGATACCAAAAATAGTTCTTTTATTAACATATTTCTTTAAAAATTGTAAAATCATTAATACCTAGTAAGTGTAAGTAACAAATAAAAAAAAATAGAATATAGGAAAATAATTTCCAAATTAAAATTTAGGCAGGGGTGTATTCATATCAAAGCAAGATATTCTTTATGGTCAAAAACATTATTTTTCCTGCAGTTTGAAAGTTACATGTACACAAATACAAATCAAAAATAAACAATCAGTTTAAAATTAACAAAGCATATTAAAGACTATTCTCCATTAAAACCTTTTCAGGGTGTATCATAGCTAGGCAATAGTTTATTTTAAATCTAAAATCACAACTGATTTACCAACAACAGATGAATCTAATGATTAAATTAAAGGGATTGATTAACTTCGCCCAGGACTGAAAAAAAAAATCAATGTTACAGCTAATGCTGTAATCATAATTGCAAACCTTTAGGTCAGACAGGAATCGCCTGAGTTTTATAAGCTGATCGGTTGTTCATATATCAAGATATTTACGATTGAACATTGATGTTGGGATAGAGTACCACCGAACCCTAAAGAACTCTTGCGGTTGGCATACCCCGCTCTATCACAGAATACCGTACGGGCTGGAAACCCGTTCTGAAATCGGCAAGCGCTGGTGCTTGGTTTTTGTGACTGCAGCGCAGCGAAGAAGCCGAGTGACTTGCGCTAGCGATCGACTTCGATACCTTTCGCCTAGCTAGCTTTTTTCTCTTTTTTAGGATAGTAAACGAGTTCCATTTTCTCTCATACTTTCACATATCCTTAATTACATGTGTAGTTAGAGGATTGCACACAATTCACAGGCATTTGAGATGATTTCACAATTTTTCACAAAGTTAATCAATCCCTTTAAAGAAAGCAGAATTTAAAACAATGATCTTAGGGGTATATTCACATCTAAATAAGATTTGTTCGGGAAGAGTAAAACCTTAAATCTTAAGAAAAATAAACCTTTTTTCTTCTTCTGCTCATTGGTTTCTAAAGTCTGAGAGTTACCGATAAGGGGGAAAGGGGGGGGGGGTGAATGGGACTACAATAAAGAAAGTCATTTAACTGTCATTTCATCTATGAGATGGGGTACAGGATTATTCAGGTCAACACATGACATCTTTTAGAAAGACTAAATTTTGAGTCTTATCAAAATAAACTGTTTTTCTTCAGATACACTGTTTCTTTCTCAAATTTGAGTGTTACATTACAAAAGAAAAAGAAAATTAACAGAGCAGATATTCAAACAATGATTTTGGGGTTGTACTAATATCTAACTAAGTATTTTTTTATCCTAATGTGTAATCATGGAGAAAGAAGAACTTTTCTCCTGACCAATAATGTGATTTGCTTGCCTTAAATTTGTTTTTATAATTTTTTCTCAAACTCCAAAACATTTCCCCGTAATAAACCTGTACACATGTACATCCGCATCAGCTTTTTTTAACATTGGGCAAACATCACAACTCAAGGTAACCTTGACTTTTAGGAATGAAATATTGAGCAAAATTCATGCAACACTCAGTCACTCTGCCGTTGAGATCTTTAAGGGCCGGGCAATCCCGATTTCCTTATTTCTTATTTGTTCAATTTCACCCATCAGCTCTTCCCATTTTTTATTATGGCAATTTACTACCGAGGTTGGATTTCCCTTTAAACACATAATAAAAATTATCTATTCTACTTTGAAAGAAAATAACAAATAGGTACCTTGTCTTCAAACGTGAATCCCTTTTCCTTGAGCATGCTGACATGTCTATAGTTAGTTGTTAGATGAACAGTGCAAATCAAATCATATCATAGAAAATCAAATCATAGCAAACTAAATAAAAACAAATCATATCAACTCAAATCAAATCATATCATGTTACAAAGGTCATAGTACAGTATTGGTGAAATTTGAAGGGTGAAAACAAATCCCTTCATTTACATATTTGCTGATACATCGATCGGGGCCGAACACAACATCTGAAGAGTTAGCTCTAGGAACATCTGCATTTTTGAGAAACCAGTAGTATCGATTTTCTAGGATTTGTCCATGATCGATAAATTTAATGTGTCATGGGAGACACGCTAAAGTGTGAGTATTACACAGATGACATTACTGCCATACTAACAATTCTCAGATAAAGTTCTATTTAATATGGTGCTGAATTTCGAAATCAAATTAAAAAGGGAATTTTGCAAAGAAAAAGAGAGTAGTCAAAGGAAAAAATTGTCCAACCATACAAATAATTCCCAACCTAATGTATCTTGTTCTCTTATAGTTTTCAAAGCTGATTGAAGAAGACTAATAATGAATTAAATCCTAGACCTATGGGATGCAATTAGGAAAACCAATCTTCAGCAAAGTCCATGACCTTGACCAACACTGTGTATTATCTTTTAATCACAAACACCCCCTTTGTGCAATGATACAACACAAGATATATCACAAGTTCTGAAGCTCTAGCCCATCTCCAACACAGAGTGGGTTGTGACTGCTGAAAATGAAATTGAGTTGTAGTGAGTCTGGAGTAGATAAACTAACTCCTGGAAAGACAGGAACATCCTAAGACAAGTATTCCCACCACAGAACTGGTACAACAAAATTTCATTTTGAGAAGGACAGGGTGAAACTTAACATTATCTTCGCTCAGGCTACTTTTAAGACAATTCACTGTCTTCGCAGATTAAATTACTTTCACACAATGTTTATCAAAAGTAATTTTTTAAGAGTCTCTCATTTACAGTGGCATACTGGAAGTTTAGGGGGCGAACTGCCCTATAAAACCCATCCCTATTTTTATCAGTGGAGAAAGAAAGACTCCATGTTGAATTAAAAAAGAGCTTCAGATCTTGTGCTTTATGTTCTAGCATCCAAAAAAGAGACATGTAGAGGTATAAATACAGAAATAAGCAAGGCAAACTGTGATGAAAAAAAAATTAAACAGAAAATAGAACATTCACATGAAACCATATCAACTATGAAATATTAGAAAGGAAGAAGTGTGAAACAAGCACAACTTTGATACATGTAGATGAATAATTTAGAAATGACCATAAACAATCCAGAGTTAGATCCATCCAGTCAACAAGCAAGATAAATAAATCAAATCACATGAAACAGTGTAATAGACGGAATCTAACCTTCCATAATAGCATGCAATTATGTGTAATTCCTCCTTCAAACAAAAGCATTCACTTGTTGCAATTCTGTTATTTTTTGAATTAATTAAAATAAATAAAAGAAAAAGACTACATAAGCCTACAAATACTAAAAATCAAAAGTACAACAGCTAGGTGCAGGCCAGAAATTTTTGTAATTTTAAATACTCCTAAAGCCAAAATGGGTAAACTGAAATGTGTTCAAATTTTTAAACTGTCTATTTAATAGGCAGAAACAAACTGAGACTTACCCTTGATCAACAGGGGTGACCTTCACAGTCCTGGATGATAGGAAATAATGAGATCAAGTAATACATTTTAGGTTCAATTAACTTAAAATCCCCCCAAATAAGGCAAATATCTTGCCATGGTGCCCGAGTATTATTTTGCAAAATACACATATATAGCTATAGATATGATAGACATTCCATATCTGGAGGGAAATCTCTGATCCCTCTATCTCTCTCTTCTTCTATTTCTCCCCCTCCCCTCTCTCTCTCTCTCTCTCTCTCTCTCTCTCTCCCTCCCTCCACCATCTTTCTCTCTCTCTCTCTCTCTCTCTCTCTTCCACTCTTACTATATCTATCTCTGGTTTTGTTTCTGTCTGTCTGTCTGTCTCCACCTGTCTGAATGTCCGTCACTGTCTGGTCTCTTTGTCTGTCTACACTGTATATCCCTCTAGCTCTCTCCCCTTTGCCTATGTATATCGGTAATCATACAGGTGGCGGGTGGGGGGGGGGGGGGGGGGGGGGGCTGCATCCCCCTGAGGATTTTGAAAGTGGCGATATTTGGGCAGTGAGGTGCCCGAATTAGCTCATATTTGAGCAGGAAGGTGCCCGAATATGTAATTTCTGTACATTTTCACTACAAAAAATGTCAACATTTTTGCTTGCTCGCAAAAATTGAAAAAAAGTTGATATCCAGGCAAAAAATGTCAACCCCCCTTGTGCAAATGTGCCCGTACACCCATGTGTACTCACTTGTGTTTGGCGAGATCTTTGATGCGAGCATTCATCTCATTGAGCTGTAAGTAAAAGTAGGGTAATCAGCAAATCAGATGACATGTCTAATCTTCTCCAAACAGACTACATAAGGAAAACATTTAAAATTTAAATTGTTCTATGAAATTTGTCATAAAAATTGGGCCATCAACTTTCCAGGAATTTCTAAAGTGGTCAGAAACATCAATTATTTCCACACAATTTAGGATATCTCAATATGTCTCTCAGCTCTAGGTTGGACATAACTCCTTCTAAGTCATTACATCTATGTACATTGCTAGCTTTCACTTTCATACAGTTCAGATGCTTATCTGGCAAATGTTGAAAAATGACACCAACAAGTAATGGTTTTACTGCCTCTTCATCAAAAGTTCCCCCCTCTCTCTCTCAATCCAAAAGCAGTAAAATGGGTAGGATATATGTACCTGTTAGAAATCTCAATCTTTTATTTACAAGTTAAGATCTTTTAACTATATACTTTCAAAGCAAAAACCAGAATATTTCTAAAGTGCATAGAGACATTATGTCATAATGTGATGTGCACGAAACATAAATTGATCATGACCATTATCATTATCATCAATATTCAACTTACATCATATTCCTGCCTCTCCTTCCTCTGCTCCAGATCATACATATCACCGTAAACCTCCACCAGCTTGGCATGGAGGATCTCGGCGATCTCACGAAGACGCTCTTCAGAGTCGCGGGCACTGATGCGTATCTGGGGAAAGTTCTCCTCTATCCTCTTCTCTCTCTCAGCCATCATCTCGGCTGAGGTCTGCATCTTCTCCTGCTTGGCTCTGGCGATGCTTTCCTGGATATGAGAAAGAATGGAATTTATCAGTAAAAGAACAGGGTTCTCTGCAATTCATGGAAATGAAATTTCTCCTGATGGAGTTTTCATATTCCAGGATACGCAAAGGAGGCAATTTGCAGTTATAGGTGATTTGACCATACCCGAATGTACGTTAATATAAACACTTGGAAAATGGAGAAATATTCATGTAAGACAAATTTCTCTTTCAACAAAGACTGAAGAATGATATTTTCCCTGAAACTTTCCGAAGCAAATTACCACTTTTACTTTCTTGCTACAAAAATTAAATACTAACTGTAATATAAGAATTTCTCAATGAAATTAAAAATATTGATTAATCTTTGTATTCAATTTCACAGTTTTATTGGAATCTCTTCCTTAGTTCTTAAGTTGTGCATGTAACAAGGATTATCACCAGCAGTACACTTGGCAATCATACCAATCATGAGGGCCTACAGAAAAATACAACAAAGGTATGTTAAATTATCCCTGACGAAGGTAATACATTGTCAATTCACATTTTCAACATGCAACATTGCTTTGGTCCACCCCACCATTTTCTAAGGATGGTGTAAAGGCACATTTCACTCAATATCAACCAAGGATAAAAAAAAAACTCCTACCCAGGAGCCTGCAAATAATATTCATAACCAATCATCTTCTATGCTTATTTCTACAATTTGCTATTTCTAAAGTGCTTGCACAATTTCATGAAAAAAATATTTCTGACTTTTCTTATGCGTACTTACAGCTAAGTTGTACTTTGGAATGGAGTACGCGGTTTGGTTCAGTTCTTCTGCTTTCTTACGTTTAGCCTCAGCCTCCTGACGACGACGCTGGATATCTTCTCTCATCTTACGAGTTTCTTCCTGGTAGGAAAGCAAAGCAGAAGGGAAGAAAATTGAAAACTTCAATATTTATCAACTGCTACAAGTAGATCTTCATCTAAAAATGAGTTTAATGAACTATGTGTACTCATATTTAATCAATATCTACATAATTCTTAGTATTATGCACTACAACACAAGTACATGCACATGTATCACAGGATCACCCTCAACATGCTGTGGGCTTTAAAAAAGAAATACAACAAAAGAATGTACATGTACATTTGCATCAAGTTAGAGTTTAACAGAAAAAATTGAATACATCTGAATATTATGAACATGTTCTATTTTTAGATAGTATTGTTAGGCTATGGAATACTAATTAAGCATGGAGGCATCTGATTGGTGCAAACACGCATGTATCTCAACCCCAACTTATCTGGGAAATACATGTGTATCCTTCCACATGTTTTAACTATTTACAGTACTAAGATGATGCCATCACTGAATAGAAAAGTTAGCTGGTTTTTAATATTTTAAAAAATTTCAAGAAATTTTTTTTTTGAAGACTTTAATACAGTACTAGATGAGCATTCAAACAGTTTCCTCTTTGCCTAAACATCTTTGACAGACCAGAAACGAAAAGAATGTTATGCTGGACTTATGAACTGACGCAAAAACCGAGGCACCAGCTGTATCCATGCTAATTAGGTATACTTACTTGTAGTTGCTTTTTCAGCCTCTGAAATAATTTTATGCCATCAACCCCTCAGTTGAACATATTAAGAAAATACGATGAAGAACAGCAACAAATGGCATTCACTTTTTCTTTTCCTAATATTGATTTAACCCTATCATTAAATTCGGCTTTGGAGGTAAAGACAGCTGTGAGGTGTATGAAGTAGGTAATTACTAGTACTTGCCCTAAGTCTTTTCTTCTCTTTTACAATTGTACTTTCAGCTACATGTATTCGCCCTTTCAGTTTTCAAAAATTTGATGAGGGATAGACCAGATGGCAAATAAGAATGAATAACATAATGATCAAATATACCATGTAACATATGGAAATCTGAAAGACTGACAAAGAAACATGTTGTCCTAGAAACAGTAAAGTTTCAGTTTATTGTTTCATATTTCACATTTACAGTGCATTTACAGTATATATGGTACAAATGAAGATGGAAGATTTTGTCAGAGAATATAAAAGAAGGTGCATGAGTACCTCATATCTATACATTTGCATGCAGTATTATAATTCAAAAGACTTGGCTAAAATAAAAGTGATATAGAGGAGCCTAAGGAGAAAGTTACGCTTGTGAGTTAATATACTACATTGTAGGCTCCAAACCTCTCATCTAGGGTTAATATTTAACCAGTGCACTTCAATCAACATAGATGTCATCATCACTGGAGAGCACAATCCCTTCTCCATCATCGTTCACAGCCTTAGAATTGGAAAAGGTGGCACTGTGCAGTAAGGTTGGTAAGACATTTATGTATTTTTCCACTATAATCAGCCCTAAGAATTAATGAATTTTGACTAAAATTCCCAAATCAATTAAATGTCTTAACATCTGAAGCCTTTCCATATTTATTCAGTTCCAAATAAATAAAACTTTGCAGCAGCAGATACATGTATCAAGATGTATAGTGGCGATAAAATTCCCTTATTTCTTTGTTGGTTTGAGGTTTTAAGGAAATTAATAAAAACTAGAAAGAGTCACTACTAAAAAACAATGAAACTATGAAAAGACTGACAACATTTTAAATTATCGATTTAAAGGAATATATAAGATGCACATTTCTTTAGAAATCTTACATAGTATACTGTGACTTCAAATCATGAAAGTGCATGGTAAAATAATTCAATTCTGTTCAGTTTTTAAAAATATTTTGCACGATACCTTATTAAACAAGTCTCACTCCAATTTTCTTATCTTACCAGAAGTAAACAATCTCCTTAATGATTTTTTTTTTTCAGACTGAAACAGGCTCTACTGCTCAGAAGTAAAAATGGAGAAAGATATTTTGAATTCTTTGTGATGAAAGGATCAGCAGCAGCTTTACCCGAATACACATGTATTGTACAATTATTGATAAACCTGATGATTTGCACAAATTGAACTAAATGTGGATGCATACAAGGTTTGGTGGTTTATTTTACCCAATCCATGCACATGTTTGTAAGTAAGCAACCAAGGAGACTGACGGCATTAAGTCCTCTCTGTGGGACTTAATGAGGATTAATGCCTTACCAGAGGGCACTAGCACATCCACTTGGTTTCGAACCCAGATCTTCCCAGTTACGAGACCACTGCTCTACATGTACCACTGTGTCATCACGGTTTGTATGCCAATAAAAGTGGATAGTGATTTAATCATTTCTGCGTCTCTGTCCAGCAGTTGGATGAAAGTACAGGAAGATTACACCTACAAGTGTCAAGTATGATCAATCATTCTTTGGATTGCAAAGTAGAAATGCTGGTCAAAGAGCAGGTCTTCACCTAACAGAAGAAAGCAGAAGCATACATTTTGTATATACACTGTATGTAAATCAATCACTCCGAAATAACTACACTGTATCAACTGGACAGACAACTACAAAGGATCAGCACAATACGTTTTAATCATCAAAACAATCTGTAAAGGTATATTCCTTGTAATCAACAAAAATCAGTAAGCATGGGTCTTCTTCTAAAGAACTACCATCATTAACATTCATTCATTATGGTTTGCAAACTCACTGTGACTCTCTCTCAAGTCTCTGTAATGGCATAAACTTCATTCAAATCTGAAATCAAAAGTATCATAGATGCTAGTGCCAACCTGATCGGAAAATTTCCTTTTAAATGTTCGATCATCTTCACTATTGCAGATCTATACATGTTCAAAATAATTTTCATTGATACTGAATGACTTAGAAGGAGATCTACATGTATGTACAAATCATATCTTAAGTCTGATTTTGCTAATCTTAACGCTTTCTGGGTCATCACATTTTTGTACAATTGTCATAAATGAATTTTCAAGAGATAAATTTCTACTAAAAATGTTTTGTCTTATTTAGAAATTGGGCATACAATACTTTCCAGAAATACGAGATTCATTGAAGGTTACATTTGTTTCTGCAAGAAACCCATACACCTTCTTTAGTTTAAAAAAAAAACACATTAAAAGTGAAATCTTGGGTAGAATTTGCTTCACCTGGCACAGGAGCTAGGGTTACGGTACAGTGAATGATAAGTATAATCATTTTTAACAAGGCCTATTACACTTTCGTTTGTTCAAAGTCTTTCTAAAGCAAACTTCAAAGAAGTTGCAGAATATTACTGGAACATTGGAACACATTACTAACTTAAAGAAAACAATTCTTACAGAATGATTGATTTATTATGCTAAATTCAATTCAAATAAGCTTGAGGAATTGACATCCCCCCCCAAGAAAAAAAAAAATCACTAAAATTGGACAAATACTAAACATATTAAGAGAACTGACTTTCCAATTTGTTGCAGGAAATTTCAACCAAATAAAAAATGAGCTATCTCGTAGTTTTCATGTTCATAATAATAAGCAGATCAGCCACGTGTGATGCTAGATTAATAAAAGTATTAGAGGGAGAAGTTGCAAAACTGGATTTCCCATATCCATGTGATATTACAAAAGTCACATTGCGGTATGGGAACAGAGCTCCATGTTTTAGTTCAGCAAATCCACAGTTTATTAGCTTGCCTCCAAATCAGAATCTGACCGATGTCAATGAAAGTGAAGATGGTCAATGCTCACTTCATCTAACAATCAATCCTGTCTCCAGAGATGATGAGGGTACATATATTCTCACAGCTTACAAGAATGGTGTCATGCTACCTGACTACCCTAAAATTGGTTTACATGTTGATTATCCTCCTGGTAAGGCATCATGTGAATTAAGCAATGATTATGATAGGGAATGGGTTTCATTGCAATGTTCAGCACCAGATGGTAATCTACCAGGGCAGATTGTGTGTTACCAAGATGACATGAAGCTACCTTCATTGAAATCACCGCAAGAATCTGGAGGAACTTTACGTCAGACCATGCTAGCAAGACTTGCAAATCATTCTGTATATTGTTGTTCATCTACATTAGACCAAACACAACCAATGTGTGATTGCCATGACTATGGATGGGATCCTATTCGAAATATTGCCATGACCAATATTAAAAACCCTTGTTCTCTACAAACTTTGCCCCAACAACCTACAAAAGGAAGTGAAGGAGTGCATGCCACTGCTTCAAATTTACAAGCAGAAACAATGCAAACGACTCCATATACTGAGAAAAAGAAAAACTCTCAATACAGATGTTCAGAGTCCTGGAAATATTTATTTATTGGTGCATGTACATGTACATGTCTCCTCATCCTTGTGACCATTATTTTAGCAGTACAGTATCTCTGCAAGGTAAGAGAAGACAAGACACTTTCCAAGAAGCTAGATGTAAATACTACAGTTCATCCAGATGAGCAACAAAACCTTAGTTCGGAAACTCCAGGAAGTTCTTGCTAAAATGCAGCGTGCTGAAATAATAATAATAATAATGCTGTTTCTTATATAGCACCTGACCAGTTACAATGTAACCGACCAAAATTCTTGATGACAACCAAAGTCAAATTGAAATATAATAATATTTATGATTTTGGACTGAAATCAGCACTAAACACACAAGAAAAGGGAGGATCTACAAGTGTCAGAAGGGGAGATGGGGGAATCCTGTCAGATTTGTACAATAGGGGGCAGAGAAGGATGAGGATGCAGCGCTGTGTGACTGACTATATAGAGTGGCGGTGCCGCTGTGTAGTTTATGGCTAGAGACAGATCGCAGGCCTGGGCTTAGGTCGACCATTCGCGAAAGCAACGAAGCACAAATATGTGTTGGATTCTCTCATTTGAAAATATATTAGCTCATACAGTAGTTGATGAAAGAAATTATGTCTTAGAGGGTGTATAAACATAGTGCAAGGAAAAGAGGGGATATGGTCATTTTACATCCAACCATTGGAAAACAAGTATATGATATAGATAGTAGAGGGGACATGTACAAGGAAAGCACACACCATAGGGAGAATAATGGGAGAATGGGAAGAACAGAATGGGAGGAGGGGCATTTTCTATCCCTGCATCTCTACCTCCCTGTTCTATTCCACTACCAGCCATTAAAACACCTACCAGTGGATTATGGGGTTAATGGGGACCCCCGGTGATCTAGAGTACCCCCCGTTGCTCCTGTCCCAAGTTCTGCACTGGGGGGGGGGGGGGGGGGGGGGGCCACGTGCACTTAATTCTGAATATGAATAGTACAAAAAGATCCAAAGTCAGATTATCAAAATTTATCTTCCATTTTGATTGAAGTACAAAGTCAGACAATTTTTTTAATGCATCTAAAATGTGCAGCAACAATCAAGCAGAACACCTCTTGCCTGAGTATCACCTTTCCTTCCCTTCTACTACAAGTTGCGGAGTGAGCAAAATATCAATGCAACATAATGTAAAGATGATATAATCAGAAGAATGATATGTGTCAGTGAAAGTTTGAAAAGGACATCTGAAGAATTGACAAATCTAATTTCCTTTGAAGTAATCTCCACAACTGCAAAATTCACTTTCTTATCCTTTACCAAAGTTTTCTCAAACTTTCATTGATGCATTCAAATCATCTTAATGACATCATTAACCTGTTGATGATGGGGCCTAAAACATCTTGGGGTTGGGTCTGTGGAAAATGTGGTTTACCCTATGCTTGAATAAAATCATGTTGAGTGGTTAAATGTAACTATTTAATAGTTGAACCAATTGTCAATTTAGTGCTCAGTGGATGTACAATGAAGGTTTAAATTGTAGTTTTAAAGTTGATAGTTGGTGAAATAATGCACAATATACGTCTGTGTGAAATATATTATACATGTTTGCAATTCTCAAGTTAACAGGCAAACAGTGCTGTACTCTTCAATGAGGTAAATACTAAATGTAGTGCTTACTGGAGGTGATTAAAGTGATTACTAGTACAAGTATTGAAGTTGTTGGTAGTTTAGTGAATATATGTGCAATTTACATGTACTGAATATCTGTGCAAAATCAGCAACTTACATGTAGGAGTTATGTATTTCTTATCCATATACTAGTTGGGCAGTGTATAAATATTTACATGTACCTACATGTATCTTGGGATGTGTGCAATAGTCAAGAGGTGATATTGTTGTAGTAATGCTGTAATCATATGCTTGTCTGGAGACTCTTAACCTAACAGTTTGTGCAGCTTTTGAAGTTAATTGATGTGCAATAAAGTGAAAAGTGCATTTTTCATGTTATTCTTATTCATACAAATTTTAAAATTCTTGATTGGAGGGGGGGGGGGGGGGGATGCAGTACCCCTAGCCCTCATCACCACACATGCAGTTGTAGCCCCTCTTTGGTGCTACAGTAATTTTAGTGAAAGGAGACTAACCCCTTTAATTAATACTGAAGTGCACTGTGCATGTATATAGTGTTAGGAGTGAGTCGTTGTCAATACACACACAGAGTGTATGTGGTACACACAACCCAAGGGCATGGGAATGTCCAGTTGGCTCAAGGCTAAACCTCTTGACCATTGAGGATGCTCCCCTCCATGCCCCCCTCACTCTTGACACACAGTTTTGTGGAATGTTCCACACTAATTACCCTGAGGGGTAGAAAGTTTTTAAAATGAAAACATATTGTCATTTTAATGTTCATTTACTGTTACTTTACTTTTAATGATACTTCTTGATATACTTGTATGTAATTAGTCACAATTGCAGTAAATGTTATGATTGTTGAAATGACACAAGGATCAATATATTTAATCACCTGTAACAACTCATACCCCTTTGTTATAATAATGGTATATCCGATACCAACATCTATGAACTTTGTTGGAGCATCCTCCTCTTTCACCAAATGAAGATGGAGAGGAATCATCCAACCTCCATAACCTCTCAATAAATTCTGTTTTCCTAGCTGCCTTTACAGGTAAGATCCATAAGTCATTTTTATATATTTGATTATTTCAATGATCAATAGTTTGTTTGGCATTGTATACAACATTAGTAAATCAAGGATGTGATAGATATATAAGTGGATTTAGATGGATATTTTGAATCATGTGTCACACCATGTGTGTCACACCAATGCTCCATTAAAACAAAAGATTATAGTTCACTTAGATACATGTACATCTTATGGTATACTTATATAGTATACCACACTTTATTACCCAAGACAAGCAGTCTATATGAATGTTACTAATTACCATTTCTGATCTCTGTTCATGGTCAAGCACTTGTTGTTCACTACTGTCTAGCAGCGCTGCACGGAACGATTTTTGTAATAACAGCCTTTGAAGTTAGCATCATACAACTTTTAAGCAATTAGCGAATCCAAAATAATATAACGGTATTATCCTGGTCAAGCGGATAGGTTGAGTTCTCTATCTTGCCGCAATAATACCGTGCGAACTCTAATGTATGTGAATAAAGACTCTCCTGAACAATATTGTGTGAGACCATCTCTTGAATTGCATACATATGATGTCAACCCAACTACTAACAGGATTATTACGAAATATCACCTCGATACTTAGTAAAAGATATCACATGAATTATGATTAATTTAAATATTACGATATACCTTCTAGCTAACATATTTATATTTTGATTAAACGCTCTTTCACCAAATGAAGATGGAGAGGAAACATCCAACCTCCATAACCTCTCAATAAATTCTGTTTTCCTGCCTTTACAGGCTACAGGTCATCGACCTTCACATCTCATCAAATCTCAGCACTGAGACCCTCCCTCTCTTAGCAATGTTGAATATATGATTTTACAGATATAGTCTTATAGATTGTGTATGTATGGTTCATTATACGTAATGTAGAACAATTTGTTCTATCTTTAAGTATAGCTATGTGATTTTGAGTTACATACCTTGTATATATTGTAAATAAGTTCTTAATTAATCAGTAATAAAGGAACTTCATATTTCCTTTGCATTACTTAGTACAGTACATGAATTTATTGTTAGTGAGACAGATTAGATGTTGTTGAGTATGATTGAGTGCGTGATAGAATTGATGTTTCTACTAATGCACATATGTATTTATCTGTAGGCCGATAGGTGGGGAATAGATGTGAAACAATACGTTATAGTTTTAAATCGATCTTGCTAAATATCTTCTTCCGCTGCGCTAGTAGTTAGTAAATAACGATCCTCCCCCACCCGAAAAATGTCGGTGCTACAATCTGATATATAAATATTTTAAAGGAGAAGTCCACCCTGATATCTAGTTGGTTTTAAAAGAAGGAGAAATGTTAAAGAAACAGATCAATGAAAGTTTGAGCATAATCTGATAAGAAATTATTGTAACAATATTCAGTGTAATCTTCAAAGACCTTCTATCACAAATTTCACTATTTATGAATCATCAATTAGTTTAACTATTTTAATGTATTAAAATTAGCGGAACAATTTCATGATTATAAGTATTTTATGGTAATTCTATTTGTTTCAATATCTAATATATATATAATTTTTGGTATGAATATTTTTGTAGTTCTCTTTCATTACTTGTCTGAATTTTAACTTTAAAAATATGTCTTTTTAAAGGATTTAAGACTGACAACTCATTGCTATCGTCAATCATGCAAATCTGTTAAATACAAATCTTACTGGTCAACTACTTCTCAGGAATGTAACACATTATACTCACCTTTCACTTTGTTCCTCTTAAATCATTAACCCCTGAAATTCATAACGAGCCTAAATGGACGTTGTCGGTCATATTTTAATTGATATTTCAATGTATTACCAATTGTATTTATATATGTATTTCATCTTGTAAACTGAACAATGTCACCTTTTAGCTGAATGTTTAATGATTTTTATGACAGTAAACCAATTCAATTCAATTCAATTCAAATAAGAAAGTTATGCATTATTGAAGTTGTTATCAATCAAACACAAACTGGCAACTCTGTGACGTATCTTGCGAGGTCCTCTCCCATTTGCCCTGTTTTTCAAAAGAAAATATTTAAACATACATGCAACCTAGATATAATTATTGCACACATGTTTTTACACAAAACCAGTATGGAACAAATGCACTTCCTTCATCAACAACTAAGAAAATTAAATTTTGTTACATTTTCTGTACAGACAAAATGGGAGAGGAGCTGGCAAGATACGTCACTAAGTTGCCAATTTGTGTTTGATTAATTACAACTTCATAAATTCATGACTTTCTTATTTCTCGTCTGATTTTGCTCAAATTTTCACTAGTCTGTTTCCTTCATTTTTGTGCTTTTATTAAAATCAACTAAATACCAGGTAGACTTCCCCTTTAATGCATGATGAAGAGTCAACATCTTGGTATGACTTGGCTAGAAAAACAAAAGATGCATAAAAGGCATTAGATACAACCAATCTGGAAATTATATATACTGCAGAAAAATAGAGTATAACAAAAACTGAAATTAAAAGAGTAATTTTAATTGATGCCATGGTTGATACATGTATTCAGGCCTATCCAATATCAGGGCTACAATGTATTGACATAATAAAATCATCAAGTCCATGTATAAATAAAGTCCTATGGTTACCATATAATAGTCTTAACCCAGGATGTTAGACTATTCTGCATGATTTGTCAGCTATGTGTTGTTTCAAATGACAGATGGGTGGATTCATGTTATTCAAAATATGGCACACAGGTGTCAATTCATTTCAAAGTTGCTGATAATTTCATAAGAGGTAAGCATCCCTAGCCCCAGACAGATCTGCCCCACAGCCCCAGCAGCCACATTTTACACAACTCTTATTTGTCGTTGTTTTGTCACCCAAGACTTTAGACACCAATTTAGTGAAAATCAAACAATCAAACAGTATAGAGAGTTAAAATTAAGAATTCAAATGTTCATGCATATATGTTTTATGTACAAATGATAGAAACTGCATATGTTTACTGTTTTTCTTTGAAGAAAACTTTTTCTTCTCAAGTTTTTTATCATCACTTATTTTCTCTATAGGATAGATATAAAACTGAAAGAGCAGAAATATTAAAACCTATAAGAGATGAAAAGCAATAAAATAAAATGCAACAAAGTCACAATTAATTTGAAACTTTTATTATTCTGTATTCTTTGTAAGACCTGTATACATTTTGTGAACCAAATTCTTATTACAGGGTCCCTTCTTTCTTTGTCCACAGAACTGTATTTCAATGGCTATAGTTTGCATAAATTTTAATCAGAGAAAAGCAAAAACAGAGATGGACTCTTCTTTAAGTCTAAGCAATTCTCGGCATCCATGCCAGATACTGAAGTACAGTCCGACCTCGTTTATCCGGCCGCATTGGGACCGGCACCCATCCGGATAAGTGAAATGGACGGATAGGAGAGAAATGTACATTTTCTATGCAAATGAATAGGGTAGGGCAGTCTATTGGCTGTAAAATTTATGTTTTCTTGGTGTAGTTGATGATTGCAAATGATCTTTTTATTTGTAAGAGATGAAATGAAATGAAATTAAACAGAAAATTGCCCATGGTGTCCCTGTTTCCAAGGTGAATTGCATGACGAACTGGCCGGGAGACAGGGCCGGTTAATAGAGATGGCCGGATAAATGAAGTTCGGATAAGTGAGGTCGGACTGTAAAATATAAATTCTACATTTATAGATTTGTCTGTTTCAATGCACATGAACATAATTATTCAAATTGTGATTTATGAAGACATACGTGTAGCCTTTATAACCTATCATTGTTATCAATTATTTATGCAGTGTATTGGCTGAAATGAGTTGTGGAGATGTTCATGTAGTCACAAAAAAGTCACAAAAAAGTCAAAACTTTTAAATGCCTCCTTGAAGAAATATACATGAAAATTCACTTGCTATGTATCAAGCCCTACCGCTGGACACATATTGATATATCCTATAAAGCAAGCTAGTAGAAGTGGAAATACTTCAATTAATATACTGCTTAGTTTGGAAACACTGCAGACCTACAACTGGTGTGAACAATCTGTAACTTTCTTGTTGTTTAAGCTTAAAGTGATTGATTAACTTTGTGAAAAATTGTAAAATCAGCTCAAATGCCAGTGAACTGTGTGCAGTCCTCTAACTACAGATATAATTAAGGATATGTGAAAGTATGAGAGAAAATGGAACCCGTTTACTATCCTAAAAAAGAGAAAATCGCTATCAATCGCTAGCGCAAGTCGCTCGGCTTCTTAGCTGCGCTGCAGTCACAAAAACCAAGCACCAGCGCTTGGCGATTTCAGAGCGGGTTTCCAGCCCGTACGGTATTCTGTGATAGAGCGAGGTATGCCAACCGTAAGAGTTCTTTAGGGTTCGGTGGTACTCTATCCCGACATCAATGTTCAATCGTAAATATCTTGATATATAAACGACCGATCAGCTTATGAAATTCAGGCGATTCCTGTCTGAGCTAAAGGTTTGCAATTATGATTACAGCATTAGCTGGAACAGTGATTTTTTTTTTCAATCCTGGGCAAAGTTAATCAATGCCTTTAATAAATCCTGCAACTATACGTATGGTATACTTCAATTTTTTTGTCTTATAATATTAAGTAGCTAAAGAGTTTGGCAATCTTAAGAGAAACAAGAGAGATGAAGATACATGTAGCATGATATATTGAAATAAAAGGAGAAAATGAGAGAAAGAAAGAAAGAGAAAGAGAAAGAAAGAGAAAGAAAACGAGAGGGAAAGAGAAAGAGAAAGAAAGAGAGAAAGAAAACGAGAGGGAAAGAGAAAGAGAAAGAAGGAGAGAGATATGAAAAGATACTAACAGTGAATTCATTATCGATAAGATGAATGAAAATAGGGTCGTCATCATTCCAGGGCAAAAAGGTTATGTCAAAAACACTTCCAATATTGTTTCTATTCATTCTAGTGTTCACAGTCACCATGTTTTACAGTAAAAACAAAAATGAGTAGGGGAGGGTGGTAGAGTGGAAATGAGAGAGAAAAGGGGAGAGTTGGCACAAATGAAGTGCATTTTTAAACAAATAGATTTTAAGGAAATTTTGGAGAAAGTACAGAATTCATTGAACATGTAGAATGACTTGTGACAAAATGAAATACACTGAATTTAATTAGAGAGCAAAAGTTATGGGTGAAGCTTGAAATGTCTTAATTCTTGGTTCTTTATTTCGTGCTCAGTCAACCATGAAGTTATGGATACAGTGTCAGTAAATTATTTTACAAGGTTTTGGTACATGTTTCTCAATAAAACTGTTTTTCTGTGGTTTTTATCTCTTTAACTCTTACTGTGCTAAGGGGTATAGCTCTCTTCAAAATTTTACCAAAACATGATCAATGCTTACTTTTCAAATGTCTGCACTTCATTAAACATCTATTATTTCACGAAATATTGTGTACAGAACTTGTAGGAAATTTATTTCCATTTCTTATGATACAAAACACTATTACTTTACCCAACTTTATGCATAAGAATTATTGAAAATTACATTTGAGTTTATTTTTTGTCCATTATTTTTGGTTTCTCATTTGTTTACTATTGTTTAATGTTGAAATAAGGTAATATCTTTTTTTAAATCTGCAATTTTCTCTGAAAATTTCTATGGTAGCATATAATTATAATAACATATTTAGAATGCTTGATTTATGCTTAAAATTTTGATATACATTGACCACCATATACCTTATCTGTGGTCGAGCAATTGGTGAATGAAAATGACAAGTCTATCTGTCACATATATGTGACATCAGCACTGAAAGAGTTAATTTTGCTTTGTTCACCTTCTTTTTTCTATCTTACATGTATGTATTTTTTAAACATTTCATTCTCTCATCTCCTTTTCTCTCTTTCCTTATGTATTTCTTTATTTTTTCCTTCTTGCATCTTCTATTCTTTCTTCCCATATGTACTTCTTTATTTTTCCTTCTTTCATTTTTCTTTCTTTCCCATTGTATTTATTTGTGTATTTATTCAATGAACTTCATTGACATATCCATCAATATTTTGTTCAAATATAACAGCAATAATCAGAACAACTAGAACTGCAATCGTATCGGAACGATGTGCATGCAATGTCGTCCGTATCTTTTATTTTTTTTGAAAAGTTGACATGTGAAATATAAAGTTATGCATGTTGAAACATGATATCAGATAAGATGGGAGAAAATAATGCATACTGTTAAATTAGGAGATGATAGAAAAATGAAAACAAGGAAAAAGAACCAAAAAAAACAAACAATGATGATAATGGTGATGACAATGAGGATGATGGTGATGATGGTAATGGTGGTGTTGATGATGATGATGATGGTGTTGATGATGATTGTGATGATATAATAATGGTGATGATGATAAAGATCGATAATGATAAAATGATGATGATGATGGTGATGATAATGGTGATGATGATGGTGATGATATGATGATGATGATATAATCATGGTGATGATGATAACGATGATAATGATGATAAAATGATGATGATGATGGTGATGATGATAATGGTGATGATGATGGTGATGATGATATTGATGATATAATGATGATGAAAATGGTAATGACGATGATATAATGATGATTGTGATAAAGATAATGGTGATGATGATGGTGGTGATGATGATGATGATGATGATGATGGTGATGACGATGATGGTGGCGCACGCCCTAACCCAAATGGCTTTCCACACGCTCCAGTCCACATGGCCTCAAAACAATGAAGCATAGTAAACTACGCACGGCACTTTGGGGTTGTGCGGTATTTAACATAAGGAAAGGAAGAAATCAAAGATTATAGAACAATGACAGTAGGGTAAAACATAGAAAGACAAGATGACAAAGAATAACATAGGGAAAGGTAGAAGGATAAAATGCCTTTCCATAGCCTCTGGCCATGTGGCTTCCACACTATATGTGACGCAGAGTATACCAGGCCACATCGGCTTTGCGTAGAATTGTATTGAAGAAAATGTCGTTAAATGGCATGTACTGAAATGGCTTTATTTGCTAATAACTGGGCTGTTTTTTGTTCTTTATGTGCCGTATTTGGTATCATACGAAAGAGCATTTCATGGCCGTCATTTTGGGACCACTTTCATATTTTTATGACAATCCTATCGAAGCGTGTGATGCATGATAATTTATAGAACAAAATGGCGTCTAAAATGTCACGCTTGACCGATTTTAAAAATCCGGCTTCGAGATTCTCTTCATTTTGCCTCAAAGAATGTGCCTGCAAAATTTCAAGAAAAATAAAGATCGTTCAGGGGGCCAAAGTTGGGATCCCGATTTGCCCCATAGACAATACGTGTAATGCATGGGCGGAAACTCTGCAGGATCCGTATTATGACCTGACTTAAATCGCGATTTACTGAAAATTTTCTGTGAGACCATATACCGTGTTTGGTATCCCCGAGAAGGGAATTTCATTGCGGTCATTTTCAGCCAACTGCTGTTAGGGCGCCATTTAAAATAACCATATTATTCAATAATATGTAATGCAGGGTAAATTGAGGTTTTTCCGCAATAACTTTGCGATGACGTCATCAGTTTTTATAAAATTTGGCTGACAGTTGTCAAATACATAAATACACATACCCTTTAAATTTCAAAGACGTAGGTTAAAGGTTCGCAAAATTAGAGCAAGTTGAAGTGGTTTCGGCATTTCCGTAAATATCGTGATTTTGACGAGCAATTTTCGCAAAGTCGGTCAGTGATAAGGTATATTTTTTTTTATTTGCCTGAAAAGGGTATATCTTGAAGTATCTAAATCCAAAAAAGGGTACGGGTTTATCCAAGCATACGGAGATACGGCCACAAGAAAATAGCCATTTTTGAAACTTTAGAGGGCGCTAATTATATTATGGGGAATCATTGAAGCATGAAATTTAGCAGGAATGTGTGCAATGACAAGATAAAGCCACAGTCTAAATTTGAGACAAAAATGAATTGATATGAGGAAGTTATGGTTTTTTTTATCATTTTCAGAAGTGAATATTTCAAGAAATTTAGCGTTTTTCCACATGGCCGATTTCGGACTTAAATTTAGAGTATGAAGATGGAATTTTTTGTATAATATTGTTATGGTTATGTAAAGAGCAACTCTTGGACGATCTAGAGGAATTTGTTAGAAGTCTGTAGGATGTAGGATAGTGGAGATAGGCCAGGAGAACGAATGGCATGAAAATGGCATGAAAATGGCATGAAAATGGACAAAATGGCGCCTGGATGGTCATGCATGAGTGATTTCGAAAAATGAAGAGTTCAGTGATCAAGATGAAATGGCAAGGAACATGCATATGAAATTTGAAAGGAAATGGACATCAGGAAAGTACCTAAACAGTGACGACAAGCACTACGTGCAAAACAAATAGGAATTGGGTGGAAGAAGAAGAAGAAGAAAAAGAATTTTTTTTCGATGCAGAACGTGAACGAAAACAAGGCAATGTCGTAGGACGACATTGCAATAATAACGATAGAATTAATAAGAGTAACACAGTTATGACAAAATGTTTTTCATTCTTTCATCTTCTTTTCTTTCTGTTATGTATTTCGTTGTTTTTCCTCCTACAAATTCTTTAATTTCCTTATCTATTTTTTCTCTATTTTTTTTATTTTCTTTCCTTATGTATTTCCTTTTTTTGATCTCTCTTCTTTTCATCCTTTGATTATTTCTTTGTTTTTCCTTCTCTCATCTTCTTTTCTTTCCATATGTATTTTTTCCCCTTTTGTCATCTTTCTTTCTTTCTTTCCTTATGTATTTCTGAATTACTTTCTCTCTATTTTCCTTATGTATTTCTTTGTTTCTTCCTCTCCCTTCTTCTCTTTCTATATTTCCTTATATATATTGCCTGTGTTCTACCTCTACTCGGGTAGCTTTTGTCTGCCACCAGTCACCAGCCAGGACCTCAGTATGAAAAGGATATTGATCTTCAACATTCATTATAAATTTTGCTCATGTATGCAGCCGCATCTCCCTCCATGCACACATCAATCAGACAATCAGACAAGCATGGGTACCACTTCAGTCTGCGAGACGGGGGGACGATATTTTTTTTGGAGGATGGGAAAGTCACTAGAGGAAAATCGACGCTCCTGATTGGCTAATAAACTCCTGAGAAAGGTGCGATTCAGTCGTTTTGTTAAAATGCAGAGTATAGTGTGTCAAGCTGCAGCACAATACAGCTACACGATGTACACCATATACCCAACATGCATCCAGTGTACATGCAGCAGGCAAACTACTTTCCAGATTAAAATATCGAACATATCCATCTAAGGGTGCGTTAAAGCAATGTTTGAAGCTAGAATCACAAACATGGACCACATAACAAAATGCTGTTTTAAAACACGGTTTAACGCTGATTCTGGCTCAAATGAATCTCCGCCTTGGCGCAACTTAAATTTTAGCGTGCACTTTTCCCTTGTTTTCCCTCTGCATCTTTTCTTCTGTCATTAACTTCGTTTTTCTTTATCTATCTTCCTATCTTCTCTTTCGATCGTTCCTAGTGTCATTCTTTGTTCATCTAGCTATCTTCTCTTCTGTTTTATATTCTATCCTTTTTTCCTTTCTTCTATCTTTCTTAATTATCTCATTATTTTCTTTCTTACGCTTCTTTTCCTATCTTTTCTTATGTTATTTTTTATCTTTCTTTCATCTTCTCTTCCTGTCTTTCCTCATGTTATTTGTCTTTATTCTTCTATCATGCTTTTTCTTTCTATCTTTCCATATATTTTTCTTTATTTTGATATTTCTACTCTTTCTGTCTTTCTTGTGTTCTTTTTTGTTTTGATCTTTTTTATATTCTCTTTCTGTCTTTCCTTATATTCTTTTTCAAGCTCTCTATCATCTTCTCTTTCTTTCTGTCCTTTAGTTATTCTTTGTTTTTATCCAGTATATCATCCTTCCTTTTTCTGGTTTGTTTTTATTCTTTCCTTCTTTTTATCTTTTCATCTATCCTTTCCTAGATCTATTTATCTTTTTAATATTCATCTTTCCTTCTCTTTCTATCTATCCCTCATTTTCTTTCTTTGTTTTTATTTTCTTATCATGTTTTACCTTTCTTTTCATCTTTCCTTATTTCATTCTTTGTTTTGATCTTTCTTTCATCTTCTCTTTCTGTCTTTCCTTTATACATGTAGTTCTCCTTCTCTCATCTATTCTATTACTCTAACGATGACACAGATTCATGATTGAGATCTCCGTTGCGTTCATGCAATTTCAGCGACCGTGATTCTGGCGGAAACGTATTACAAAACACACCTTTTTCTGCGTTTCAGTTTGGCGATCTCAAACAAGTTTATTTTTACAACCGACCAAAAATTACATGAATGCAACCGTGTTTTAAACTAAACGTATTTCAAAACCGTGATTCTGGGCCGAAAAATGTTCTCATGAATGCAACCTATACCTGATGAGGCAACATGAATTTCGAATGTGGCAGTAGACAGATCCCTTAACCTTAAAAGTAAGAATTCACTGACAATGTTTACATTTTTAAAAATGAAATTGTACTGTGTGGGCAAGGCTTAGTACAAGCGCTGCTTAACTTCAGGCTAACGTTGCAATACTTGTATGAGTTATAGGCTACAGTAGATCTAAAGTTGTAAGGGCCTTATACTTATTATCATCAGCCAGCATGTACCTGTATTACCTGTACGTAGCATCCGTGCGCATGCAGTATTTAGCATCAAGGTTAGGGTGTAGGTTGTGGTATGTGGGGCCAATGTCATGAGTACAGACCTATGCCTTCACATTCAATATGCCATTGGCACTTGTAGTTTGTTGTAAAAAAATGTGTTCACATCCAAGGCAGATCAGTAGATGGTACAACTGAAATAGAACCTAGGCACATGTAACCGTACATATACATTGTACAGCTGTATACTGTGCATGTGCTTGACTCACTATACTCTGCATATTAACAAAACGACTGAGTCATACCTATATCAAGAGTTTATAAGCCAATCAGGAGCATCAATTTTCCTCTAGTGACTTTCCCATCCTCCAAAAAAAATATCGCCCCGGGGGGGGGGGGGGGGGGCATAGAAGAAATGACTCATTTGTGTGCACAGTATGTATGTGGATGCCTTTTTTCAAGAACATTCGAGCATCCAAATGAAACTACACTATTAACTCATAGCCCGCTATTGTCAACTTCTGTCACTTCCGGATTCTCGCTTCTGTCGACGATCGTCGACAGAAATCACATACAAAACATATAGCCTTTGAAATAATCCAGCAGCCATGGGTTTCATAATGCACAGGGCAAAGAGTTAACGTTACATCCTAACAACTGGATTTTGTGCTGATATTGGTAAGCTCACTTTTATCATTTACACATTCTAACTGTGTAAAAACCTGAACCAGAGAAAGGTCATAACAAATTCTGAAAAGAAAAATTTATATTTCAGATAATCAGTCTCTCATACTAATTTTTTTATATAGAATATTTGTGACAGATACCCAACAGGGATGGTACATGCAGACAAAAATCTGTTGTCTCATTGGGTGGATGCACATACACTTGTGCAATGCATGAACATAGTTTGCAGATCTTTAAAGGGGTGATGTGTAAATCAGGTTTTTACAAAATAATTTTAGGTTAGTTCTAAATAGGCCTAGTTATAAATATACTTACAAGTATATGTGCCTTTGTGATTGACCTTTAAAGTACCATGTCTCATAATATGCCCTGGTCATTTTACATTCTACATGTGAGTACTGGAAATCAAAATGACAGTAAAGTGCCATTCAAATTGGAAAAATTCCCTCAATTTCCCTAATTTCTTTTCCTAGTTACTCTACTAAATATACATTTTCTACCTAAATCATTTTGCAGATCACAGGTAGCCTTGAACATTCAGAGTAACGGTAAGCTCCTTTTGAATTTCTGAAAACTAATTTTCCTTTCATTAGCAGAAGTCAAGATTACTGGTAACTACATATATGTACATACATGATATATATTTAGGTGGTCTGTCGTAATCGACAGATCACCTCTTAATTTCGTCAGAATTTTCTTTCATTATTTATTTATTTATTTTTATTCCTTCCGTACACTTTTTTGTGTACACGATTACGCAAAATCGACTGGGTCAATTTTCATCAAATTTTCGTCAGTTATCAGGCCCTATGAGATCAAGTTCCTGTAGCTTTTTCAAGGTCATGGGATCATCGTGACGTCATCCAGGCGCCATTTTGAAATGGAAATTGAAAATGAATTTTTGGTCATATCTTCACAACGGAAGGTCATTTCTCATTCATATTTGGCATGATCAAGGTCAAGGTCATTAGAGTCAAGGTCATTTCATTAAGCGCGCGCATACGCGCGCAAAATTTAAAAATGCTCCAAATCGTCTAAAATTTGTTTTGCACACGTTTCAGGCCATTCTAAGTATTTCAAAATTTTCTGTGCGAGCGCGTCTGTGCGCGCGTTATGCGCGTGCGCAGCGCATACAGAACGTAAAAACTCTGTTTTTTTGCATGGTTTGTCTTTCTGACACTATTCTTGACAATTTCCAACTATTTACAGTCATTGTTGACCTTTCATAATGCCACACGGGCGCGTCAAACTTTAAAATTCGTGCGCGCGTCAATGGGCAAAATAATGTAAAAAATGGTAAAAACATGCCTGTCTTCAATCCGCCATAGCTCGTCAGGAAGCCTGGAGACCCCCCATTTTTTTTACATTTTCTGAAAGCCTATGAGTTGTAGATTGTAATTCATGAAAAAAATTTGGGAGTCAATCGATCGGAACGTCGTCATATTTGCATATGAACTCAAAAATTAGATTTTGAAAAAATGACGTCATCAAATTTATGCAAATTTGACCGTAACTCCTTTAATATCGGTCGTTTTTCGCCCAAATTTTGCTATGTTGTAGCTGAGACAATTCTCTACAAGATCAGTTGCCACGATATTTCATTTTGACAAAGGGATTACGGTGTATTTTTGCGATTAAAGGAGGCATGTCAATTTTTCACATTTTGCGTGTATTCTCTATGGGACATGACTTTTTCTCAAATCTTGATTCTACATTCCCGTCTTCTTTGAGCAGTATCTCTGTTATTTCTGCTCGGTTTTCTTCCAAATTTTGGTATGTTATAGCTGAGACTATAAGCTTTCACAATTGTGCCCTCTAATTTTTGATCAGATGTCGGGATCATGCCCATTTTTAAACTACAAAATGTGATTTCAGAATCCCGTATTTCGTTTACGTGTTATCTCTATTGGAAATACTTTGGTCCATTGGTAAAGCATTTGCCTCCCATTCCGGCGACCCCGGATCGATTCCCGGTGGGACCATTTTTTTTTTTCATTTTACCATCTTCTTCGACTATTATAACATATACCATCACAAACAATGTAATAAACTGCCTAATTTTGCATGTTATGTCTATTGGAAAGTAGTGTAGAGTAGTTTGTGTACAATCTCGTTCCCTGTCATGTATTAAAGGGAAATCCAACCTTAGTAGCAAGTTGCTTTGAAAGAAAGAGGAAAAATCAGAGAAGCAGATTGGTGAAAGTTTGAACGAAATCGGACAAGCAATAAGAAAGTTATGAATTTTTGAAAGTTGTAATCACTATGCTTATGGGAATTTCAAATTGGCCGAATAGGTAATGTCACTGTGATGTAGCTGTGGACAACTCCCTCATTTGCTCCAACACACAAAATGACTAAAATGTCATTTTTTTCAAAATGCATTACTCAGTAAGATCTTTTCGTTCATGAGGACCTATAACAATATGCTATCTCCAATATATTTTGAGTACAGCCCCGAGGGTAAAAGCGCCTCGAAGAAAACTGCAAATTAATGATATTTTTGTGTACGACAAATGGGAGAGTTGTCCACAAAAATGTCACAATTGACTCACCAAATTGCCAATTTGAGATTCGCATAGATGTAGTGATCTCATTTTTCAAACATCCATAACTTTCTTAGTCCTTGTCCGATTTCTTTCAAACTTTCACCATCCTGTTTTTCTTATTTTTCTGCTTTCACACAATTCATCTTATTACCAAGGTTGGATTGCCCTTTAAAGCTAAGGGGATAATCTCCCACATGTCCTGCAATATCATTATTGTTGTCATTATGATCATCATTATCAATATATCATTATCGTCATTGTTATCACTTATATGACCATCTTATCATCATTTTCGTCAACATTATCATGATTATTATCTTGCAGAAATATTATCACATCTGACAAAGCAATTTGCCACAGGGACAGACCACCTAATTCGTCTTCAGTGACGAATTAAATTTCTAGTTAGTATTTTATTATTATTGTAATCTCTTTTAGAATCTGTCATTGGCCATATGTTGGAAAAAGTGATGAGATACATACATGTACGTGTAAAACATAAAACATGAATTGATGATGCATCAGATTTGGAACTACATTATTTTTCTTCTCTATGAGGAATGACAAATATTTCTTTTAATTAGAAAGTTTTCATCAATAATAAGGAGATAAACAGGCAAACCCCAAAATATAGGATTAAGGTCTTTGCTATATTTTTCTAGTGCTAACTTGGAATAGCACTCAACATTCATGTAACACTGGAATACAAGCAATGCAGGAATGAATGCCAATCAAAGTAGATGATTCTTGAATTTTCTGTTCTTTATTTTCTTAAGACGTGATGACTCCAGTGGAAGAGCAGTGATCTCTTAACTGGGAGGACCCAGGACCAAAACCAAGTGGATGTGCTAATGCCCTTTGGTAAGGCATCAATCTTTGTTACCAAGTCCCACAGAGAGGAATTAAAGCGTCTGTCCCTTGGTTTCTTACGTACAAGCATACACATGCTTTCTTGGCAGTCTGATAAATAATCCATTAAACAAACTGGAATGTGATGAGATACTCCAATATTCATGAAACAATAAACATGTTAAAGAGCAGATTTGCTCAAGAGGCAACAATTCATCTAATTGGTATTTACATGCATCAAAGGAAAACTTCATGTTACATGTCACTTTACGATTAGCTGTCGTCAAAGGAAAACTTCATGTTACATGTCACTGTACGTTTAGCTGTTGATCTGTCGATCTTCCTGTGAATGTAATATTTAAAATGGACATCAAGAGTTGGTCAGCCTAAATGTACAGGTAGCTCAGCAGTAGAAATCATCCAAGATCATTTGTAATCAGCAGAAGTGTATTCTTCAAAGGATACAAGATTTAACTATTTGCACATATATGTTTTATGATTGTAATGATCATCAAAATGTACCAGTACATATTCTTTCTGAAGCTCAAGAAAGTCATTACAAATTATTTGTATCTGAAATGCTATTCCAGCAATTAAGGTAACCTGAACATTTCAATGATGGTTGTTAAGTAAATGGATTGATCACAGTGACCAGGCAAATCTAGGACTACCTCCTAGGCAAGTACATGTACTCCTCAGACAGTCATCCACCTAGGACAACCGCACAATCGGACAACCGCCCAACCGGACAATTATACAATCCATTAAAACAATCAACCATCTGTAAAAACGACTCAGTTGTAGAATTACCATCCAAAGACACTGTATCACCCAAACAACCAACCATTGTGACAACCAAAAGCATGCACTGATGGGAAAACTAAAGGGTCTATGAATGTAGGTCACTGGCATCTGGAAGGTAATTATATACTTAGTAAATGTCCTGGCTGTAACACTGCCCTGGCTGTAACACTGCCCTGGCAGTAATTGTCCTGGGTGGGCTAGATAGGTGTCCTCATACATAAGTGCATGTACTGGTATGTACATAAAGTGGGTGATTGTCTGGAGGGGAAATTGTCCAGAGGGTGGTATTTATTTTTATTAGTTCATTCGTCAATTGTTAATAAAAAATAATTGTATAAGAGACAGATTTAAATGCTAAAAAGAAAGATATGAATGTTTAGTATATAAAAGAGACAAGAGACAAAATAACTTTGAATTCTCAACAGCAGAAGCAAATTAAAGTACAGAGAGATTTGCTATTAGCTCGTTAAGTAGCTGGAGCGACGTTCGAAACTATTGAAATCTGTAGCTCCGTGCTTGTTTGTTAACCCTATATCCAAGTCCTACATGTAGCTTGCTCTGTACAAGTTGCATAAAGTTACAGCTCATTTAAACATGAATCCCAGCATAATTATTGTCCTTATCTTTATTTTATCCAGTAGAAAAGGTGTCTGTACAATACTGAATGTCAAAGAGGGGGAAGCGGTAAAACTGAATTTCTCATATCCTTGTGACAGTACAAAAGTTACATTGCAACATGGATACAAGGCACCTTTTTACAGCTCAGCCAATCCATTAATTTTGTCTTTGCCTCCAAGGTATAAACTTATAAATAATAGCGGGAGTGACAATGACCAATTTTCTTGCAATCTAACAATCAATCCCGTTTCACGAGATGATCAGGGTACATATATCCTCACAGCTTACAAGGATGGGCACATGCTACCAGACTACCCACGAATAGGTTTACGTGTTGACTATCCTCCTGGCAAAGCATCTTGTCAATTAAGTACTATATATATTGAAAGGGAATGGATCGCACTGGATTGTTCAGCATCAGTTGGGACTCTGCCAGGGCAAATTTTATGTTATCAATACGATATGAGGTTACCACCATTGACTTTGCCAAATGAAAATAGAGGAACTTTAAGTCAGACAATGCTGGCAAGACTTGCAAATCATTCTGTAATATGTTGTTCATCTACGATAGACCAAACAAAACCTATTTGTGATTGTCAGGATTATAGATGGGATCCTATTCGAAATATTACCATAACCAATATTAAAAACCCTTGTTCTCTACAAACTTTGGCCCAACAACCTACAAAAGGAAGTGAAAGAGTGACCACTGCTTCAAATTTAGAAGCAGAAACAATGCAAACGACTCCAAGTACTGAGAAAAAGAAAAGCTCTCAATACAGATGTTCAGTGTCTTGGAGATATTTATTCTTTGGTGCATGTATCATTTTAGCAGTACTGTGTTTCTGCAGGGTCAAAGAAAACAAATGCCTTTCAAGTTGCGTTACAGTCCTGATTAGCAACAAAACCTCAAATCAGAAATGCCAGGAAGCTCTTGCTAAAATGTCATTGGCATCTGAAAATTCTGATGACAACCAAAGTCAAATTGATGTATATAATAATACAGAGACACCAAGGTCAAAGACCAGCAATGCGTGCAGCAATGCGTGAGATTTTCTGCGCATCAGCGCCAGGTAGGCAAGGAATTGTGCACTTGCCGCGCATTATATGTATAATATATGGAAATGGGCTGTGAGGCCAGACGTGCATGAGAAAGAGATTTTGGGGCATGACTAGCCCTGATGTGTGACTGTCACGCCTAATGTGCAAGACTTGGTAGATCTGATAATATTCATGATTTTGGATGGAAATCAGCAATAAACCCACAAAAACAGGGAGGCTCTAGGATAGCCAAATTTGTTAAGTAGGGGCAGAGAAGGATCAGAGGAAAAAAATATCCATGATGATTTTTTTTTCCTTCCTCCTGTTTTGCTTCTTTTTATTATCTTCATGTTTTCTCTCAATGGTTAGGGGGGGGGTTCTGCCTCCCATGATCACTTACACAAGAGTTAACCTTTATTTGATGAAAGAAATTGACATAATGTCAGAAGGAAATATGGATTAGGGGGTAAAAAAACATGGAAGGAAAAGAGGGGAGGGTCGTGTCATTTTACATCCAATCATTGGAAAACATGTACATGTACGTGGCAGGTTACATGTACAAGTAAGGAACACACCAAAGGCAGAAAATGTGAGAATGGGAAGAAAAGAATGGTAAGAGGGGCATTTTCCATCCCTGCATCTCTGCCTCCCTGCTCCATTCCACTACCAGCCATTAAAACACCTAACAGTAGATCATGGGTACCCATTTAGTGTAGATAGTACCCCCTTGCTCCTGTCCCCAGTTCTGCAATTGGGTTGGGTGCACTTCTGAATATGAACTGTACAAAAAGGTCAAATCTAGAATATCAAAATTTATTTTCACTTTGCTTGAAGTACAAAGTCAGATAAGACTTTTTTCTCTTCAAATTTATCATATAGGATCAATCAAATCAAAACAGTCATCACCTCTTGTCTGAATATCTACTTTCCTTTTCTTCCTCTAAAAGTTGGGGAGTGGGCAAGACATAAATGCAACATAATGTAAAGATGATTTATGTATAACCAGAAGAATGATATAGGTCAGTGGAAGTTTGAAAAGGACAGCTGAAGAACGGACAAATCTAATTTCCTTTGAAGTAATCTCCAGAACTGCAAAATTCACTTTCTTATCCTTTACCAAAGTTTTCTCAAACTTTCATTGACGCATTCAAATCATCTTAATGACATCATTAACCTGTTGATGATGGGGCCTAAAACATCTTGGGGTTGGGTCTGTGGAAAATGTGGTTTACCCTATGCTTGAATAAAATCATGTTGAGTGGTTAAATGTAACTATTTAATAGTTGAACCAATTGTCAATTTAGTGCTCAGTGGATGTACAATGAAGGTTTAAATTGTAGTTTTAAAGTTGATAGTTGGTGAAATAATGCACAATATACGTCTGTGTGAAATATATTATACATGTTTGCAATTCTCAAGTTAACAGGCAAACAGTGCTGTACTCTTCAATGAGGTAAATACTAAATGTAGTGCTTACTGGAGGTGATTAAAGTGATTACTAGTACATGTATTACAAGTATTGAAGTTGTTGGTAGTTGGTGAAAATATGTGCAATTTATATGTACTGAATATCTGTGCAAAATGTGCAATTTAAAAGTTATGTATTCTTATTCATAATACTAGGTAGTTGGTCGGTGTATATATCTTAACATGTACTTATCTTGGGCTGTGTGCAATAGTCAAAAGGTGATATTATCATATGCTTGTCTGGAGGATCTAAACCTTAAGGTACTACAGTTTGTGCAGCTTCTGAAGTTAATTGATGTGCAATAAAGTGAAAAGTGCAATTTTCATGTTATTTCTTAAAATAGGGCTGGATCCCACGAAACATGTGTAACATAACTGAATCAAATTGTATTCAATAGGTTCAGTGTACGAAAAGTAACTGTTTAATTGACTAATTAACATTCATCAATTAAGTGCTTAATGGATGTGAGTCGAAATATAGTTAAATCTACATGTATAATTACTTAATATGCATCTATTAAAAGTTGTTGCTTGCTCTTCATTATTCATGTGTAATATATTTCCATTTGGAAAAGTACAATGTAATCCATGTGAAAATGTGCAACATGTGAAAGTGAAATATTACAATTTTCAAAGAGTTTACATTGGTATTTCTATGAATTATGTGAAGGTCTTGACAGACAAAATAACATTTGTTTCATGTTCTAAGAACCCAATAAAAAAATGACACCTTCAAGCACTTGAAGGGAAATTATCCAAAATCAATTCATCCTCTATCTTACGATACCTACATGTAATATGTAAGTTTTTATTAGATTCGTAAATGGAGACATACGATACAACATATATGGCCCAGTACAGTGAATTAAATCAAGCAGGGCCAAACATAATTACAGTTCAACAGATAGCATACATAAATATAATAATGTGATACATTTGAAACGGATAACAGAGGGACATAGTTAATAGAAATTGTAAAGATATAAATAAGAGTTGCTCTGAACATGAGAATGTAATGAGGTAAAATAATCCACAATATGGTACTCAGATATTGTCACACTAATGAATAGGAATGATTTGACAAGAGTGATGTCAGCAGTAATTTTTTTACAGAAGTATTGTATGATGTATATGACATTGTATTATTATTATTATATGTAATTATGGACAATGCAAAGAATGAAACAAGAAGGAAGCCTCATCCACAATCACAATGTCTTTGATGAACCATTTGTGATTGTAGAGTAGCCATTCCCTGTATCAAATTTGTATCAAGGAGTTTGATTTTTTTATGGACTAATATCTTCTCTCACGATCCTACATAAAAGATATTGATGATATGTGGAATTGGGGATTCCATTTTTCCTTACTGATGAAAGCAAAGAGAGGTTAAATGAATGGTCATTCATCGTGCTGATCAAACGATGCCCCTCTATCATGCAAAATAATTTTGACATTGTCGATCAAAATTGTAGGATGATGATCCCAAACTCTATGACCACAGATATGGTATGATCCCGTATCATATGAAATTGGACGGAAAAAAGTTTTATGTGACAAAATATTGCGAGGGAAATTTGGGTTTAAATTGTTTTCAAAGAAACACAAAATGTATTCTTGTCTATCAGAGCATCATGTCATGGACCATAACAATAATAATAATAATAATATTGTCTATTTATACAGTGCGTCCCAGAAAAAATGAAACCCTAAAACAAAGGGTTATTGTGACCACATTATGTGCTCTATGACAATATTTTTTATATTTTCCATAAACTAAAAGTATTATGCATGTAAATGATACCTTGATGGCATCCATCTATACTGCTTTACAGAGCAGCAGCATTTTGAAAATGATATGTAAAAACTCAGTTGTGCCAGATTTGGGTAAAACCGTGAAGGAGTTAGTATCACATCTGAAAATGACTAAATAGAAATAAGTAAAATTCCCTTGTGTGATGGCATGCATTAAAAGAGAAATCCATACAACACAGGTCAATACTAATTTCCAGTGGTGGAAGGGGCATATGCCCCCAAAATTTCCAAAATCAATAAATATCCCTCAAAAGATGAAAAAGTGCCCTTCATGTGATGGAAAAGGTGCCCCTAGCGGGGTGGGAAATTGCCATAATCTTGATATTTTTCAGCCTTATGTGCCCTTTCTACCTTGTATTTCCATCTGGCATCGGAAAGTGGCACTTACTTTACTTTTATGAAAAATATCACCTTTCTATCCATTTTGTTCATAAAAGAAACTTCAGTTCAGAAAATGCAGAAAATTTGGTTCGATTGCTGGTACCATTTGATTTCAAAGCAAAACATGTCCTTTCTTAATTTATCCCCAACATCAACAAAACATTGACCATCCTTTATTCTATAAGGGTATTATCCTTACCCAAATTATTGAAAGAAACAGATAAAAACAGTCTTCTAATAGGGTTTTAAATTTTTCAAAATGCTGCTGCTGTGTAAAGCATGTACAGATGGATGCCATCAAGATATCATTTAAAAGCATAATACTTCTAGTTTATGGAAAATAAATAATTGTTGTCATAGATCACATAGTGTGGTCACAATAACCCTTTGTTTTAGGGTTTCGTTTTTTTCTGGCATGCACTGTATAGCACAGTTACTATACAAATTATACTCTACTGCACTTTACAAAGTATATTATTACCCGCGCTTTATCCAAGCTGCCATGATAAGGTGCTAATTAAAGCATTTAACCCTTTCAGGACAGGAATTATTTGAGGGCCAAAAAGGTGTAATGTGTTTGACAAGAATATACATGGTTAGTAATCTTGTCAAAAAGTTGAAAAAATCACCAATGTTGATAAAACAAACAATGATTTTGAACTTCTCAATGTGTTGCCAATTTTAATAAGGATTTTAAAGCTTATTCTCGTTTTTTGAATTCCTGGCATCAAACGCAATATTGTCATGTAACAAAAATGGACATAGTATGTGCAGATTTTTTTTTTTCTTTCTACTCATGCATCTGGCTTATTTTTTAGACCACTGAATCAAAAGTTATACCGTGTTTACACATTGATCCGGCTCACGGGTTCAACACAACTCTCGTGTCGAACCCGCCTCAAGCTTCCATGGGAGGAAAACTGTGATCGCGTTTATACATGTATTGAATTGGCGAGTTCGACCCGGCTTGCGGATCACAGACGGGAGTAGCATAACGTCACAAACGTGGTTGATTGGCAAGCTTTCACAAGCTGTTTTACTTTTCCTTTGTATGATTTTCTCTTATAATTTCTTTGTTTTTCCTTCTTTCGTTTTCTCTCTTCTATGTTTGCTTATGTATTTCTTTGTTCAATCTTGAGTCTTAATGAATTTCTTTGTTTTTTTCTTTTTTCATCTTCTCTCTTCTATTTTTGTTTATGTATTTCTTTGTTTCCCTCTATAATTCCTAATGAATTTTTGTTTTTTCTTCTTTCATCTTTTCTCTTCTATATTCTGTATTTCTTTGTTTCCTCTTATTATTCCTAATGAATTTCTTTGTTTTTCCTTCTTTCATCTTCTCTCTTCTATATTTGTTTATGTATTTCTTTGTTTCCTCTTATAATTCCTAATATATTTCTGTTTTTCCTTCTTTCATCTTCTCTCTTCTGTATTTATTTCTTTGTTTCCTCTTATCATTCCTAATGAATTTCTTTGTTTTTCCATCTTTCATCTTCTCTCTTCTATATTTGTTTATGTATTTCTTTGTTTCCTCTTATATAATTCCTAATGAATTTCTTTGTGTTTCCTTCTTTCATCTTCTCTCTTCTATATTTGTTTGTGTATTTCTTTGTTTCCTCTTATAATTCCTAATGTATTTCTTTGTTTATTCTTATTTCATCGTCTCTCTATTTTTTTCTCATGTATTTTTTTGTTTAATCTTAATTCTTAATGAATCTCATTGTTTTTCATTCTCTCTTCTTCCTTTCTTATGTCTTTCTTTTCTTTTTGTTTTCCCTTTCATAAATTGCAGTGTTCGACACGGCTTTCTGTTTATACATAAAAAAATTTGCAGGGTTTGATATGACTCTCGGATCGAAACCTACTATTCTGGCGGAGCTAAAAAGGCGTGTTCGACCCGAGTCTCGGATCACACTGATCACATTTATACATCATAAAATTGCCGTGTTCAACACGAGTCTCGTGTCAAACCCGCGAGTTGGATCAATGTGTAAACGCGGTATTATTGAGCCAAGAAATGTGGCCAATTGTCCCGAAAGGGTTAAGGAATTTCCTTCTACTGTACCCATTTACTTCACCTGGTGGAGAGTGGCAAATGTAGATTTGTGTCTTGCCAAAGGACATTAGAGCCACGGCGGGACTCAAACCGCGAACCATGTAATGCACAGTGACGTATCCATTAAACCACGACACCTCTACAAAATAAAATCAATGCCTTAACAGTCCAGATGTGGTTGACACTTGACAAACTACAGTGACTCAAGCTTAGTATCATCCTCTAGTGCATTGTGTATTTGTGCAGTTCTACATTACTGAATGTCCACTGATTCAAGAATCTGTCCAGTGTTTATTCCAAATAAATCCTACATATTGCAATGCATAATAGTTTGGACAATTAATTTCTTATGTCTCAAGCGAAGGTTGGTGCTACAAGGTAAATGAGAGGTAAATGAATTAATGAAATAAATACGGTGTGAGAAGGAGAGAGAATCAAAGAGAATGAGATTGTTAAGTTCTGTATGAAAGAGTCTGTAGCTTTCTAGTGGCTAATTTCAAATATATTCTGCATGCTGACCAACGATAGCCTGTATGTAAAATGACAGTTTGGTGGCCCAATTATGTAAGAGTGAATAGGCCTACTACGTACTGCAGAAGGGTGGTTGTAACTTAACCCTTTCAGGACAGGAATTATTTAAGGGCTAAATTGATCACATTTTGTTCTTCAAATTGGCAACAATAATATTTATCTTTTAGTACTACAAGATTGTAATAAGGGGTAATATCTTTGAAAACAATATACATGGTTAAAAGAATTGGCGAAAAAGTTGAAAAAGTTGCCAATTTTGATAAAAAACAATGATTTTGAACCTCTCAATGTGTTGCCAATTTAAGGATTTTAAATCTTATTCTCCTTTTTAAAATTCCTGGGATCAAACGCAATATTGTCATGTAACAAAAATGGACACAGTGTGTGCAGAAATTTTTGCTCTTTCTACTCATGTATCTAGTATATTTTTCAGGGCTCTGAATCAAAAGTTATTGAGCCCAACCACAAAATGTGGTCAATTGTCTCGAAAGGGTTAACAGAGAAGTGTTTAAGCCTTCACACATGCATTGTTGATGTTTGAATACAGCTAGACCAATTACAGGGAGGTCTACTCCGGTATCAAGTTGATTTGAATAAAAGAAAAAAATTAGCAAAACAGAGTGAAAGTTTGAGCAAAATCCGATAAAAAAATAAGAAGGATATGAATTTTTGAAGTTGTAATCAATCAAACACAATTTAGCAACTCTGTGACGTATCTTGTGAGCTCCTCTCCCCTTTGCCCAGCTAGTACAGAAAATCTTGTAAATGTTCATTTTCTTAGCTTTTGATGAATGAATAGATTTGTCTCATACAGGTTTTGACTAAACACATTATGAGCAACAATTACATCCAAGGTGCATATATGATTGAATATTTTCTTTAGAAAAAAAATGGAAATTATTGATTTTTGGGTACAGGGCAAATGCAAGATACATCAGAGTTGCCAATTAATTACAATAATTATTACTGTAAAAATTCTGAACTTTCTTATTTCTTATCGGATTTTGCTCACACCTTCACCGATCTGTTTCTTTAATTTTTCTGCTTCTTTTAAAATCAACTTGATATCAGGGTATAGACTTTCCCTGCAAGTCCCTTCAACTGTACCAACAAATCTACAAAATGTATTAGGCGAAGTAAAACTGATTACTAGTTTCTCATACAGATTTTTTTAAATGAGGAGGAGGGGGTACCTTGTTATTTGATATTTGATATTTTTCCGAGATGGCCACCGCACTACAAATGCTATTAGGCACGAACTCCCGGGTCCTTTAAAACCCCCAAAAGGCTTTAGACAAAGATGGTGAGTGGATATATAACTTCAGATTATAGGCCCTCCTACATTTAAAGTCCTACATTTTTGCTGAGGGATATAAGTAACATATAGGTCAGGAGCCTGTCTTGAAATAGTCACCCCATTTTTCTCATGAGATTTGACCCCTTAACAGGATACTTAACCGCAGATTGTGGACGTTTTTATTCCGCGAGAGGACACCATGATCGTTACCTGATCATGGCGTTGCCCCACGGGGCACAAACTCTGGACAGACTGGTCGCTGCGCAACATGCTCGCTCCGCCTGAGCTCAAGCCCTCGTGTGAGATTCGGTCGGCTTTGTGCAGTCCAAAATGTAATTACAGTAGTAAGACGGACGCATTTGATGCACAAACTTTGTGTACGAGTGAATGGGGCTTACGCAATCCTGACTTTCCCCACGGCCGCCTAGTGGCGTATCCCTTTAAAGTTAATTAAACCATCCATCCCATTCACAAAAAGCTTGTCAGCTCGAACAAGCCACTGGGTTTGGCCCATAGAGCCCATCAAAAGGGCCCCACAGTCGGGTCGATTTCAACCCATCTAACATATGCGCCAAACTTTGTCAGAAGGTGTATGACTATACATTACCAAAACACAAAAAGTGACAAAATTTTCCATCGGGATGGGTTGTCAAGACCACCCCTAAAAATCGGGGCAAATTTTTCCCCTTAAGGCCCTGATTAAGCGTGAGAGCTCTGACGTTTGAGCAATTTTGAGAGAAAGATAACGGCTCGTAACAACTTTTTGGGGGTAGAAAGTTAGTTCGATGCCCTAACTGCTTTTCAATTATTGAAAAAAAAGTTGTATCTTGCACAAGGTAACGGCTCATATAACAAACTTTTTTTTAGGCAGAAAGTTAGTTCGATGCCATGACTACTTTCCAATTACTTGGATGCAATAATGTACTGTGGGTAACAGGGGTGTGTGCAGGGAAGCTCTGATGATTTAACAAATTAGACTTAGAAAATAATTCATGATCAAGATAGTTGATTATGAATACATGTATGTCATTATATCTCTATTCATCAAATTGCATATCCAGGGTACAAATGAAGCTGAAACTATATCGTTCAAGCACTAGAAGAAATGCTGACACTTCCGCATTGACTGAGGTTGAAAAAGAGTTATTTCTTGCACATAATCCATCCCATTCGCTCACATGCAGACTACAGCTTGAAGATTATGCCATATCATTTGGTAAGTTTAACTCTGATATATTATTTTCCATAAACTTTGTAAAATGAACTGTCCAAAGATCGATTTCATTACAAGATGGTCTTTACTGGGTTGTACAATGCAGAAACTAGTAATTATTCTATTGACTTTACTTGTATAAAACTATTCAAATGTATATACTTTCAATGAAAATGGCAATCAGAATTAAAATGGAATGTAATGAAGAACACTGAAAGACTATCTGACTATTTGGACTTTCCATCAACGACTTTGTAACATGTCCACTCTAAAATGTCAGGGTGTCTGAAAGCTTTTTGTACCTCAGAGACTACACATTCAAATGAGCTCATTTTTTCAGATCTTGTTGAAAATACCGTAAAAAATACATGTATCAAATTTCATGTCAATCTGCATTGCATGCATTCATTCTTTAGCAATGCTCAAATGAATTCTTGAAAATTTTCAGCTAAACATCTCCTATAGACTTGTACAAATGAAAAGGCACAAAAACATCCCGCTGAAACACTTCAATGCACCCACACAATGCATACTAGGTCTAAAAAAAAAAAAAAAAAAAAAAAACATTTTACACTTTTGATCATTAATACCTCATAAGTTATAACTCAAATCACGATGGGATTTTCAAAATGTAAAATTTAGGTAAATCAAATATGTTTTTTGGAATAGGTTTTGTGAAATTTCCTTCATTAATATTTCTTAAATAATGATCTGAATGTCAAATACGTAGCTTACCAAAATACGATGGCATGTAAAAATGCAGGAAAGACACAAATGACAAAATTATTCAAAGTCATATATCACATATTATGTATAATTAATATTTAACTCTATTAACACTTTTAAGCAAACTAATATGAAAACTTTTATTCCGATTAGTCTGATTGTAATTTTAGATGCACAGACAAAAAGTAGAAATTTTACTCTTTGCATCTTTACGTGTCATTACGTTTCGCTAAGCTAGCTTAGATTTTCACTTTTTGAAAAATTGACACCACAAAATCTGTGTGTGTCAGTAATTAATTCAGGACACAACAACTGCCATTGTGCATCGCACCTGTCATTTCTGCCAAGCTTTTGCTATCCAGTGTCAAAGGATTCATGACTTGATTACAAGAGGTGCTCTCGAATTTCATCTGCAATTCTCAATGGCAAATGTTGTGCTCTAAATTAATTACTGATGCACACTGATTTTGTGGCCTTGATTTTTCAAAAAGAGAAAATCTAATTGAATATTTAGAGCACTGTTTTAAGAGTAGTATTCAAAAGGTGCATCTCAATCAGCCCGAGTTTGCTAAAGCTCGAGATTCTAGCCCGATCAGCGCTTCTGAAGAAAAAAGTCGTGTTTGAAAAACCCCGTCTCCATCAGCCCAAGTCGAGCGATTCCCGCTCATTCTTGGAATAAACTCGAGCTACAGAACATGCACACTTCGAAGATGGAATTCAAAAGAATACATAGGATAAACGAAAAGAAAAGAGCAAAGAAATACTTAAGGAAAAGATAAAAAGAGAGAAGGAAAAGATTTAAAAAAAAGAGGAGGAAAAACAAAGAAATACATAAGAATAGAAAGAATAGATAATGGGGAAAACAAAAGAAATATATGAGGAGAAAAAAAGAGAGAAGGAAAAACAAAGTAATACATTAGAAACAAAGAAATACATAAGGAAAAAGATAAAATAGAATGAAAAACAAAGAAATACACAAAGAAAAGAGGATAGCAAGAAGAACAAAGAAATATATAAGAATAGAAAGAATAATAAAGAATGGGGAAAACAAAGAAATACAGAAGGAGAAAAAAGAGAGAAGGAAAAACAAAGAAATACATATGGAAAAGATAGAAAGCGAGAAGACAATTAAGAAATACATAAGGAAAATAACATTTCTAGGATTGATTTCATGAATAAATTAACCCGAGTCAAAACCTGAGTGCGTCTTCACCTGCGAATTAGCGGGCTAATTCACCAAATAGCGAGCTTTTTCACAAAAAAACGGGAGTTGACTTGGGTTTGTAAGCTCCAGATGAAACCCACGAAATAGCCTGCTATTTGCGTCCTCATTACAAACTAGCTCAAGCTAGCTCTGATCGGGTTAGTTTCCCCGGATCAGAATTAGCGGGCTATTTTGGAAACTCGGGCTGATTGAGACGGGCCTATTGTGATTTCATAAAACTTACTCTAAATTAAAGAAATGTGACATTATTCAATTTTACAATGTGAAAACCTCTGATACAACTTATAATTCTAGAGTTATTAACAAAAAGTGTCAATTTTTTTTTTACACCTAGTAGTTGTGTATAATTTTGCAGTAGGGGGAGGGTATTTTCAAATTATTATAAAAATATAATCTCATAGAATTTTCTCCAAAATTCCTGCAGAATCAAATTTGGAACATTCTAAAATACTTCATACCAAAAAGTGTGTTGCATTCTCAACCATGCGCGCGCGTATCACTTTCCCTCTGCGATTCCCTCCATAGAACCCTGTACATTAATCATGAAAAACGTAAATTTCAACTTTTAGAAATACTTATATCTTTTTCACTTTTTAACAATTTAATTCAGTTAAAAAGGAATATGAATATTGAAGAAACAAAGAAGCTGCTGAGCATAAAAATGTAATCATCTCATATGTAGAATTCTGGCCAATTTTGTTTGAAAACGGCCTTTTTATGTTGCCTCACAAAAACGTAGAACACCCAAATTACACGTGTTTCTATGGGGAAAGTAATCGACTCGCAGTGACAAGGTAATTTTGTTAATTGGTTAGCAGTGCTGTTAATGGTGGGAATTAACCAGTTAAAAGGTTTCTTAAAAGAGTAAGAGTTCTAGGTTTGACCTTTCTTATTTTGACTTCTACTGGTTTTGTAGAATTCTGGCCTTTTTATGAATTAGTTATGAAATATTTTGTGTTTTTAGACTGATTCTGTGCGCGCGCACCACTGATCTCTACAGAGATCAGTGGCGCGCACGTGTCATTCTGATGACATTCAGGCTACGCGCAGATGCAACAAATTGCGCGAAACTTATTGACATGTAGCATTTATGGACCAGTTTATAGCTCAAGAACTTGATGGGATGTCAAATCAAACACATTAATTTTCAGTTTTACTTTTATTATGAAGGAATTAAAAATACAACTCTTCCTTACCACCAAAAGAAAGGCCAAGAAATCTCCTATCATATGATACCAAATTCATTTCAAAATTGCCTGTGTATTAAAACATTCATTTTTTGTGCTGATTCAATAAAAACAGCAGACAGATTTCGCCAATCTTCAGACACCAAATAATAATGTTTATACTAGTGCAATTCTTATGTAATGCACATTATCTCTATGTAGGTGATAAACAAAGTAGATATTTTATTGCAGGCTGGCTATAAAAGGTATATGGAGTCCACTTGACATTTTGCGTGAAGATCTACATTAGATGATCGATCCATGGGTAACATTTTAATCATGAATTTTTAAAAATATGTCATAGTAATCTCCTTCCTCCTTTCAAAGTTACTTTACTTTTCCATTGTGATAAAAAATATCCAAAGGTGATCAATGTAGATCATGATAATGTTTAAGTATGGATTACATCTAACAAAACAAACTTTTTTTTTCAGACAAAAGACGAAGAGAGAGAAGCACTGAGCACTGAGCACTGAGCACTGGAGGAACACAGAATTGGAAGTTGCATCTCCTTCATTCATCTGTGAGGAACAAAAGCTGGATACATTGTAGCTGCAAAATCTGCTGTCACACTAGACAGACACTTATAAGCAATCAAGCTTGAAAATACAAAAGCACATAAATATACCAACTGAAAATAATGGGATCAGTTTTACTTTCTTACATAGCACGTGATTGAATTTGATGCTGGAGTGCTACTTACATGTCGTGCAAGTGCATGCGCTACATGTAATTCACGAACAGTGATACACATTGCATTCACAAGATCAACAGAAATCTGTTGTACGCAAACAGACCAGAAGCTCTTGGTGTGGATGGACTTTCTTTTCGTCAGTGATCATTACATGTACATATATGTAAGGTCGAAGGGCTTAAGCTTCATACACTTCATTTTATGTATCACCATGGAAAATAAGTGCTCGTCATCAGAGAGTATCATCTTACATGGACTGAAGAATCATGGAAAGACCAATTTGGATGCCTGCCAACACTTTATATAATTAACATTGACCAATCAACATCGGTTTCTTCGCACCTACAAGTATAGAATAACTGTTAATTATTTACTTTGAATATTTGTTAAAACGATACAGTGTAAAACTTACATTTTTGTACACAGGATCTCTTTGACAATTTTAATATTTTCTTTTTTCCAAAGCTTCTTATTCTCTTTCCTTATTTTCCTTCCAAACTAAAATTAACCTCACCTTCTTTTGTATTTTTTTCAGTATTGGGACAAATAATTGGTTGTGTACTTCTTCTGTTCATTCTCTTCTTTGAATCCACAATGCCTTCAAACATGTGCAGGTTCTGCAAAGTCACAAGTAAACTGAGCATTTCCTTCATTATCATTACATGTACATGTACATTAATCATATTAAGCAGACGAGCCAGGAGTGATACTAGAACAATGAATGTTAGAGAAGGGGAAGTGGCACACCTTAATTTCTCATACCCATGTGATACTACGAAGACCACATTGCAGTATGCGAATACGGTTCCATTTTACAGCTCAGCCAATCCACAATCTACATTGCCTCCCGATCATACAGTCATAAATCTGAAGGAACGTGAAAATGACAGATGTTCTGTCCATCTCACAATCAACCCTGTTTCAAGAAACGATGAGGGTACATACATTCTCTCAGTATATAACAATAGTCAACTGTTACCAGAATACCCAAGCATTGGGTTACATGTTGACTATCCTCCTGGCAAGGCATCATGTGAATCAAGTAGTACTCATGTAGATGGGGTATGGATCAAGCTACATTGCACAGCTCAGATCGGGAGTCTACCAGGTCAAATTTTATGTTATCAGAATAATGATAGGCTGCCCCCATTTACAATGCCTATCCCAAATGGTGGATCTTTCGACCAGGTTATCTTGGCTAGAACAGCAAACCATTTTGTATGGTGCTGTTCATCCACCTTTTACCAATCAAAGACTGTGCAGCAATGTAAGGATTGTGGATGGGACCCCACTCAGAATATAGCATTAACCAACATTTCAGACTCTTTCATTACTGTCTCACCAAAGCAAGACTCCATATCATCAAAACACACTACACCAGACAAAGACTTCACTTCTTCTGATCCACAAATAACAAAAGAAATAGCTATCAACAAAGGGGCAAGGTCCACTACATCCTTTTTCTTTCTTGGCTTATTTTGTTTAACGACAGTTATTCTTACTTTTGTAGTACTGTATTTGTTAAAGGTTAGGGAAAACAAGGTACATGTACATGATGTGAATGTATAAAAAAGCCAGATAACACAGATGATCCTACCAAGGTTGTTGTACAGAAAGCACCAACCAATACAAAACAACCAACCAGCAGCACGCTTGCTAACGAGACTTACATGTACATTGAACAGCATATGCACTGAACTAAGCGTGATTTGCATGGTGATTTGCAGTGTTGCACTTTCGTTACGATAGAGAGCATTATCTTCAGTTTTCATGGCAGAATTCAATTGCATATTATTCTTCAAAATTTGCACTTCATTTTAATACATACGTAAATTCATAGTTTCTAAAGCATCATTTGCATAACCTGAATTGACTGTAATTTTACCACATTGTCATTAACGATTTTTTCATGGTAATTCTAAATCATGTAGATTTAAATTGCAATTTAAATCGTGATTTAAATCAACATGATTTTTTTTTTTTAATCATTGATTTAAATCGCTTCTATTGTAACATGTACAAATAATTGACAAAAGGTGTGTTGTTAGCATATTTAATTTTTCAAATCAACTACTGCCATCAGATACATATAATAAGTTGTCCCAAACACTTCAAAGTCTAGTTTTATATAGATCTACTTTCACTATATAAGAAAAGTTCAATTACTGATTAAGCAATCTAATTACATGCAGGTCTATAAGAATGAATAATGTAATCATAAAATGTGTGCAATCCACAATGTTTTTAGGAGTTCTTGTAGATCAACATTTATCATGGAATGAACATATACTAGCCATATTAAACAAAATATCAAGGAATAATGGTGTCATCAGCAAACTGCACCACTTCTTGCCAGAACATATTTTCATTTTACTGTACTACTCAATGATTTTACCATAGTTAATGTATTAATTGCCATGTTGTCTGGGCCAACACATATCCTTCTAGGCTCCTTCGATTGTTGAAATTGCAAAAAAAGATTGTAAGAATATGTTCAATGTCTGGCTAGCCTATACTGCTCCTATACAACCACTTTTTTAAAAAACTTAAATTCCTCACTTCTATCAATTGATCAATACTGTATTGCATTAATGGTTTTTAAACATAAACACAACAAATTGCCATCTTGCCACGATGTAAAACAGTGATGTATGATAACATTAGAAATCCTAAAAATTATTGTATTGAAGAATGTAAAAACACAACATCTTCTTTTTCTTTTATATACAAAGGACCTTTTATATGGAACTCTCTTCCTCATTATATCAGAAATGTTTCATTTTTAAATTCTTTTAAATCAAAACTTAAGGACTTATATGTATCAATTGTGCGCTTATTATTCTTGTCTTTTATATTCAACTCTTCTATCCCCTCTCTTTTTTGTTGGTTGGTTCAATGCTTCAGTGCTTCAATATATATTCTATATGTTTGATTTGTTTTTTTAATGCACTTTTTAAACGGACTTGAATAAATTGACTTGAAAAAAAATGAATCAAAGATAAGTATGTGATCAGCAGTGACTCAATTTTGGTTTAAGTAATATGTACATGTACATGTATGTAAAGTTTTTCTTTTGAAATTTGAAATTTGAAATTCTTGTCGGCTATCAGTGAAACATGTTTCTTAATTCTTTCTTATTACATTTATTACAAAATGTAACAGATTTTTGTTAGAGAACAAATTACTTTTACATAATGTAGTGTAGGGATTTATTTTGAACATCTTTGCTCTCCCTCTTTACATTGTACATATCCTTGATTCACCCCTTTCATACTATTCTGTCATCCTTCACTCACAGTTCTCATACACTTGCACACATTATCAGTTACACACAGTTCCCACTCAGGTTCCTTTGTATTTAACCACTTCACCATCATCTATCATCTTTGATCCTCTCTTCCTGATTGGTTTGAATTTTCCCTCCTTTTCCCTTGATTCAGATTGGTTTGTACTTTATGAATATTCACCAGATGCAGTCAAGCTTAAAGAATAATTAACATATACTATGAATAGTTAACATTTATCTATTGTTCAGGTGTTTGAATATTCAAAACACTTTGTGATGTTGATGTGACTACATGAATATTTGTTTCTTGTTATAATTTGCATGGAATTTGTATGGTATGCAATTACACATTAAAACCTGGTTACAGGGAGTTAGCCAGTAGACTTCCATCTGAACAACACCTCTGCTGTGCTGTCTCTGCTCTGTTTAAGAGTGTGCTGGAATTGTGTTGGAACCCGAGTCCTACAACTGGTGGCAGCGGTGTTTTCTAGCCCTCTTCTACCCCAGAGCTTCAGGCAGCAGAGACCAGCAGCGGCTGATAGCCAAATGTTTGGTTATATTTTCACCCTGCTTCGATTGATACATTTACACCCTGCTTCAAGTATTTTCATCCTACTTCGAGCAATTAATTTTCAACCTACTTCAGTAGATGCAGTTTATCAATGCTTCTGTTATTTTTCATCCTACTTCAGTAGAATTCTTCCTTCATCGCGAATTGTTCTACATTGATGATCTAGAGTTGGTGAAATTTTCAAGTGAATCTGTGCACTTAGGATCCATGTTTTTCAGTATGAAACCTGAATGGACTCAAGTCACTCAACACTTTTCACTGTGAGTTAGATGTGTTCTCACAACTTCAAGTTTGTCAAGGCTTACACCGCAAAGCTGACTTTCAAGTATTGGTGAGTCACTTAAATTTAACTCCTGTTCATAAATTCATCCTCCTTCATTTTGCAAGAGCTCTCCCTCCTTCAATTGGCAAGTGTAACTGGAGATGTATTTTCCCTTCTCTTGCAAGACAGCAGAGTATTTTGCCAATCCTTCATTTTGCAAGAGCTCTCCCTTCAATTGTCAAGTGTAATTGGGGAGGTATTTTCCCTTCTCTTGCAAGACGTAGTATTTTACCAGTCGTGATACTGCTGTAGCGGTACTTCTTCCTTCAATATCCATTACCGCATACAGCAAACCATTTCCATCCTTCTTCAACGTATTCATATGCCATCATGAGTACATTTCGACTCGATCTCCCTGAAGTCTTTAATGGAGAAGATGGAAGGAACTTCGGGCAATGGGTACGCAGACTAGAAGTAGCAGCTGAAGTTCTTCCCGAGTCAGAACGCAAACTTCATCTAATTCTACCTTCCAGATTGGCTGGTTCGGCATTCACAGTGTGGGAAAGCATCCAAACAAAACAACCAAACATCTGTTCAGTGTTGCAAGGAACATCACTCATCCTTTCATCCTTGGTTGGGATTTCATGTTCAAACATGATGGTTCCTTATTCGCTCGTACTTCATCATTCTCTATGCCTGGTGTGAGTATTCCGCTGGTCGACCGTCATCAACACCAAGTACCACTGAAGTGCAATGTTTCTCTGATAGGAAAGGCAACTCTCCCTAGAATGAGTGAGGTACATGTCCAAGGCCGACTTATACCACCACAGCCTGATGTGATTCCACAGGACTACGATGGAATCTTTGAGCCCTCCATTCATGAACATCTACATGTAGCAGGTGCAAGATCCCTATCTCGACCCCAAGATGGCATCATCTTACTCAGGCTGATTAATCCAACATGTGAAACAGTTGCATTGTCTGCAAACACCACCCTTGGGCAATTCTATTCTACAACTGGAGACAGTGAAGAAGAGTATGAAATCCTTGACAGTGTTGTAGCTGGCACACAGCCTAGTTCAGCTTTTCAAGCTTCTTCTATGCTCCCTACTTCTGATCTGACTAGGGCTGAGTCGAAACGGTTCCCCGACCGGTCCCCACCCGTCACACTGAAACCCGGGTTTGCATTTTCGGATTTCGGGTTTTTCCAAACTAATTTTAGCACTAATATATTGCAATTTAGAACTTTAAACATGCAATTCACAAACTGAATTTCAATTTAATCCAATTATATTTGCTGCAGTAATAAATGGAAATCATTTCAGACGACGATAGGTCTTTTCATGAGTCTAAAAAAATAGAGCTACGAGGAAGATTCAAGCTAGGCGGTACCGTGCGCGTTCAGAAATGAAGTCAGAATGGGAGTCACCAGCGCTCAGTGCGCTCGAATACAGCCTTATACCGTAATACACACAGACGAGGGTCGAATATAACTGATGTGATCGTGCCAAAAGTAAGCTTGAAAACAACCAAAAATACCACGTAAGCGACAACAAAAATACAAAATTACCGTAAAACAATTCTTTTCTTTGGCAAGAAATAGTATGGGTATCCATAATATTTCATAGAAAAAATGATGTTGGAGGATTGCGAGTGCACTTCCTATCGAGATTAGGCAGCCATATTTGACATTGTTCTGCGTAGCAAGACCGTAGATGGCAGCAGAGAGGAACAGTTGTGGCCGATCACCTGATCTAGTGCCCACATTTATTTTCCTCTCTGCTGCCATCTGCGGTCTTGCTAAGCAGAACAATGTCAAATATGGCTGCCTAATCTCGATATGAAGTGCACTCGCAATCCTCCAACATCTTTTTTTCTATGAAATATTATGGATACCCATACTGTTTTTTGCCAAAGGGAAGAATTATTTTACGGTAATTTTGTATTTTTGTTGTCGCTTACGTGGTATTTTTAGGTGTTTTCAAGCTTACTTTGATCCGATCACATCAGTTATATTCGACCCTCGTCTGTGTATTACGGTCTAGGGCTGTATTCGTGCGCACTGGGCACAGGTGACTCACACGGGGACTCACATTCGGACCGCATTTCTGAACGTGCACGGTACCTACCACGAAGCTTGATTTCCTCTTTCAGCCCTCAATTTTAGGTAACAAAGAGACCTTTGGCTGTATTTCTTAATGTTTTGTTTTTATTCCGAAATGTTATTTCTCTCGGGAAAAGCATTGTTTTATCGATTTGGATTCAGTAACTGTCCTCTATGCTGCATTTTAGTTTAGCAATTTTACCTTGACTGTTGACTCCCGTCACTACATACACTCACATTGTCTGTTGTAGGGAATTCCCGTTCGGGTACCCGGTCCCCGCCCGAAATTTTCGAGTCAAACCCGGGTTTGGAAAAACCCGTGATGACTCAGCCCTAGATCTGACCAAGACTGAATATGAAAAGGCTGAATATCTACTCAAGTCATTTTCTGATGTTTTCAGCAGCACAGCGGAAGATATCTGACAGACTAACCTCACCTACCATGAAATCACTACGACAACAGAAACACCAGTTCGCCAAAGGGCATATAGAACTTCACCAACTATGAGAGTCGAAGTCCAGAACCAAGTTGATGAGATGCTTCGACGAGACATCATTGAGGAAAGCTTTAGTCCTTGGGCCAGTCCCATCGTTATGGTGAGAAAGATGGACAAGACCTACAGGTTTTGTGTTGACTATAGAGCATTGAACGTTGTCACGGTAAGAGACTCCCATCCGATTCCACGACAGGATGACTCTATCGACGCTTTATCCTCCTCGTCCTACTTCAGTGTCATTGATCTATCTTCAGGCTATTGGCAGATCCCTTTAGACCCCAAAGACAAGGAGAAAACAGCATTCACCACGGGGACAGGTCTGTACCAGTTCAAGGTAATGCCGTTTGGTTTAGTCAACGCACCAATGACCTTCCAGCGTGTAATGGAAGCTGTCCTCCACGGTTTACATTGGTCTACTTGTCTTATCTACTTGGATGATTGCATTGTCCTCGGGAAAACATTCCAAGATCACCTACACAATCTCCAGGAAGTCTTGCAACAATTCCGAGAAGCTAATCTCAAGCTTAAACCATCGAAATGCCAATTTTTTCGAAAAGAAGTGACTTATCTGGGACATGTGATCAGTCCTGCTGGAGTTCTCCCCGACCCAGCCAACACCAAGAAAGTTTCATCCTGGCCCCGACCAATGAATGCAACTCAAGTGAGATCATTTCTAGGACTTGCATCTTTCTACCGTCGATTTATACATGGCTTTGCTCAAGTAGCGTCTCCACTAACGGACTTGACACACAAAGGCAGAAAATTCATGTGGACAGATGATTGCGAGGAAGCCTTCAACAAGCTGAAGTTCTCACTCACAAGCCCACCACTCCTTGCATACCCAGACTTTAACAACAAGTTCAACTTAACCACTGATGCTTCGCAAGATTCTGTTGGAGCCGTACTCTCTCAGATGCAAGAGGACAGTGATCGAGTAGTTGCTTCCTACAGCCAAAAGCTGACAGAGACCCAGCGTAAATGGTCAACATATGACAGGGAACTCTATGCAATCATCTCATCAATCCGCCACTTCAGACATTATCTCAGAGGCCAAGAGTTCACCATCCTAACAGACCATCGCCCCCTGTTGAGTTATAACAAAGTTCCAATCCAAGATGATTCTACAGGTCGCAGAGCAAGATGGATTGTAGAATTGGATGCTTACTCGTTCACCATAACTCATCGGAAGGGTAGTTCACATCAAAATGCTGACGCCATGTCACGTATACCAGATGACGCTCCACACCTTGTCAGTATGGTGAACACACGCTCATCTACAAGGAATTCATCTACGCCCCAACCAGACCAAGAATTGACAATCCCCAAGTCAAGCAACTCAACGGTCAACAAAGTTCCTGCGAACTTCATCCTCGCTAACCATTATGATGATTTGCGATACCATCAGCAACATGACAAAGACATTCAAAGAATAATCAAGTACATCAAGACAGGACATCATCCAACAGTTAGAGAAGTCCGTCGGCAAACACCTCGTCTACGACGTCTCCTGTGGCAACTTCCTCATCTCGTACTTGAGAATGGTCTCTTGTACCGACAACGACAAGACAATGCAGGTTCATCCTCACTTCAAGTAGTTGTACCAGAATCTCTTGTCCCTCAAGTCCTGGAAGAGATACATGGTAATCCATCCTCTGGACACTTTGGAGTTCAACGTACACTACACAGGGCAGAATCATTGTGTTTCTGGCCGTTCATGCATAAGGACATAACCAACTACTGCAGAACTTGCCCCGCCTGTGAGTCAATCAGATCTCCGAATCCAAAACACCAAGCTCCTCTCCAGAACATTAAGACCGATCACCCTCTTCAAATGGTTTTCGCTGATATCGCAGAGCTCCCAACTTCGAGAAGTGGATACCACTATATTTTGGTCGTTGTTGATCACTTTAGTAAATATACCAATATTTACCCCATGCGAGACCAGACTGCCCAGACTGTGGCTAGACATCTGTTTGAAGAATACATCAAAGAACATGGAGTTCCTGAGTCACTACACACAGACCAAGGAAGACAATTTGAATCCCGGTTAGTCCAAGATCTCTGCAAGAGGCTCGGTATTCGTAAATCACGGTCATCCCCATACCACCCCCAGGGAGCAGGCATCGTCGAAAGAGCAAACCGAGTTATTAAAGAACAACTCGCAAAGTACATAGCAGACCAGGGAGGTGACTGGGATAAACACATACATCAACTACAGCTAGCCTACAACACCAGTGTCCATGCGAGCACTGGAATGACACCCTATTTCATCATGCATGGTCGTGAAGCGAGGACACCAGCAAGTATTACTTGTCCTGTCATGACTCAGTCATATGATTCTCCTCAGGAGTATGTTACTGATGTATGTTCCCGGCTGAGAAAGGCTTTCCAACATGCCCAGCAGAAGGCAGAACAAGCTCGGCTTAGACAGAAAAAGGACTATGATGCCTCAACTAGGACCATCAGCTATACACCAGGAGATCTTGTTTGGTTGCATGATCCTGTCAACGCAAGGCACAAACTAGAGCCCAACTGGAAGGGACCTTTCATTGTCATTTCATCCTCACCTGATGATCTGAACTACAGGATAGCTGACATCCATGATGAAAATGTAAAGAAACTAGTTCATCACAACAGACTCAAACTCTTCAGATCCAGAGATTATCTACATGGGAAAGGACCTTCAACCTCACGTCCTCCCTCAGATGGTCAGAAAAAGTCTGAAATCATCCCTCCTTTCTCACATTCTTCTTCAAGTAATCAGGCAAGGCCTGAAATCCCTCCTCCATCTCATTTTGCATCTCATTTTTCAATAGAGGTGCCATGGTCAGCTAACACTCAAACACCAGCTGATCAGTTCCAGCAACCAGAGGACCCCCACGTTCCAGAAGGTCAACAACCAATCCACCCTAGGAGAAATGAGACTGACCACCAGTCAAGGTCAGACTCATCCTCTCAATGCCCAGACCAATCCACTCAACGCCGGAGGTTAGACAATTCTGACCAACCATCATGGTCAGAGGAGTCTACTACTGGACAGTCATCTACTCACTCCATACAACAACATACTATAGGCCAACTGACTCCTAACCAACCCCTTCAACATGTGGGACCAATCCAGGCTAACCCTCAAGAACAACAGGTTCACTCTCCTCTCCAATTCCAGAGACCAGGGCCCTCTAGAGAAGATCCAGACGTCCACCCTGAGGTCAATGACCAGCAGTGCCCCACTCCACAACATTTACCTGCTCAACAATCAACTGGTGAACCAGCAAGCCAACATACAACCCGTACACAAGAGGACATCTCCACCACACAGTTACCCCAAACTCGCTCTGGTAGACGTATCCACAAACCACAAAAGTATGGTGATTATCAAATGTGAATTTTTACTGATATTGAACCGATTTGGACTTTTCATTAATTCGAAATGGACATTTTCTTCAGGAAAAGAACATTAACACAAAAGTGCACGGACGCTTCAACTTTATGGAAAATGGCAAATTTTGATTGGACTGTTATTATGAATGACAGAGACGTTCAAACTAAATTATTAATGAACTTTAATGTGAACTGTTCTATGCAACTTCACAAGAATTTCGAGTGATATTTTTTTAAATGCTGAAATGGACATTTCACGCAAATTTTGTTAAAATACAGAACTTTGAACTAACTTGGCGATATGTACATGTACATGTATAATGAGTCACATACTTTACAACGCATGGACTGTTAATTGTTGAAAAGTCGTGTACATGTAGCAAGCCTAAAATAATTTTTGGGTGTATTTGTTCATGTAAAAGATATTCCAAGGTAAATCCCTTAGTTTGTTTGTCATGATGAGAAGGCAAAACTGGAAATTTTGTTTATTTTATCAGTACTGTAATACACATCATTTGAAAGGATTGAACAAAAGATATGGATTTCCTCCAAATCAGAACTTATTTTGCATAAATGTATTGACCTAGGCAGTGGAAAGTAATTGATTGCCAAAAGAGAAATATTTTCACTTGGTAATTATTGATGGAAAAAAAAAAAATGGTTAAAAGTTTGTTGACAAGTATTTTGTTTAAGGTCAATTATACAATTTTAAGAAGAAAAGGAAAGATTTATATATTTGAATGTATGATCACTTATGTATGCCGCATTCAAAAGTATAGTTTTATGGAACATTATTGAAGTTACATGTATATATGCAAGTGTAATATTAATGAAGTATGCCGATATAATGTTATTGAAGTATACATGCAAGATGGTTGAACCATTTTTTTTTTCTTTACAAATGACAATGCATGTATACTAGCTCAATCTCACACGAAAATATCTTATATTGTAATTTATCGAAAGCAAACAAAGTTAAAAGCTAGACAGCTACATGTAAAAGTCAGGTTTGTTTTGTGCAATGGCGACACAATATATTTTGATATGATATGATAGTAAATACAATTTATGTATGGTTATACATGTAGGGTTATTTGATTTATGATGTACATGTATGTACATGTATGTAACTTTTGGAAACTATTATCAAGTCGTTCAAGTGATAGAATTATACATTTCTCAAAAGTACAAGAATGATGCATTTTGATCGATTGACTTTGGATGATTAGGCCTACTTAAAAAAAAAAAATATATATATATATATATATTTACATAAAAGATATGGACTTTATTGTGATAGAACAAAGGTAACAGTATTGCAAGGTCTAGATTGCTAGAACATCTGGTAATTTATCTTGTTTAGCATAAATAGATGTTTGATTTTTAACATTGAAACATGGAAATGATGCTTCCCAGAGATAAAGTTAAAGCGTGAGAAAAAAAAAGAACTCAGATATTCATGTGTATTGACGGATATTTCAACTTATATGCTTGATACATTTGAATAATGTAAAGTCATAATTGATTCATATACAAAGTGAAATTCATTTATTTTGTGAAATTTAATGTATGTAGATATATGCTTACAGGTAGTAACAATTGTTTTGTAAGAGAAAAAGGATATATCAATAGTAATTTTCTGTTTGCAAAAAAAAAAAAAAAAATAAGATGTCGTTTCAATACATGTTGCAATGCAATATAAGTTGTGTTATAGGTAATCTAAGAACAGAAAATGCCTTATAAAATGAGGACATTTTATTTGTGAGAGGAAGACTAGTTTGTAGGGATTTATTTTGAACTTCTTTGCTCTCCCTCTTTACATTGTACATATCCTTGATTCACCCCTTTCATACTATTCTGTCATCCTTCACTCACAGTTCTCATACACTTGTACACATTATCAGTTACACACAGTTCCCACTCAGGTTCCTTTGTATTTAACCACTTCACCATCATCTATCATCTTTGATCCTCTCTTCCTGATTGGTTTGAATTTTCCCTCCTTTTCCCTTGATTCAGATTGGTTTGTACTTTATGAATATTCACCAGATGCAGTCAAGCTTAAAGAATAATTAACATATACTATGAATAGTTAACATTTATCTATTGTTCAGGTGTTTGAATATTCAAAACACTTTGTGATGTTGATGTGACTACATGAATATTTGTTTCTTGTTATAATTTGCATGGAATTTGTATGGTATGCAATTACACATTAAAACCTGGTTACAGAGAGTTAGCCAGTAGACTTCCATCTGAACAACACCTCTGCTGTGCTGTCTCTGCTCTGTTTAAGAGTGTGCTGGAATTGTGTTGGAACCCGAGTCCTACAGTAGTATAGTTATACTTTAACTGTTGTAAAGCTGTCTCTTATATTCCTCCCAACACTGAGAGTTCATTTTATGTTCAGTGCTTTGAATAAAAACAGAAGTTTCGCATCCCTAGCAATGGAAAAGCTTTAATAACAATCAGTAAAACTCAAAATAAACTATTACCATTTAAATAATAATAATAATAATAACAATAATAATAATACTTGGATTTATATAGCGCCTTTTCCATAGGATACAAGGTGCTTGTCAATTGGTCTATTTAAAAGAAGACGCCATTGACAATTTTTGAAAAAATATGTTGTTTTGCATGTCCCTAGGAACTAATCAGTATCGAAATTGTAATTTTTGAACAGCCTACAAGTGCGTATATTTTGATATAAAAAGTATGTTTTTGCCACTGTCAATACGCAAATTAGCTCGGGTCGGCCAAAGCTGTGACGTCATTGCAGCACTTTGAGTTTCCACTCAATGCGTGTGCGTTACGCGTCCGTAAAAGTAGACGTATTATATTCGCATGCATACAGTACATAGTATTCGTGGAGTTGCAAAAATACCGATGTGCCAGGCGATTTACTGTTCGAATCGTCGTGAAAATTGTCCGGGAAAATCCTTTTTTGCCATCCCTGATCCGAAGAAGGATAGAGAAAGGTGTGCTGTATGGATAAGGAACATTGGAACAACCGAATTCAACGTGAAAAAGTACATTTATTCCCGTTTTCGAGTGGTCTGTGAAGACCATTTTGACGTTTCTGCGTTCGAGACCAACCTACATGTACAAGCCGTGTGCCTGGGATACAAACCCAGAAATAATTTGATTTTTCCTCATATACTGTATCTAGATCTACATATCATTATTGAATTGGTTAGGCCTAGGCTCTACTATTTAAGGAATCGGCTCAACTTACCAATTTGACTGCCATAATCCGTTTAAAGCTCCTTTTTCAGGTAATTCAGGGTCCAAGGTATTCTCCGTTCGAAAATCTTGCAGCTGTATTCAATCTGTTATTAGTGTGTAAGGCACAAGAGATTTAATGTCACAAGCGTTCGAATGCGTTCAGAACGCTCCTATTGTTCTGCTAACCCCATGACAAACGCGTTCGAACGGCCTCGAACACACCCGAACGCAGAGATTAACTCCTGACAAAGGGTCTATAGAAATTGCTTTAAGTACTGCGTTCGGAATGCGCTCGAACGGGGTGCGTTCGAACGCTTGGATTATCTCCCTGACTGTACTTGCGTACAGGCTCGACTCGGCCGCCGCCCAGAAAGGAATACTACCATTTTTTCCCGCTCGATCGCGATTGCCCGGTGCGTACGTCTCGGGGCCGCCAAAATCGGAGTTCTGGGGGCATTTCATCAAATATCTCGTCAGTGATTTTTACCGACAAACTGCTATAAGCTACTGAAATCCATGCATCTGATTGGATGAGAGCAAATTGTCGGTAAAAATCACCGACAAAACACTTGATGAAACGCTCCCCAGGTCAAGATCAAATACTAGTAGCCCGCCAGTTCAGCCTGGCCTGCAACTCCGCTAGAGCGCTAGAGCGGCGTGCCGTTAGTGAGCAGTAGCGCTAGCGCGTTGTGATTTTCTGAAGATTGAAGAACCATGATTGTGTAATTTGCCCATAAAAATAATTCCCCCAAAAGATTAAAATTAGGTATCGTTATTTCTATGCCAGTCGTAATATCTATTGTTGTTGCATTTGTATATCTGCCCTATTCAATTTAAAACAAAGGAAATCTGTATAATTTAATCTTATAATTTGAAAAAATTCAAAGAAAAACAATACAGAGCAACAACAAAAAACAAAAAAATTCGAATAAATCCAGTAAATTATTAATACTGTAAAGTTAAAATTTAGTTTGACGGCGCGAGCACGTATATTCAAGTAGTCGGACGAGATTGTCATCGAGAAGCAAAATCACCGGTGGGCAAGGAGAGAATAAGTTCGCGGGCTTCGCTGAGTCCAAGCACAATAACAATATATATTTATTGATCAAGCATGCATGAAAGTGTGACTCTAGTTGCTCTATGACATGATGATTGATATGATTGATAATGATCAATGATGATAGCGCAGGTGTCCACCTGTGCTGGGCGCTCATGGCGCTCGCTCTAGAATGTCTCTAGACCGAAAATTCTGTCTCTCGTTCATTACCCTCTTAATATTATTTTGACAGGGTCGGCCATCTAAGTGAATGGCCGATCCTGTCAAAATAATATTAAGAGGCTAATGAACCAGAGACAGAATTTTCGGTCTAGAATGTCTCACAACATTCAACATTCTTGTGTGTTGAAGTGAAGTCCAGAAGTCTAGGCTTTCTTCTAGTCCGCATTAATAAATGGCTTGAATTTGGCTAATAATTCAAAGTCAATCCAAATGATCAATATCAATTAACCAATACATGTAAACACCGAGTGAAATTTGAGAGTATACATCTGCCTTGGCCTAACTTTAGGGCTACTATTTTCTGATAATTGCGGACATGACAATGCGTCCCGTAATGTAACTCGTTTAGGCTTGTAAAAAGAAGAGTTCCGTTTTTATTTTAACAGGAAACTTGGAAACTTAGCAGTACTTATTAAACTATTAACTACTTACATGTATTGGAAATTGCAAATTCCTATTTCAGGCATTAATCGAATGAAAATTAATACAAGTTCGGCTCGTCGGACATAATTCGAAAACGTTAGAATCTGAGAACGAAAGGATATATAAGGACTTCATATGCCACCACCGAATCACATGTGCTAGACGGATTATTACTCACGAATCGTATTTGTATTTGTTTGAGATCGGTAAATGGAATTTAAAAACAAAAAACACAGATCCAAACCGATCCAAACACAACGTTACGGTGAACCGTCCGTATGGATCTCGTGAACCAAACCCGCCGGCCGCCGCCCGAAGATCTACCAATATATACCACGCATGTCAATTGTGCTTATAAGTTTATAACTAGGGGCCACAGAGCGTTTTTGAAAGAGGTGTTTCTAAGAAAAACTGAACATTATTGTGCTATTTTTGTCTTCTCATTATCAGAAATATGCATATCGCCACGAATGCTTGGCCTAGTTTTGGGGGGATCAGGGGATCAGGCCAAATAAAAATTATTCCTAGTTTCTCGCCCCCGTCCGCATCCTTCCTTTTTCTTTCTTTTCTTTTTTTTTTTTTTTTTTTTTTGTTGTTGTTGCGCCTTTTTGTGCCTTCTGAGGTCCAAAGGGACTCTAGAAAAATAGAAATATAACGGGAATCAATTTTAATAGGCCTCACAGGAACAGGGGCATATCCAGGGTTTCGTACAAGGGGAGTAGCATAAGTCTGGAAATGTTTAGACAAGCACTGTTAACTAATCAATAAATAGGTTGTCATATATATTCAAGTCCCTTGTTTGGTCGGGAAAAATTGTACTTTTTTAAGTTGTGTAAAACACACTTGGCACTTAATAGAATGGCCGAAAAGTAGGAGAAATAGAGAGAGGGGGGGGGGGGGAGAAGTGGTAGATGGCTAGATGCAAAAGGCAATTGAAAGAAAGACTATTCTCCACCCTCCCCTCATATCCATTTTCTCTCGTATTTCATCTACCTCGTAGACCAACCCCCCCCCCCCCCAACACACTGGGAGCACTGAGGGCACTGGTGTCAAAGAAGAACGAATGAAATGCAATGAACATGAACCGCGTTCACTATGAAAAGAAAACATCGATGAAGAAAACATGATGTACCCATGGAGATACAAACACTTGTATAAACACCCAGATATAGCTGGCAATTAAACTTCATATACATATTCGTTGTTCATGACTTAAAAACAATGAACATTGTGAAATTTTGAGCATGTGGTGAAGGTTTGTGTTAATGAGCCGGAATTTTTGAAAATTTCAGTTCAATGGTTCATGCTCGTAAAGAAATTGCGGGGTCTGAAAATTGCGACTAGTGTTAGTAGTATTGCGTAACATGTAACGACATGGTCATGGCCTGCTTCTTGTCTGTCATCGCTCACTGGCCTCGCCGCACTCGCGGTGCCTTTCATCTACGTGAATTTATCAACACGCAATCTACATGAGGCAAGCGCGCATTCTTTTTCTCTATTTTCGACCTGTTTGTTTCCAAACAATTACATGTATACTGCGATCAATTACATGAGCCTGACAAAGGTGGAATTTTCATTTTATTCATTTTACCGTAACTTTCCATTCATTCATGACTAATTTATGTTATTCGATTTCTCTATACCACCACACTGAATCTCTATAATATTCTATGATACTTGCCTTTTTTCATGTGATTCTTCCGTATGATTTTGATATTGATTCAATATATTTTTTTTTCATAAATTACCTTTTTATCCAAGAAATGTTTTTTCCCCTCTATCAAACCAATGAGATGTTCGTCCTAAATATGTACTTGCCCCATTTGACATCGAAACTAAATGAGACTCTTAAGAGTGAATAATATACATCTTCAAAAGAAATAACAGAGTTGCTGGTTTATTGATCTTCAGCTCCACAACTTATTCGGATTTTCTCAATGTTAATTCTAAAGGTAATACACTTTCAATGGCCCGATTCAGTGATTTCGTGATTTCTGTTTATATATTAACTATAAAAACTGATGGCTTTTACTTGTCAAAGTTGACTTTGACTTATGGTCCATCATAATAATAGCCGCCGTTCTAACACCCCCCCCCCCCAATATCAATAGGCCTATACTCTGATCCTGGGCAGCGGAGCCGGGGGGGGGGGGGCTGCAGTCCCCCCACTTTTTTTGAGTAGACACGTTTAAAAAAAAATCGGAAAAGAGGCTCGAAAATTGTCATTAATGGGTGATATCAGATCAGCCCACACTTTCAAAAACGCTCCGCGGCCCCTGCTGATTACGTAACCAAAAAGGCCTACAATGTTAGTGAAAGAACATTGTGTAACCAAGAAGAAGGCTTTGTAAGCGTGCACCCCATCGACCCCTCCCCAAAACACACTTCTTCCATTACATTATATATAGACATTAAACAAATATGAACGTCAGCTCCACAACAGACGTCTTTTATCTCTACGGACAAATATAGGGGACAAAATAAGAACTCGTCTTTCTACACTTTACAATGGTTCTGGTAGACAAAAGACATGTATTCACTGCTATTATGTAAAATAAGTAGAACAGCTGAACATGCACGTGACACCTGTTCTACATACTTTTACATAAAAGCAGTGAAGGGTATTCTTTTGACTCCCGGAACCACTGTGAAGGGTACAATAAGAATTTAAGAATTTGTTGCTTTGTCCACTCTCTTTGTCCACTCTCTTTGTCCGTCATGTTCAGTGACTCTTAGTTTATCAATGGCCTACTGATTACGTAACCAAGTACATGTACAGCGTTGAGGAAAAGAAACTTGAACCTTCAACGTTGATATTGTACGTTGTCCCCGCGATTTGGACATTCAAGAGGCATTCGTAAATACGTGACACAGGAGCGGGATGGATTGTGATTATCCAAGTGGTTAAAAATAATCTCCAGTAGATAGATGTGGGAGGGCAGATGCACAGGCGACATTGTAGTCTTTTCGAAACCTGTTCCGTATTCACACGTGCAGAATGAGGGGGGGGGGGGATTAAAAGTGGTTAGAGAAGGCACTAAACCCGAGAGGGAAGGCATGGGGGCAGTTGGGGGCAGGTCGTAGGTTTTAATCAAAAGAAAGACTCGTGTTTGTTTGAAACCTTAGAATCATATTTAAAGTGTAATTATAACGTATATTCTGAAACAAGATATAATAACTGTATCACCATGAAGATTAACGAAATAGCACAGGTGTCGCGGAGCGTTGAAAGTGGGGGAAGGGGGATGATCTTATTTCACTCATTAATGACAATTTTCGAGCGTTTTTCAGAGATTTTTTTAAAAACGTGTCTACTCAAAAATGGGGGGGGGGGGCAGCAGGCCCCCGGATCCGCGGCCCATGTAGCAAACTATGTTAGCTCATCAAGACGACAAAATCGTTGTTCCAAACTTATCTTCAGTTTGTTATAAATGAAGTATACGGAAATGTGTCAGATTCTCTGGAGAAGAAATTGGGAGATTTAGAGAAATAAAATCAATCGATTAAAAAAAAAAAAAAAGGGAGTTGATTATCATAACCATAGCATAATAATGTGTAACTAAAAATAGGAGGTTGGACAATTCAGACAGCTGAAAAATATGTCGGGTCTACGATCGAAGGGTGGGCAAAATGCTTTACTACTCAGACGGGCACACTACAGAACGTAGCTTGTGCAGTGTTACCGGCAGCGGCGTCGCAAGAGGGGATGTGGGGGTGTCACACCCCCACCCCCCTAAAAAAAAATGCTGTCGGCAAAGAAAGTGGAAAAGTGGAGAGGGCTATATGGAATAGGAAATAGAAAGGAAAAAGAGAAAACAGAAAGGAGAAAAAAAAGGGGAAAAGATAAGGACATGAAAACAAAAACAAAGAAAAAGAAGGAAAAACTGGCCAAAATTTTTGCCCGTTTCGCTTGCTCATGAACTCTGGAATAAAATGGGACCGTAATGATCGCGATTTCTACATAATTATCTATCTGCGATTTTAATTCTTACATTATTATTGGGGAGGAGATTAGGGTGCAGCATTTTTGTCGGCCGATTTGGGTGTCTCACCCTAAAAATTTGTCTGCAAATTTGGGTGTCACACCCCCAATTCAAAATGTTCTAGCGACGCACTTGGTAACCGGGGGGGGGGGGGGGGGGGGGGGGGGGGGGGCAAGGGGCTGTTTCCCTCACATGATTATCATTCATTTACAAGCGAGCGACAAAGTGCAAAACCGTGCGGCATGAGGATTTTGGGGTATAAAGTTAGCTTGGGAAAGCACAGGGGATAAGGGAGATGATTTAATAATTTTTTTTTGTTAAAGATCGACATAAAAGAATTTCAGAAGGAAAAAAGTGACAAGTACGGTATTCCGTAATTTTTTTTTTTTTTTTTACTCGATCACATGATTGCATGAAAGGGTTATTGACCTCTCTCGCTCTCTCTTTCTCTCCCCTTCCATTGGCGAAACAATTTACAGGGCCGGGGTGTACGTTTCACATTCATTTCTTATCAATGAATAAGGAATTTGTCGCCGTCGACCCAGCCCAAACCGCAAATACAAAACAAAACGGAAAAGCATTTCGTTGCACATGTTAATCGATCCAGACTTCTGAAAATTGGATTACTTTAGGAATCCACCAATAAAAACAAACCTTGGGAAAAGTAAGTTCCGAAACATTTTACAAGCAAGTATTTGCTCTAATTGTGTACATGAATTTGCAGAAAAATTGAAACATAATGATAGGCGGGTGAAATTTTGATCAAATTCTAATTTTGGCATTACCCAACTGAGCATGCATGGGGGTATTACATATACATTGTATTATTATAATGTAGTTATATTATTGTTACTACGTACAACGCGACGTAAACATGCAAGAAAAGTTGATTTCAAGATATTTCGTTCTATTTTAAGAACATTGCGATGATCGAGACGGGCAAGCCAGTGCCATCAGAGAAAAAAGAACTCGCTTACAAGTACTACTACCCCTTATTGATTTATATTTTGTAGCTAATTGGTGTATAGTCAACCTCACCTTTATTTATGGACCTCGCATATTCGAGGTTCTAAGCAGGTCCTGATCACCCCCCCCTTTTTTTTTTTCTTTTCTTCCTTTTTTACAAGTATTTGCTCAAACAGCTATATATTTCACAAGGCAGCTAGGTCAAAGGTACCACCGAATCTGATTCACTCGACGTGCACATACACTTTTTCATTCGCGCGCTCGTAATTCCCACATCTCTTCTACACTCTCATGCACACCTACATGCACGTCATAGAGTGTATAGGCAGGGCCAGGGCCGCCAGGCCCTGTGTACCCTATAACTCGTGGGTGGAAGTCAGCTGGTTTTCCGTTTTAACATGCTGTACAACACACACGGATACACACATCATCGCTATGTACAAACGTGCACATTGAAGCGGTCACAGAAGTGTTCGAACATCCTGTTTTGGGGATGAAGACTTTGAATTGAAAATAATTTTTATGTAACATACATCCATTCAATGTGAGGAACGTTACGGTAAATTCCCATCGGATATTCTTCTTTTTAAATAGTGTGTTGTTCATTCCAAGCCATTTTCTGTAAAGAAAAAAAAAAAAAACCAACCAACCATAAAACAGAACATCGGGTCCGAAAGCACAACGAAAGTCGCATCGTATTTTAGAAACAAGTCTTAAAATGGCGAAGCAAATAAAATACCTTGGACTTCTTCTCTTTTTAAAAAATCTGTTTGCAATAATGTTTCATTTTCCTTAAAAATTAAGCATCTACTTGTTTACTTGGCGTTCATAATTATTACTAAAACGCGGCTATTTTCCTTTTCATCTGCGAATTTTGTACTGGCTCTGTCACCATAATACAAGACGGAAAAAAGAAAAGAAGAAAAAAGGAATAACTACTTTAGATTCGCTCCGCGGAGAGCCCCAAACATCCGACGCTGACCCACCGGGACCGATTCGGGGAGTTTAGGGATTTTCGTAGACGAATGTCATGTCAAGTTGCGCCTTTCAAATCAGAGGCACATCTCTAATCCGGCCGTTCGCACGCATTCACCAATCGTTAATCCGGCCGTTCGCATTCGTTCACTGATTGTTAATCGGGCCGTTCGCAGGACCGTTCTCGAACGCACCTCTATTGTTCGAGAGAACAATGAAAGTTGGGGCTCTCCCATGGCTCGCTTAACGGACTGCGTTCGGAACCCGTTCGAGCGGGTTCGAACGCTTCTTTTGTTCTCATTTTTTAATCTGCGTTCTGAACGCGTGCGAACGCTTGTGACATTAAATCTCTTGCGCCTAAGTCAATGTGTATTCGGTTTGCACAGCAGAGTGATACGACCGTTTCTGTCTCTAAGTGAAGAGCTAACGAACGAGAGACAGAATTTTCGGTCTAGCCACCTCCAGAACTGCCGGACTTTGGCACACTTTCTCAAAGTCCTCATGATGTGTGATGCATGTCACATCTTCTGGGATGGTCATTATCTCGAACTTCACTTCCCGGCAGCAAACATTTTCTATCTCAGCTGGCATGCGCTGGCAACATGTACATTCACACCAGCGTTCGACACCCTGCGTCAAACGGGATGGAGCTGGCGCAGGCCTCTGCCTTAGGACCAGTGGAGCTGGCACAGGGACGGAGTCTTGTTCTTCCTCATCACTGCCACTGGCACGATCATGTCCCTGGCCAGTGGCCACGGCGAAGACAGGGAGCAAAGTCATATGCCACTGGACCATTTCTTCGACCAGAAAATCCCACATTCATCTCCTTAGCTTAGATTACAAGCTTATTGAAGAATGTGATCAGATTTTCCTTGAAGATTAAACAGAAATTTATGTTAATGTCGTACTTGCTATCGCGAACGTAAACAATACAGCTAGCTGCATATTGGCTTTAGCTTTCCACGCGTGCCTTATAAAGTACACGCATAATGGGAAGCACGTACGAACGATGACAAACAGTAGTGCCAATTTTAATTTTATTAATTCCATCAATTGTGAAAATTTTTCGCTAAAGCACTTTATTCAAAAATACAAAGAACTAAAAAAAAAATTAATAAAATTTTCTTTTTGTCATACATAATTGTCTCACAAATAGCATTTTTATAGGCGCTGTGAAAGCGATCTGTGTATTGCTCCATATCGGCATTACCGTAATTTGCAGTGGTTTTTGCAGTTGTGCTGCAGTGACGTAACGGTATTTTGCGGATCGTACTAGTAGATATTGTAATATTTATTTTTTTTAAATCGAGATCTACGCTTTTATTGACCTGAGCGATGAGTTTTTTGGTTAATCTGACTAGTTTTATAACATTAAAAATTGTAAAAGTGCTAAAATTTGTCAGTGGCGTCTTCTTTTAACAGAGTTGTTTAACAGAGTTTTCAGGTGTTTTTTGAGGATGTCTAGTGAAGCACTGTTTCTTAGAAATGATGGGAGATTGTTCCAGAGACGTGGGGCTAGGGACTGAAAGGATTTAAAGCCAGCTTGTTTATGGGATTTGGGAATGACAAAAGAAGGAGCTGATGCAGATCTTAGAGAATATGATGTTCTATGTTGCTGAAAGAGCGAGGAGATGTATACAGGAAGTGTATAGTTGCCATAGATTGAACGAGATTCTATCAGCAACTGGGAGCCAGTGCAATTCGTGCAACAATGGAGTAGCATGGGACCATTTCGGTTTTTGACAGATAAGACAAGCGTATTTGTTTTGGAGACGTTGAAGTCCTCAGCTAACCTAAGTGAAAGAATGGTATGGTCCACCGTATCAAAGGCAGATGAAAGGTCAAGCATTAACAAGAATACAGCTTGCCTGTTATCGATAGCACAAATCACTTAAAGGGTGACTAAAATAGAAAATTAATTGCCCATTTTTCGTAGGAAGGAGTCATCAGGAGCCAAAAAATATCTATCATACACTTTTTTATGCATTCAGTCGTATTTTATAATCATTTGAAAAGTACGTTTTTGCTGATTTACACAGTCATAAGCCCCGCCCCTAAAAAAACCCCATCGAGCGACATCATGATCACGTGATCTGTGACGTACGAGAAGTAAGGGAAAATATTCCACCAACCTATATACCGTGCGCGCCCGCAGGCCCCGGCAGGCCCAGCCCGGTGCCGAGCATGACATTCACGGCCGCATCGACCATTTGCATCGCATATTTTCGTGTGTTTAATTCCTCACAACAACTTTGATTTTGGGACACAATTTCATCAATAATGCCAAATCGGTGTATAGTTGCGGGCTGTAGCATGATGATGTAAGCCTACGTACATCATTTTCCTAAAGATGAAAATCTACGGAAATTGTGGGTCGCAAAGGTATGCTCACGCGGGCAGAGTGGCAAGGGCCAAGCGAGTGGAGTACAATTTGCAGTGATCACTTTTCTTCTCCAGCAGCTGCAGCAGCTTCACCCGCAGCCCCTTCCCCCGCGACCCCTTCACCATGCCCTGGCGCGTCTTCTGCGAGGGGTTCAAACATATATGGGTGAATTCCCCTTGCCACTGCACTTGAGCTTCTTCTCTTTCGGGATCGAAAAATCATCTGATAAATCAGAGTTCGTATCTGGCTCAAAAAAGTCCTCCAAATCGGACTCACGATCACTATCCATCTCTCTAAGTTACTCGAAGAAGTCAGCCAAAAATCTAAGTCAGTACTACCGTAGTACATGTAAAGCGAAGTAAAAAAAGGCGAGAGTAAAAACAAACCAAACAAAAGTGTTCACCAGTCGCTGAGTACGAGGGGGAACATAGTTGCCGTACTAAAGATGTGTAGTACATTGCACAGACGCATAAAACGGCTGTGTACGCGTTTAAGACCAATGCAAAACTATCGTTCGGCAAGCTCAGATGGATGAGAACATTGTTCAAAGAAAAGTTAAAAAAACAAAACAAGAGCTGTATATTTGGGCAAAAGTGTTCACTGATCTTGAAGAAAATATATTGATAATGATTATTCACTCCTTAGACTGTATTGATTAATTTCCCTTTTTCATAAATTGTCCGTTGAACAGAGGGGTCAAATACCGCATTGTGTGTACAATGTTACATTGCCGCAGCCTACAGATCTTGTGCCTCTTACTCTTCATACGTCACTTGGGGGTGTGACGTCAATTAGCCAATCAGCTCACGAGTTTTAAGGAACGGTCCCCATACCTCTACTTTTCCCCTTTTTCGCCAAAACGAGACATAATTTTGACAATCAATTGCCAGATTAATGATTTGAATGCAAAAATACATGGAAACAGCACCTTTTTTCTCTCTAATTTAGTCACCCTTTAATTCTGCAGAGAAAGGAGTACAGTCTTGGTACTATGTGACTCTCTATACGCTGACTGCATGGGATCAAGTAAGTCATTCCGGTTGACAAAATCAGATACTTGCTTAGAAACTACCTAGGAGAGGTATATTAGAAACAGGTCTACAACTGTTGAAATCATCTCTGTTCAGAGAAGATTACTTCAGTACTGGTGTAATAACAGAAGCTCTAAGTGCTTCTGGAAACATTCCAGTTGATAAAGATAGATTTACAATGCGTAACAGTACAGGAAGAAGAACTGTCAAATGTCTCTTAACCAGCCAAGTAGGCATGGTATCCAAGGAACAAATTTGTAACAAATGTTACATATAGGTATTTTACTACGATAGTTACATATACATTGCCCAAATCGATGGCCGTTTCAGCTAAAAAAGATGCCTTCTCTGTCTTTTTCAATGTAACTAGCTGACAATTGGATAAAAATTGTGCACTGGCATGTGCTTCTGCATGATGATGTTATTGGCAGCATGCATGTACAGAGAGGATGGGGGGGGGGGGGGGGGGGACGTCTTTTTTTGCAATGTAACCGGGGGACGAAAATAGAATAGCAATTGCGTGCTTGATTAAGAGCGCACTTAAAAATTGGGGGCAATTTCTCTACTTAACCCTTTGAGTGCGAGCCCGCGCACAGCGATTGTTCTCCCTGTGACGGAGCGATTTCAGTTACATTGCCGGTAATGGGAAATTTGCCGGTGCTTTCTAATTTGATTGCTCCTTGCACCTCACTCGGTCATTTTCGTCATTTTTAGTAAATGTAAACATGAAAGGTCAGACTTTCCTCTTTCCAAAAATATAACTTTTGTTCATCGAAACAAAAAATAAGGTGTTATTTTAGAGGGGAAAAGCCGTCTTATTTTGTTGAAGCTTCGCTTCCTTCCTTTTCAATACACTTACAATATACAAATTGCGTAAGCGCCGTCGCACGCGCGGTTCGATCGATACCCCATTCACTGGCCCCATTGTCGTCTGCTAAATGCTCGGCCTATTATCACCCGAGTCATAGACCCTACATTTTACATGAGTTTCCGACGCATTCTGACCAACATTGTGACATGATCACATGTATAGGCATTCAGGAAATTGAATTTTCAGATGAACATCATGTTACTCAATAAGACAAAAATAATCCTATTCACTTTCGACTTCATTTCTCATAATTTGTCGTAATTATTTGCTTTAGTTTTTGTCTCCCGCTTTATTCGTTTATTTTTCTCTATCTATCCATCTCTATTTCAACATTATTTTCCTATGTAGTTGCTGTATCAATAAAAAAATAATTAAAAATTGTGTACGCATATTTGATTTTTTTTTTTTTTTTGTAATGGGAAAGAGCTAAATGAATGACAGTGATTGGAACAAAATAATACTTTGTAACATCTCAATGCCACTCTCTCTCTCGCCTTCTCTCTAAATCGTCAGGAATTTCGTGCAATTAGAACTTTGTTTCCGCATTTGCATGCAAGTTTTCTTTTGAGGGGTGTGACTAATAAGGACTTATTCGCCGTATCTAAAAATTTGATCGATTTGAAAATAAAGAGAACAGCAGAAAAGGAGCATGATATTGAGAGTATAGTAATATTACGAGATAATGAGGAAAAAAGTGAAAACCGAAACACAACAGTTGTAGTTGATATTGATGAGAATCATAAACAAACTAAAACGATGAAGAAATATGTTTTCAAAAATTACGGCGATGGGGGGAGGGGGGAGGGGGGGGGGACAGTGACAACCATGGGCGGCGATCCCGATAGTATAGCAACCAATGGTAATGGCTTGTGCCCCCCCCCCCCCCCGGCAGTGACAAAAAAAAAATCGATGACAAAATATCATGTCAGGACGGTTAATGCAACACATTTTTTAAAAGACGAAACATTGGTAAACCCTTACATATCGACCTTGGGGGGGGGGGGCGGGGGAGAGGGGAGAAAATCATGATCATTCAGAAATAATAGATAATGCCAAAATAAAGAAATGTAAACAAAACATATCATTACCTTATCATATTATTTTTTTTCCCCCACTATTGCCTCTAATGCTATTTTATGGAATAAAATGACACGGAAGATACCAAGTGAACGCAAACTCCGCACATAATGTAATACATGTACAACTATGATCGAATATAATATTTTATGTAGCCCTATTGTCGAAGAAAGACAAATAAGGGCATTCTCATACTCTCGAAAGACCTCAATGCGAGCACAGTATTGTTTTAATAAATCAAGATGTTTATAAGAAAAAGATGTGTGAGTTGTAAGTTGATTCTGATGTAGGCTTACAGGTGAGTGACCAAATCAAGATATCATTATAAATTTTTTTTTACAGCGGATAACAGAATCGGGAATAGATTATAAAGACGCATTTAATTAAAGCTTTCAAATAGGCAATGCGTGTTGTGTTTATTATCCTTTTGACACAAATCCCAGTCATCAGGATAAACATTTAACGGGCTGTACTGAAATTCATTTATACGTGTTCGTCTCCATCTTTGGTCTCTTTCAACCAATATATTTTGTCTATAAAACTTTGTTAATTCTCGTTTCATGACTGAAAAGTTTTGTATTTGACATGTATATAAATATATAATGGTGATGATGATGATGATGATGATGATGCTAACAAGGATAATTAGTAGTAATGATAATGAAGATAATGTTGTTTGTTTTTTGTTTTTTTAAAATCTTTCTCTCTAATTGCAAGGAACTTGCGTTTATGTTGCTTGGCATTTTTTCAACATTGGCCGAACCTTCCTTCACAGGAAAATTTTCATATATTTATGTCTATTCCGCCGGAGTTACTCAAGACAAGGGTATCCTTCCGCAGGAAGAGATAGAGAGAAGGGTAAGGGGGGGGGGGCGCTTTTCAGAACATGAAATATTAACATTTCATTTGCCGCCTAAAACCAAGACCGCTTGGGGTTTGATAGCTATATTTTTTTCGCAAACATGCTCTAAAATGGGTACATGCCCTCTTAAACGTAGGCCAGAGTGGCTCTTTGTATTGTCATGTATTCAGTAGATTGACCTCTTCTTTGAAAACGCTAATCTTCCTTTTAATAGTAGTTGCTTTGGCATTCTTTTGTTCCTCTTATTAGGGTGGGGCCTGCATGGTCCACTCAGCTGAGATAAGCGCTTCATTTTGAAAAGAGCAGATCGATGGTCCATTCATGAATGATGAGCTATTTGGTCAATTTGGTAACATGAAAGGAGTATTGTCAAGTTCGTTCTCTGGTAAATAATAAAAGGGAGAAGAATCACCATGACCTTCATCAATGTATACTTTCATAAACACACAGTATAGGCTCCATATTGAAAGTAAGGTCATTTTACACTGAAGACAGCCAATTCAAATTCATCAAAATAGGTCAAATGAGGTGTAAACCATGATGCATTTGATATATATTCGATTGTGCTTTATATAATTATACTCCATCAGAAATATAACCCCAGCACTTTTCTTATTATAACGTGCATAATGTTTGATGCGATATATTCATTGAAAAATGCAATGTATGCCGCAAACTTTCCTAACCAATATTTTGAGTGGTTATTTGTGACCAAGTGAAACAGGCGTATCACAAATTTGTTTAAAATGAAAATATGACTATCATCATATAAAATAAAATACATCACGAGAGATGTATCATAATGCATGTTTCTTCTTATCATAGATCTCCGAATGTTTAAATAGCCTTTTTGTTGTTTTCATATAATATTTTCCAGCACTGTATCTAAATCTATTTTTATGTAATACATTGACGTAAAAGATAAACGCGGAACCAAAACCTTAATTCTTTTTTTTATCTTATAGATAACATATGGAAAAAGTCAGTCTGAAATCATATCTTTATATCCCTTAAAAAAAGAAAGTCCGACCGTGTGTCAGAGGGAAAAAGTAAAAATGCATTTTTGTTCATTTCTTAGGAGTAGGGGCAACTCGAAAGGAAAATGGGCAGCAAAGTTTACGAGGGTTTTTTTTTCAGACGCTTTATTATAAAACTCTTTATTTTGTAACTCTTCTTGTAGGTCGGTGGAACTATTTGGATGAAAAACATACATGTTAGCTTATATCGGAAAATATTGTAAGAATGAGGCAAGAAAATAAAGCGTCAAAAGATAGAGGATTCTATACTTTTCTAGAAATGAATCTGCATTTTATTCCTGCATTTCATGCAGTTTTTCTTTTGAAGGGGTATGGCTAATAAAGAGTTATTCCCCGTATCTTGGAGTTTGATCGCTTTGAAAAGAAAGAGAACAGTAGAAAAGGACCTTGAAATAGAGAGTGTAGTAATTCATGTTACGAGATAATGAGAAAAATAATGAAGAGAATGAAACACAGTAAAAAAAAAATACAGCGATTATAAGAAAACAAGATCCCAACAAACATGTATCATGTAAGGATAATTAACACAACAAAAGAACGCAAAACAGTTATTAGCTATATATAATTATTTAAACTTTTAAAATTCAAATCGGAAATGACAGAGACATAGCAAAGCAAAATAGAGGTAGATCCAGGATTGTCAAAAGGGGAAAACAATTCCCCCAATAATCTACGAAAGGGCAAATTAGGTTTTTAAATTTTCATGTACTTTTTATTCGTATATATAAATATTTTATATAGAGGCAAGGCGGAGGGGGCATAAATCATATTTTCCATGTTCATTGTGAGCCATAGAGAGGGGGGGGATGTACGGGCTCATTATCTACTTGGTCCGCCACTGAAGCAAAGAACACCACAAGACTAAAGTGAAACAGGTACATCGAGATATTATCAAAATGGATAACATTGAAAAAATGGTAATAAATAAGTATTAGAAATACCTTTGATGGCACATATATCTTAAATTGTTTTAATATATTTGGTTCTAAATCTTTTTATGGAATGTGATGGCGTCAAAGAAACATGTGGAGGCAAAAAGTAAATATGCGTTGAAAATAAATATTCATATTTTGTACTGCAAAAGCGTACATTCCCCTTTTTAGAAAATAGAATTGAAGACTACATTCACAAATACATTTCATTATATTTGTGTCAACATAATTCATTAGGGTTTATTTTTCGTTTGTTCGTATAATCTGTCTCTGTCTATTGCAAGTAGTGTTATCACTGATAGTATGACAACTCATATTTACAGTGCATTCTATGAATACATGTGTTCAGTATGTTTTCAGTAGGTTTGGCATCCTCTTCTTTCAAAACGCTAATCTTCATTAGTAGTTGCTTCGACATTCTTTTGTTCGACATTCTTTTGTTCATTTTAGGGTGGGGTCCGGTCCAAGCAACTGAGAAGCATTTCATTTTGAAAAGAGTAGATTAATGGTCCACTCTTGAATGATGAGCTAAATTGGTCAATTTCAATTTATAAAATGAAAGGAGCTTGGTCAATGTTTCTTTCTTATGAACTTGGATTAAAAGGAGCGAAGTCGAGGCTGTAGCCTGTATAATGTGGTCAAGATCAAGAACGCATACTCTTCGTGGCCGGCCGAACGCGATGATATCACATGATCGGAGCGGACACGTACGCGTTCGTTTCTACCGTAGGTATACGGGATTTACAATCCCAACAAGAATTTCGGGTAAAGTTGAAATGAAATTCCCTTTTCTCGATTTTTTTTCCACATAACCTCATATTTTTTTTAACGGGTTTTGTGAATTAATATATCTACATAATACTACTAAGAATTTTAGCGCATAAGAGCCGATAGTTAGCTGGAAAACTTTGTCAACATATTAGGCATAAATCTCGGCTTCTGTAGAAGCCCTCCATCACAGACTGAACACCTCGCTCGGCTTCTGTAGAAGCCCGTCGTCTCCAAAGGGTTAATGGGTATTCCCTAGGGAAGTTTTTGTATGTTGTGTACATGCATGCGGGGAAATTAATTCATTGAGATTAATTATTTCTCAAGTGGATTTTGATTGGTCAGTTACTTCATATTTTTCATTGGGCTTAATTACAAAACATACTGTGAAGAACAATGTTAGGAGTAAAATTTACGATAAGATTAAGATTGATGTTATTATTAGGTTAAGATTTCTTAGAAATTGAACATTATTTCTGATGAATTTTTTTGAAAATCAAAAAAATATAAAAAATCTGATTTAAATCAAATAAATCTGATTTTTTTAATTTTTTGAAAAAAAATTTAAAAAATCAAAAAAATCGCCAACCCAATCATTCTTGCTTGTGGTTCCTGACCCAGGTAATTGTACAAAAGAAAATTGTTTGATTCGAATGGTTTACCAGAGTAAACATTCCAGTGACCAAAATATTTCAAAATGAGGCTTAGATGCAAAGTCCTATTCTTCAAAATATTTAAGAATGATTTACTCTAGACATTTAGGTTTTAACCTGAAGTAACCAATAATTTTGTGCCAGCCTGAAATCATTCAAGTGGTTACTTCAGGTTAAAACTGTGGTTTCTCTAATATTGTTAACCCTTACTGTACTGGGAGGGGGGCCTGGGAGGCCCACCCCCCTAGACAAATTTTGCCGCGCATTTCAAACCACTGCAATTAAAACACTACACAACTTTCTGACTTTTTTCTTTCAAGTCTGGCGCATCTTTTGACACCAAGTTTACAAAAATCGGTCATATCGTTACCAAGACACGTGACTTTTTATGACCTCATGTCAGCCCGAAGACGGAGAATTTCTGAGTTTTGTGTACAAAATGAATGGGAAACTGCATTTCATCATGTTCCTCCTTTATCATCTATGATTTCTTCTTTAAGCTGTAATTATCATTTATTCTTACTGAATATTGGTTCATATAACACTCTGAAACAGCAGACTTAAAAAAACAATTATAAAAAAGTTAGAGTTGAAAAAGAAAGAAATACATAAAAAATTCGTAAACTAGCACATCAATGATGTGGCGCTCATCCGGCATGCAGCAAAGAAATTGATGCAATTTGTACTTTGAACACAGTAGACATTGTAATGAATCGATGATATGTACATGTATTGGTTACATGCATGTACAGATGATGAAGTGCCTATTGCAGATCTGGCTAAATGTGGTTTTGGAAGGAGACAGTGACACGTAGATATGAATGAAAGTCTGGAAATTGACAACTCAAGTTGCACGACTTCAGTTAAAAGATTTTGGGGAATGTAAATTTTAATAGTTTTACTGTGTGACAGAGAAATTTGAAATAAAGCATAAAGTTAGTCAAGGTGAGGTATCTCTACCAACTGTGAAATCTTTATTGAGAGAGATTTGAAGGTTAAGATTTGTAATAAAAGAGAAAAGCACTGAATGACATAAGTCATGCATTGGTGTAAAAAAAGAATTTTAAGGTTGGGACATTTAAGGGTGGCTTCAGTGCATTGTCCCTCACTGTTTCAAGTCTTTATTAGCTCATAACCCGCTATTGTTGACCACTGTCACTTCTGGGTTCTCGGTTCTGTCGATGATGTCGACAGAAATCATGTAGAAAGGTATAGCCTTTGAAATAATCCAGCAGCCATGGGTTTCATAATGGACAGGGCAAAGAGTTAAAATAAATTTTGTATAAATTACCATAAATAATTTTCTAGATAAAATTTCAAAATTCCGAGTAGAAGTTCAATGAACCTCATGAAAGTCTTCCTCAATAAATGAGGAAGAAGAAGCAAGTTTTGTGATTTTGTAATAAATTTCGCATAAATTAGCATAAATAATTTTCTAGACAAAATTTCAAAATTCCATGAAGTTCAATGAACTTCATGAAAGTCTTTTAGATGGAAGAAAAAAAATCAAAATCAGTCAATAAATGAGGAAGAAGAAGCAATTTTTGTGATGTTTTAATAAATTTTGCATAAATTTGCATAAATAATTAGCATAAATTATTTTCTAGACAAAATTTTAAAATTCCGAGTAGAAGTTTAATAAACCTCATGAAAGTCTTTCAAATGGAACAAAAAAAAAAATCAAAATCGGTCAATAAATGAGGAAGAAGAAGCCATTTTTGTGATCTTTTTAATAAATTTCGCATAAATTAGCATAAATAATTTTCTAGACAAAATTTCAAATTTCCGAGTAGAAGTTCAATGAACCTCATGAAAGTCTTTCAGATGGAAAAAAAAAATCGAAATCAGTCAATAAATGAGGAAGAAGAAGCAATTTTTGTGATTTTTGAATAAATATCGCATAAATTAGCATAATTAATTTTGTAGACAAAATTTCAAAATTCTGTGTAGAAGTTCAATGAACCTCATGAAAGTCTTTCAGATGGAACAAAAAAAATCGAAATCGGTCAATAAATGAGGAAGGAGAAGCAATTTTTGTGATTTTTGAGAAATGCGCATAAATTAGCATATTTAATGAGTTTCAAAATTCTGTGTAGAAGTTTCAAATCCCCCACCTAGTGCTATCATATAAAGCAAACGGAATTAAAATCGGGTAAGAAATGGCGAAGAAGAAGCATTTTGAAATTGTGGACGGACGACAGACGAAGGACGGACGGACGGACGGACGGACGGACGACGGACGACGGACGCCTCGCCACGGCATAAGCTCATCTGGCCCATTCGGGCCGGATGAGCTAAAAATTCGTAAAATAGAATACATAAGAATTGAAATCACTTTTTAAAAATTTTCTTACACAATAAGGTTTTTAAGGTTTTGAGAGAACTTTTTGCATTAAAATTTTATCTCTAAGGTCGTTCTTTACTCGATTATCAATCGAAATGTATATGTATGCCTATAATTTGCTATTCAAAACATATCTTGCCGAAAATTTTTGATCATATCTTTATTCTAAATAGTAGTGTAAATAAGTATTCAACAAGAAATTCAAATGCGTTTTATATACCAAGTTATAGTTTTAGTTTTTCTAGAACCGTTATTACATACAAAGGGCCTGCCATCTGGAATGAATTGCCAAAAGAATTTAAAGATTGTCCATCATTATCATCCTTTAAACATAAATATAAATCATATCTTATCAACTCTCCATCAACATCTAATTAATTAAATGCCTATTTGTTTGTTTGTTTTGTTTTGTTTTACTTAGTCCGTATTTTATTTTTGCTTCTTTTAATTGTTTACTTGTTTCTCGCTATGTAATGTCATGTTACTTTATCTGTTTTGATTTGTTCTGCCTTACTTTGTCTTATCATGTTATTGTTTTGTTTTTAAAATGTAGACAAGGGGGATCGGCCTCGACAGGTCTTTGGCCTTTGCCGATCTCCTACATCCACTACATTTTGATCTTTTGTGTTATTGTTTAACTGTTCTTTTTTCTTTTACAATTGTTGCAATGTTTTTATGTATTGTATATACCTTGCTTTTTATGGATGTGAATAAAGTGAATTGAATTGAAAAAAATATATATATATATTTACAGAAAAATAGCAATGGATTTGTTCTATTTATTCGATTCTCGAGGTCCGTACAAAATTTTACAGCGATCGGTCATGTCATGGCCGAGATAAGAGGGGGAGGCCTTGGAGCCTCCCCCCTCCCCAGTCAGAGAGAAGCTGCAGACAAATTGTACCTTAATTCACGAAGTGGTACGAACGACTGTGGATCTTTCAAAACGCATTCAGAAAAATACATGATTCAAATTTTTGCATACTGAAAACAGCAAATTTGACTTGTTGATATGAGTTAAATTTGATAAATCATATGTTAAAAACAATAAAAATCTTGTCTACTCATTCATGTAAAAAAAATAGAGTTGTTTATGTGAAATGTTAGAAGTGCAAGGCTGCAAACTTTCGTGTCACTTCATGAAAAAAAAATGTGCGTAATCTGGTACGCACCATGTGCGCTTTTGTATTTGCGCTCCATTCACCATAACATTTAAAAAATTGCGCCAACATTTCTGTCACTTCGTGAAGTAAATGGTTGGCCTTTTTGAGGTTTGTGTAATTTTGATCATACCGTTTTTGCAACATAAATCAAAATTGATATTTGGAACTTCGTTAAGGGATAAATGATGGAAAATAGATGCTAAAAATTGAAAAAAAAATGAAAATTAATATTTTACGCTATTTTTAGCGTATGTGCCACTTCGTGGATTCAACAACGAAATGTTGGTGAGTAGTGTGCATAAACTGATTATAATGATGCATAATTCTAATTAACATAATTATGTGCACTGGAAGATAATGAGATAATTTGTATTCTGGAAATTGTTGTATCTTTTGTTGTATTTTGTCTTCCATGCCATTTACAACAAAATGTAAAACAGGTAGAGTAGTTTGCAAAAACTGAGACGGTGGCAACTTTCCTTCATGTATATCAGCTTAAGACAGTATGCTCGACCAGCAAGAAGGAAACTTTGTGTGATTTGAGATTTCATAGAGACATTATAAAAAGGAAGTAAACCAGCAATTTTTCACTATTTCAAATTGTTTTCATCGACATACGCATTGTTTTTTTCTTGGTTCCTAACCCAGGTATGCCATATTATTTAATATTTTGACACCATTAGGAAGAAGAAAATCTACTCTCTTCTCTGTACAGAGTTTTCTATACCCTCGGTCCGAATTGAGTGAAACATGGTCCTGCAGAATCCCAGGGGTTGGTTTGGCTAGACCAGAGCATCTTCGCTGGTTGAAAGTAAACAGCGACAAATTCATTACCTTTGTAGAAACCTTTGTCAGGAAAACTTTGCCTTTAGTATTTTCTTTGCTAGCTTGGTACTAGCACTAAGTGTAATATGCACTGGCAAGAACCTGGCACCTGTACCTGTATGACTCGGTTTTGAACTTGGGTCTGATATGAGTTAATTTGTAGGTCAGGACAGAGAGCTGACCACCTACATTACCACTAGATCAACTCACAATTCAGGATCTTTCATTTATCTCACCTCAGCTCTAGCCTTCCGCTCTTCTTCCTCTTGTTTCTCCTGACGCTCTCGTTCTTCACGAGCTCTACGTATCTCCTCCTGTAGGCATAGCACAAATAAAACAATTGGTTGTGGATTTGTTTTATCTCCTTTCAGGCATCCGATTGCAAACTAATCTACAAATGATTACATACTTGTGTGCCCTAAAGAAAGGCATAACATAATTTGGTGTCACATTTTAAACAATTCTCTTGTTATGAAAGAATAAATGTTATGAAAGAATAAACAAAACATGTAGAAGTCATAACCTGTAATAGTTCACAATTAAGATGTACAGACTGAAATGTGATGGACTTGTGTAGATGTATAGTCAAAGAAAGGTAAAAACTCCAAAAAAGCGTACTCCTAGAAATGTATTACCTCCAGGGGGGCGTTTCATGAAAGGACTTGTCAGATATTTTATCCGACAAATTTGCTCTCAGCCAATCAGACGCAAGGATTTCAGTAGCTTATAACAGTTGTCGGATAAACGCCCCTCTGTTCATACTTGAACCTCCTGCACTTATACAGTTAACTTTGCATAAGTCGAACACAAACAATAGTTCAACCTATGCAAAATTTGACTTAGGAAATGTAAATAGCACGTTTTACATAGTTTGGTAAAACAAAATTGATTCAACTTTGGGAAAGTTTGACTTATGCGACTTCAAGTTATACAAGGTTAACTGTATTTCATGTTTCACTTTTCTGCTGTTATTTTAAATATAAAAAAGATGTGCATTAGAAATGGTACTGATTTATTTGCCCTATTCAATTATTTTTTGTGTTTCCACTTTAAAAAATTATCTGCTCTTCCTTTGTATTTATGTCTTACCTTCACATAATTTTGTAATTATATTTCAAGCTTTTACAATAATAGTATATGTGCATTTATGTGTACATGCACCAGCATGCATGTAATTTCAGTTCACAATGCTATCCTACCCTAAAGACACAGAGTGCTTTTACAAATAATACTTATTTTTGTGGAGAGAACTGCATAGTTTTATACGAAGCATTGTCATAACTCTTTATTTTTACTATTTTTCATACGAAGAATCTTTGACTCTTAATATTTACTGTTTTTTATACATGGAATTTTCATGACTCTATGTTTGCTGCATTCTATACGAAAAACTGTCAGGACTCTTTAAGGTTTACTCCTTTTTTTATACTAAGAATCATCACAATTAACTCTTAATGTATACTGTTTTTATATGAAGAACTGTCACAATTAACTCTTAATGTTCATTTTTTATACTAAAAATTGTCGCAACTCTTAATGTTTACTGTTATTTAGATGAAGAACTATCACGACTCTCAATGTCTACTGTTATTTAGATGAAGAACTATCATGACTCTTAATGTCTACTGTTATTTAGATGAAGAACTATCATGACTTTTAATGTTTACTGTTATTTAGATGAAGAACTATCACGACTCTTAATGTCTACTGTTATTTAGATGAAGAACTATCATGACTCTTAAATGTTTACTGTTATTTAGATGAAGAACTGTCACCACTGTTAAATGTTTACTATTTTTTATGCTAAAAAGTGTCACGACTCATAATGTTTACTGTTATTTAGATGAAGAACTATCACGACTCTTAAATGTTTACTGTTATTTACATGAAGAACTGTTACGACTCTTAAAGGGTACCAATCACCAAAAATAATTTTGCTCTGTACATGTATGTTAGAGGTTTCAATACTATATGTGACCAGGCACCACAAAACCACCAAAAAGTCGCAATGTGTGATTTTCAGTTACAGCTCGATGGGTTAGCATGGTCAAATTTTAGTTTTTTGTATTTCCTGAAAGAATATACTTTCATCTAGGTAATTTCAAAATTTGGAAGCACCAACCATCTGAAAGTGGCATTTTTGACAGATTTTAGTAGACATGCGTTTGTCTTTTGTGGGTTTTGTTGTATTTAGTTTTCTGTTTTTTATGACCATGATCGCTTGTCTCACTTTGATCTTCCATAACTTTAGAACACAAAAAGTTCTTGTATTGATATTTGTCCAACATAACGAGCAGGATGTGCTTAATTAGTATGCCAAGTTTTATGACAGTCTGGTAATCTCTTCATAGAAATTTACATTGAGTTCTAATCCTCCTTTTGTCACCTTTGCACAATATCTCGTGAGTCAGAGTGCTTCAATTTAATAGCCTGCAAACTTTAAATCCCCTTTTCTCACAAGTAACATTCTGTGGGACTGGGCATTCTACTCTTTATTCAGTGGGTTAGGAACATCCAAGGCTAATGAGTTATATATCATTTTAAAGCTGATAATCTCCTCTTTCAGAATCAGTCCTTAACCTGGTCACATATTCAAAATATTGGCTTCAAATATTAATTCCATAAAGGGATATTGCAATTTTAATTACACTCTCTATAAGTGTAAAAGCAACTCGTGAGTAGACTACTCGATGCATCCGTATGCACTCGCCAAGATAAAGGCTCACGCAGAACCAAACTTGGAGTTCGGTTCCGTGCGAGCATTTTCATGTTATCCTTTATTTCCTACATACTCATTAACTGTTGACCTACAGAATACCAGACAAAGTTCTTTGGGGTTGATTTTATACTTTCTAGCTGTACGCAAATTATTTTTTCAGGTGATTGGTACATGTACACTGTAATGTTTACTGTTTTTTTATACTAAAAATTGTCGCAACTCTTGATGTTTACTATTATTTAGATGAAGAACTGTCACGACTCTTAAATGTTTACTGTTTTTTAAGTGAAGAACTGTCACGACTCTTAATGTTTACTGTTTTTTATACTAAAAACTGTCACGACTCTTGATGTTTACTGTTTTTTAAATGAAGAACTGTCACGACTCTTAATGTTTACTGTTTTTTATACTAAGAATTAATGTCACGACTCTTTGATGTTTAGTATTATTTAGATGGAGAACTGTCACGACTCTTAGCCCTTAATCTGCCCACATGTACCAATTAACCCCAGTGCCACTGTGCTAATCCCTATTGTGCCAGTGACTAATCCCCCCCCCCCCCCCCCTCGGTGCCAGGCTTAGTTTTAGGCTACTTAGGAGCGAACAAATAATGCTACTACAGAGGCTATGATACAAGGTCGTGGCATGCGAGCACAGGCTAGTGCACATGTATGTGGCACCGCTACGTAGATCAGTACACAAGGGTGTGGCATCGTATGGGTTAATATTTACAGTTTGTTATACGAAGAATCATGGCTGTAAATGGTTACTATTTTTCTATACGAAGAATTTTCATGACTCTTAATGTTTACTGTTATTTAGATACTGTCATGACTCTTAATGTTTGTTTTTTATACAAAGCATTGTCATGACTCAAATGGTTACTGCTATCTACATGTACATGTAGATGAAGAACTGTCACGACTCTTAAAGGGATTCGGTTACTTTGTGGAGGCTTAACATGATTTAATAAATTGTTGAATTTTGATATCTGTCTTGTATAATGATGTTCAGAAGGATATAAATAGCCTGGCATAGAAAGGTTTTCAAATATACAATGCTATTATTAAGATATCTATGACTGAATACTCCCATTTATGAAAGCGTATGGCCATACGCTTTAGTCTAACACTGAGTCTTTGGGGGAAAATGAGTCTGGCATTTCCGGTCACTTGCATATGTTTACTTTTGTGAAGCACATGATGATTTTAAAGTGCCTTTTTTTTTTCCTGGGCTTCATTTTTACACTATATTACATACACCGATAGCATGTAAGGCCAGGCAGCTCAGATTTTATCAAGCCTCTACAAAGTTACCAAATCACTTTAATGTTTACCGTTTTTCATACTAAGAATTGTCACAACTCTTAATGTTTCCTGTTTTTTATATGAAGAATTGTCATGACTCTTAATGTTTAGTATTATTTCGCTGAAGAAATGTCACGACTTACATGTATAATGCTTACTGTTTCTTATATGAAGAACTGTCATGATTCTTGATGTTTACTGTTTTTTATAAGACTGGACACATTTTTGCCTAAATGCTCTAGGCCACCATCTAATAATTAATGATTTGGATCACTTTAGAAAGTTGGGGGTGCTAGGCCATTCAAAATATCAAGGTACTGGAGAAAAAGTGTTTTAGGAATCCGGTAAAACAAGATCAGAATGTATGGTGAAATTTTATTGACATAGAAATTAGGGGATCGGTTTATACGTTTGTCACAATGGTATGAAGCATCAGCAACGTTTCCAAGTAATTGGAAAAAGTCCCTGACCATATTGCATACGGGAGCCAGGTAGCTCCTGTATTAAGCCTCTAGGAATAATATAATTCAGTAGTCAACAGGTTAATGAAAGTCACAAAAGGTGTCCCATCTGATATGCAGACACTTCCGATATTAGTATTAATGATATTCATGTTAACAAAAGATGTTTCTGCCATCTATTCATAGATGTGGGGACTTCAAGATTATTGTGAATATTTAATTTGGCGTCCCCGGACATATTTCTGGTGTTGTAAGCCACGCCTTTCTTGAGAGGGTAGAAAGCATATGCTTTGTTTACTATTTTTAATACTAAGAATTGTCACGATTCTTAATACTGTTTTTTATAAAAAGCATTGTCATGACTCCTAAATTTAGTGTGTTTTTTATATGACGAACGGTACTGTCATGACTCTTAATGTTTACTATTTAATATACCAAGAATTGTTATGACTCTTTATGTTTACTGTTTTATATACATAGTGTAGAGATTATATTTGAACAAGAATATTTTATGTAACCATCTCACACTTCCTCTCTCCCCATCTCTCCATTTGTCTCCCTCTACCTTCAACCCTCTTAACTTTTCATATCACATGATCACCCTTTCTCTCATGCTTTACATTCCCTCTACATTCCTAATTACAATGTCTTTTGTTCTTCTCTTCATGTTCATTCCATGGATCAGTAGATTTGTTCTCTTTACTCTGATTGGTTTAGCCCTTATGATTATTCAGTTAAAATAATGTATATTTATAGCAACTCATTTATATTCATAAAATCCTATGTATATTCAAGTACTTCCTTTCATTTGCAAATTATGTTATTTGAATATCTATCATTTACCATTGTAATACAAATATATATGTAAAATAAACCCCTGAGGTGGAGATAAGTGCAACACCTCAGGACAGTTCATCACAGGCAATCGAGGAGTCAACATGTCATTTTTTCTCTGTGTTAAAGGACCACGTGTACACGTAGCTTGCTCCATAGGCCACCCTACAATAGAATTGTCATGAAACAGTGGATTATTTCTTGTAATCTGGATTTAAAAATACACGTTAATTTTCACATTTTCATCAATTTTCATATACCAAACTCACAAATCTTTTTTCAGTAATATATACTCAGTCTCGCAAAAGATCTGTATAACTAACTCATTGTCCCGAATTAGAAGAAAAAATGTCTATGTTGATCTTGTTTCATTTTTAAGTTCTATGCACAGCACAAATAGACTTATACAGCAAAAATTTGTTTTCTCCATGTTTATTTATTTTATTCTGATAATGAAATGTATTAAAGAAAATTATTAGTTCTATTTCTTGAAATGATTTTTTTTTTCTGTCTTGAGTAACATTAATTTAACGTCTGTGAGGAGTGAATGGTTAAGGCACAGGAAGTTTTATGATAGGTGCAAGAGGGAAAAGAAAAATGTCTATGGAATATGAAAAATTACAGGGAGAGGATTTCTACCTCCATATTGAGAAAAATCTGGATTATGGCAGTCCATTTTGAAATAATCCATGATGACTCTATGTTTACTTTTTTTACATACAGAACTGTCTTGACTCTGTATCTGAACATGTAATTGCAGATGACTTGAAACAAAGTAAGGCACTAGATCACAAATACCTCTAATTATACACTGTATATTGCATGCATATCATCGTTCAATATAACAAATGTTCAACTACACATTCAAACTTTTCCACGTGTCACTATGATTCAAATCCGGCCTGTGGCCTGAGACTCACAGTATAACATCACTTGGGAAATTCTGAATATGTTGGTTTGTGTATAGAATTATACTGCATGGCAAAGTATGCAATATTTACACAGTGAAATCTGAGTTGTTGCAAGATGTTAACAAATAAAGTTGGAATTCAACATTTGTGATATGGATATCATCATTACCTGTATTAACACTTTGAAGTACAAACCTTGCGTTCTGGAGTCATAGAGATGGTTGTCTTGGTCAATTCTTGCTGTGCTCGTTGCTCAGTCTCAACACGCTCCTGCTCTCTTTTTTGACGCAGCTCCTATAAAGGCCATAGACAAATGAATAACCCATAGTTTTCCACGGATATCTTGAACCCTGTTTTACGACACATCCTCTGGCGACGACCATTCCATGTCCATTCGTACACTAACCAAATTCTAAACTATAAACCTGGGTTAAACACTATACCTAAACCTAACCCAAAACGTAAGCTAAAACCAAATTGCAACCCTAACCCAGTATCATTTATTATTCATTTGGCAAAATACATCAAGATGAAACAAAACATTTGTACATTTAATGAATTAAAGCCCAGAGCAATTGTCATTGGAGCACAAATTCATACATAAAGAGCCAGAAAGAAAGCTCTGGTGACCAGTCAATTTGAGTTTCAAAATATATTTCATTGTTATTCAAGATCATTCATTCAAGCTCCCCTTGGTCTGAAGGATGTAGAAGTAAAGATGAACTGTGTCAGAGTAGATGCACCGACTTGGGTGGAATTGCTATAAGTTGTAGCAATGTTGTGCCAGGCACATAACAGAGTCACCACAAGAATTTAGGTAGCAGAATTACTCAAAGATTCAAGATCATCTTCAGGAACTCAATTTCAGGTTTACACACAATGGTTGCATATACTAAGAAAGCTTGACACCAAGTAAATTTGAATTTAATTCCAGAAGATGACAAAAAATAAATAACAGAAAATTGGAAACTCAAAATTTCTATAATTAGAGGATATTTTCTTTCTTGCTCTTCAATGAATTATAAATATAGCAATTAACCTAACAGTTAAAATCAGTTTTCTGTTCACAATAAACCAAAAAAGTATAAAGAGGAAATATGTTTGTATTTTGGCAGACACATCCACATCAGAGACATATACTTCAAAACACTATAAATTTCACATTGTGTCTGAACAGCTTTCCATCCAACGCATAAATCAAATAATCATTACAACACATCCTCCCACAACTGCCAACTACATGTAGGACAACTACCCACTCCCAGCAACTGCAACTCAACGCGTGACTCCATCATGCTACTGCTACCCCCTCCAAGTTGAGGGGTACAGTTGCAGTTGTCCAGAGAGGATAGTGATCTTGAATCCCTGACCTTCTCCCAACAGGACGTTCTCCTGCCTAAGTAATACCTAAGATTTAGAGATTTTTTGCAATATTGTACTTTTAAATACAAGCATGTGAAGGAACATAGTGACCAAGCAAGAAAATTTCCCATTTTGAATAGTGAAAATGTTTAGCAAATAATGAAAAAAAGGCGACAACACCTCAGAATATTGTTTATTTTTTCAGTCTTCAAAATTTCCGGGGGGGAGGGGGAATGATCCTTCTTTCCCCTTGAGATCACCACTCCTGGCCCAAACACTCTCTAGCACAGGAGGGGTTAACAAAGACCTGATTATCTCTATCTTGTCAGGTAGATTAAAATCTTAATGTCCATCATGTTTCGGATTTTAGTGAGAATGCACTTTTTTTATAACCTAAATTCCATAACTGATCCAAACTTACCTCTGCCTTTTTCTCTGCTTCATTGACTTGTTTCTCTCCATTACTCACATTCTTTACCATCCTGTCCCAAACAGAAAAGAAAAACTACATAATGTCCAGGAGTGGTATTCTGAGATTTATTTTATCTTGATTTTAGTGAAATAATTTCAATTGTCATAACAAAATGTACGCTTATGGCGCATCATTGGTTAATGACTGCGCAAAAGTGGCTACGTACACAGAATTCATCTGTGCAAACACCAATGAAATGTTGCAATTTAAAATTTGTTATGGCAATTAAAATATTTTCACTAAAATCAAGATAAAATGAATCTCAGAATACCACCCCAGTACTGTAGACTTGTGAAAGCATTATAACAGTGAAAATATTAGACTATAGGGCAAAAAATTATACGTGTGTACTGCATTTTACGGCAGATGCATGTATGATAACTTTCCAAGACTACATACATTTTCTTGACATGTTACAACATTGCTTTTATTTGGTATCTTTAATACATTAACTCTAGCTAATACAATTTGATAAATTCCTTTAAAAAAATGTTGTGAACATTTTACTTACGGTGGTGACTTTGGAGTCTGCTTCTGTAAAAACGAGAGAAAACATTTTGAGAATAATAAATATAAGAATATTCTGGATTTATATAGTGCCTGAAACATTTACAATGTCTCTAAGCGCTTTACAGACATATTATTAGTCATCGGATTCATTGCTTGCCCACACACAATGTATGCACCTTCTCCACTTCCTGGGGAGCATTCCAGCCAGGCACCTTTTGCAGACGCTCACAATGCTGATCAATTCACATAGGCATGAAACATGTCATTGAAATCTTTGAGCAAGAAAAGAGTTGGTTTATGTCAGCTAGGAGACTTTTTCAAACAATCTTTACATTCTATCACTCCCTACAATGTACAGCTTGATCCCCCTCCCTATCAAATTGCTTTTGAAAAGTCAGAACTTGGAATAATGACTAGTGAAAGGTCTAAAGTTTCTCTCTTGATTATTTAAAATTCAAGTAGGCTGACATGCATGTTCATGGACATATGTTCTTTGACTTCATAAGGTTACCAACGGACTCCTTTTACAAATTTATACCTTCTTTCCCCATAAAGGGGGGGGGGGGGGTCAGTGGCTGTATCACCTGTTTTCAAATCCATGAAAACCACCGCTCCTCATCTGCTTCAAAAGTTTATGTTCAAGAATGCATTTGACACCCAAGATGTACATGCTTGTCCTTGTTTTTAACACCCAAGATGTACATGCTTGTCCTTGTTTTTAACACCACTACTCGAAAAATGAATATCGAACTTACAAGTACACGGTACATGTACAGTGCATGGAACTGTCACACTGAAAACCCAGATCTGTCTGGCTTAGTGACCTCTCATGACCTTTGTAAGCCTACTGTGAAACTAAACCAGCACCAATAATTGAATCTGTATGTTTTGTGAGAGGAAGGTTAACATTTCCTACATACCAAATATACTCCCTAGACTGTTACATGAGAATTGACATACATACAAGTTGAACAGAAAATTCAAGTGTAATGTATTGAGAGAGGGAGAGAGAGGGAAAGTGAGAGAGGGGGAAAGAGCAAGGAAAAGAGAGAGGGAAAGAGCAAGGAAAAGAGAGAGGAAAAGAGAGAGGGAAAGAGCAAGGAAAAGAGAGAGGGAAAGAGCAAGGAAAAGAGAGAGGGAAAGAGAGGGAAAGAGAGAGGAAGAGAGGGAGAGAAGACAGAGAGAGAGGGGGAGAGGGAGAGAGAGGGGGAGAGAGAAGACAGAGATTGAGAGAGAGTCTGAGGGCTTGAAAAAATAGACAGGGGGACAGGCTTAAGGAGAAAGAGAAAAACAAAGGCAGAGATAAAGAGAGGAAGGGGAGAAAGAGAGGGAGGGGAGAAAGAGAGGGAGGGGAGAAAGAGAGGGAGGGGAGAAAGAGAGGGAGGGGAGAAAGAGAGGGAGGGGAGAAAGAGAGGGAGGGGAGAAAGAGAGGGAGGGGAGAAAGAGAGGAAGGGGAGAAAGAGAGGAAGGGGAGAAAGAGAGGGAGGGGAGAAAGAGAGGGAGGGGAGAAAGAGAGGAAGGGGAGAAAGAGAGGGAGGGGAGAAAGAGAGGGAGGGGAGAAAGAGAGGGAGGGGAGAAAGAGAGGAAGGGGAGAAAGAGAGGGAGGGGAGAAAGAGAGGGAGGGGAGAAAGAGAGGGAGGGGAGAAAGAGAGGGAGGGGAGAAAGAGAGGAAGGGGAGAAAGAGAGGGAGGGGAGAAAGAGAGGAAGGGGAGAAAGAGAGGAAGGGGAGAAAGAGAGGAAGGGGAGAAAGAGAGGGAGGGGAGAAAGAGAGGGAGGGGAGAAAGAGAGGGAGGGGAGAAAGAGAGGAAGGGGAGAAAGAGAGGGAGGGGAGAAAGAGAGGGAGGGGAGAAAGAGAGGGAGGGGAGAAAGAGAGGAAGGGGAGAAAGAGAGGGAGGGGAGAAAGAGAGGGAGGGGAGAAAGAGAGGAAGGGGAGAAAGAGAGGGAGGGGAGAAAGAGAGGGAGGGGAGAAAGAGAGGGAGGGGAGAAAGAGAGGAAGGGGAGAAAGAGAGGGAGGGGAGAAAGAGAGGGAGGGGAGAAAGAGAGGGAGGGGAGAAAGAGAGGGAGGGGAGAAAGAGAGGGAGGGGAGAACAGGAAGAAATTCAGAGAGAGACAGAGACAGAAAGAAAGAAAGAAAAAAATAGAGATAAAAGTGGCAAAGAAAGAAATAGGGAACTGTGAAGAAAACAGAAAGAGAGAAAGGGAAACAGGGGAGAAAGAAAGAGTAAGACTGCAAGAGAAAGAGAAAGGGAGAGACAAGAGATTGAAAGGGAGAAAGAAGAGATAAGAGAAAGAGAGAGAGAGAGAGAAAAGGATAATATTTCATACATACCAGCTGTACTCCTGGGATGGTTACACGGGAGGTCTTGGTTGTAGGAGAAACTGAACCACTATTTTAACAAAAATAACAAGTAACTTACATTTAAGTAAAGACATTTACAAGTATGTACTTTTACATTTCCATGTACAGGCCTCTCACAGGTCAATAGCTACATGTACAGCACATCTATAAACTACTGCTGCACTACTATAAAAAAAATAAAATAAGTACATGTAGAAATGAATTTACTTGAATTGATGAATGACATCATTCAGGGGATTTTTTTTCTTCTTCAAATTAAACATACATGTAAATTTGAATTTTCCACAATGAAAATAATGTATTTACAGCTCCTTTTCTTCTTCCTCATAAACATAACTGAAATACATGTATGTACAAATTCAGTTCCTTTTACATGTGCTTGTGCTTCAACAATGCAAAATGGCAAGTTCTGAGATTACTGTAGGACAATAGTATCATACAGTGTTGGGAGAGAAAAGGATGAAGAAAAGGTGGGAAAAGGTGAAGAAAAGAAGGAGAAAATATGGAGAAAAGAAGGAGAAAATATGGAGAAAAGTATGAGAAAATATGGAGAAAAGAATGAAAAAATATGGAGTAAAGAATGAGAAAATATGAAGAAAAGAATGAGAAAAGATGGAGAAAAAGATGGTGAAAAAGATGGAGAAAAGATGGAGAAAGGTATTTTTAGAGAGTGAGAGAGAGAGAGAGAGATAATGCATCATTTCTCAATTATTTTTTTTTCAAGACATGTGAAGTTCAAGCAATCATTGAAAAAAAATAAATAAAAAAGGAGAACAAGTCAGAACCTGTTTCAATTTTTCAAAAATGAATATATTGGTTCAAGACTACTGACAGGCACACAACTTCACTGATAGCAAAAGGCGAGACAAAACGAGAAAAAGAATTAAAAAGAAAGAGAGGAAGATACAGATGGGAAAAGTTAAAGTTTGTATCATTTCTTTTTAAATATTGACTTTACACTACTGACAAGCAAACAACTTTCTAAATAAACAACACTTGAAATAAAGAAATAGAAAGAGAGAGAGGGACAAGGATAAAAGCACTGACAGTTTGTACTATCATCAAAAAAAAAATGTTGGTTAAAGATTCTAACTCTCTGACATTAATACTTCATTAACAATCTAATTCTACACAGGACGTACATCTAGTCCGCCACATACATGTACACAGGCTTTACATAATTTACAAGAACATATTGTACACAGCTGATATAAAATATGTCAAGAATTCACTTGAAACAAACCAGAAGTACAGACACTCCTGACACCTGAGACCAGGTATGTAATCATCTTAGTTCAGAGAAAAACCTCTAAATTCGTACATATACCATCCCATGTCAAATTCCATTTGCACCCCTATGCTTGTTGTGGTAATAAACCCATCTACAAACAAAATAAAGTTTACATTGGAGGTGATTTGCTTCTCAGCAAATGCTCTTAAACAAATCTTCCTCATTCCATTTATGCTGATGTGTAGAGCAAATCTGACAGCTTAACACTTTAAATCCTGTATGTAAACTATGAACATGCAATTCATGATGGAGATTACTGCCAAACAAGAGCTGATTATAAGAATGATATATTTTACAAAATTCTCTGCGGGACGCATTTTGAAGGTATCACATTATCCACATGCACAAAAAGGCCTACATTTAAAAAAATCAATTCCAAGTCCATCTAAAACAACTTATTTCCTTCCATGAGAAGAGAACCATAAAAAGGGAGAGAAGAAAGGATGGTAGAAGAAAATAAACACAGAATAGAAGACACAATAACATATAAATGCAAAGAATGCATCAAAAAGTACCAAGACTGAAGATGTACTAAAGAAAGACAATGAGTCTTTATGTAGCATAATGTACAAGTATGTTGGGGATACAGTACTCTGAAGATTCGGGGCAAATATCAGTACAATGCAATCATGATTCTCATATCTTAAAATACATGTTCATGTTACACATTATGTCAGATATTATACAACAATTCAATTTACTTTAGCCTACTCTTACAATTACTTACATGCGGCTGATTCGCTTTCTTGTCCAATGAAAGCAGGAATAACAATATTTTTGTAAATCAAATGCTCTCTTCCATGTGTCCAACACTAAATGTGGACAAACAATCAAATTAAAAAAAATATTGTTGACGCACATAAAACAAACTCAGTGAAAAATAATATACTGTAATTCTGTGTTCACAGGATGTTTTGGTGGGGGGGTTTTTTCTCAACATTATAGAAAAGGTGACTCCTTTAAAAAAAACTTTTTATATATCATTTTGTTTTTCTACCAGAATTTTTTTTTGAGACTACAAGGGCTATTTTAGAGCTTTCCAGAGAGCATAGCTCACTTCTCCTGTGTATTTCTTTTTCAATGTACAATAGGCCTACTAGCTAATATTGTTTCACACAAACTGCAAGTGAAAAGTACAGAATCAGAGTTAATGAATACTTGAAAAACGTTTCAGTCTTCCAGAGGATATTCCTGCTGCAATTTGCAATTTATGTTTTTCCTTTCTATCTCTCCAAGTCTTCCTGTGAAATCAGGTTTTGTTTTTAGGGAAACAAGAACATTTGCTTTGCCGCAGGGCTAACATTTTTTTTCTTGCAAATAGTGAACTTACTTGGTTTCTGCTCCGTTCATCTCCATGCGCTTGCGATGTCTCTCCTCTTTCTTTCTCTCCCATTCTTCCTGGAAACTCATGGTAGTATGGAGTCAGTGGAAACACAAAACTGCCAAGAAGAGGAAGAAGAGAAAACAGGCCAAAAGATTACAGATGCTTTGAAGGAAATATGCTTGCCCACAAGTAGATCTAGACCCACTAACGGAACCATCCATACATGTATGTGGGGCTGTATGTTAATATTGGCAGCGATCGACCTCTAAGTTGGAGAATTAAAATCGCTGCAATAATCAGCAGAAGTATTGGAAAACATTGCATTGTGGGATGATCGAAGAACAATGCACATGACATCAGAATCGAGATTGGATTGCAGTCAGGTACAGCCATAGACAATTCCGAGTCACTGGTAACATTAATCCGGGGTAGGGGGCACTCAGTACATGTATATAGTGCGTGGTGGGTATGTGCCACGGAGAAGACCCTCATTTTTACACTCAAATTTCCGTTCAGAGAGAAAACTGTTCCAAAGCACCATTTTTTTTTTTTCATTCCATCATTTCGGCCATTCTGGCCCACCCCGGCCCATTTTGAAGAATATCCTTTTTTGGTGAAAAGTTAAAAACAAGTTTCATTCCAGGGCCCTCTTGCATAAAAAGATTAAACACAACTCAAAAAATTAAACGCAAGTCGCAAATACGCGATCCTGATTGGTTGAAAATCAAGTTGCGTTTAATCGCAACTTTTTATGCAAGAGGGCCCAGGTGCTTAATTCCTCCGGGCTTTCCCCACTGCTTCCAATCCGGTTCCAATCCACCCCATGGAATACAGTTTTCATTCATGCTGAGCGCATGCATGTGAATTAACCCTGCTTATATCACACAGCGTATTTAAAGTAGATATTCATTGATTTTTAAAACTGACTTAAGTTTCATTATTGCGTAACAAGTTTGTCAAAATTCGACGCTTGCACACATTCGAAGTAATGATTATTATCAATTACAAATTGCTAAAATACAGCCCCGACATAGCACCTGAACAGCTCTCCGAAAGCCGCTGAAATGTGTGACGTAAAAGACAGGACGTTAATTGCACAAGCAGACGATGTCCCATAACATCTCACATATTTTCAGTGCCTGTTTTGTCATCTTCTCTTCAGTTATTTCACTTCACTAGCATTAGTCTATTATGTTTAATACATATATTGCCTCACTCTAAACCCCGTGCATGGGTTTATTTGGATGGAAAATGAAGCGTTACAAGAATAAAGGAATCAGTTGCTTGTAAACAAAATAGACGCCATTGCATTCACAGCTGCATACACCGCTGCATACACCGCTGGACGTTCGGCGTTGAATGAGGGATGAATACCATCCTTGCAATCATTCAGCGGGCTTTTCAATTTGAAAGTGTGGTTTCTTTGATTGTTCATTAACCCTCATCCTATATATTTACAAACAAAAGATTTCAGTAATCAGAATCTGTTTCATTCCCATTTTAGAATGGTGTGAAATATGGGCACGTTTGAATACACTAAATTCTTTATAATTTGAGAAATAACTGCACTGCACTTATGTTCATTCTTTATGGGACGTCGTCTGCTTGGACAGGATTGTTCCCTTTATTGATGTCATTGAAACATTATTTTTTTGGCGAAGCGCTCGTATATCGCAGATGCTGGGAGGTAGTTTTATTTGTATTATTGTTTAATTACCTGATATGTAGTTGACTTTAAACTGATACGATTGCTGTTAACTTGCCAGTTTCTAGTGATACATTATTTATCATATTTGTGATTTTCTTTGAATGTGTACTTTAACTACACTGTAATGGGAGCTTGTGGGAACCAGTTCCATAGCATATTTATATTGTAATCCTGTTCCAAAGACCCACCCTTTTCCAAAATGTTACTGTTAGCAGTTCCAAACACCATCCTTTTCATAATACCCTAGGATAGTTCTGAAGCCCCTTTTTTTGTCTTGCCAGTGCCAGTGGCACATACCTACCACTTTTGGGGTCAAGTGCCCCCCCCCCGACATTAATAAGGTTTTGAAATTATTTTTATGGATATATGAATAGCATTGAGGAACCACAAATTGACATATTTAGTGAAGTATCTTTGGAGTTTAGATCATTGACGAATACATGTATGGTGGTTGATCCAGTGTCCGAACACTTTTCAGAAAATCAACGATAGCAAATAAAATATGAAACGAATATCTGTCAAACTATACATATTGAATGCTCAAAGTCCTACAAAAAAAGAAGTTGATGGAATTTTAAAAAGGCAACGTAGATTTAATACGATATTCCCATCCGAGTGAACCCCTTCCCAACGACGCGGCGTTTTGGTCCCTTGAAAAAGGTACCGTAATTCCGAACGTGTGAAACCTATGGGAAAAAGACACAACCTTGGTATCAATAGTGTGGTTTTCATACGCGTAATCCCACGCGTATGAAAACCCATTTTAGGCGCTTAACTTTACACGTTCGGTAATACAATCTGTTCGGAGTTACAATACTTGACTATATATTAATTACGAAATGTAACTATTCAAGCCATGTACAATGTACAATTATCAGAATTAAGATAAGTATGGCAATTGGTCAGCATTAAATTATTAGTTAATCATTCACTGACATAAATGAAACATATTTGACGTCTCTGGTTGTATAGACTGTTATGATACCAAATATAGAGCCAGAAATTGGATATGTTTTGACACAATGACAGAATGCATAGAGTCTATGAATAGTATGATATATGAGTACATCTACATTGTAAAACGTAACTAAGGCCATTGGCATTGCATTACTCTGACGTCAAATAACCTTGCATATTATAAGTAGAGGTACGTGACAGACCCAAAACTAATAAAAGCTAGATTTAACTGTTAACTGTTATTTATCGAGCAATATCAATGAACCATCTCTTTTCAGTCAAGTCAACCCCTAAGCTAAGTAATCAGTGTCTACCCTTTCGATTGTCTGAAAGCCTCAGCTTGATTTACATGCACAATAGACAACACTACACACAGTGATTGCATGCACCGTTAGCTAGTTTACAAGAACTTTGTGTTTCTCAAAGGGAATTTAGCCCGGCCGCGCCCACACAAAATCAATCGCAGACCACAAGAACGATCCGCTTACACTAGGGCAGGGGGTTCGCTACGCACCGCTAGCTACACTACACAGACTGCACCGCTCTGCCGGCCGCCAGGCTAGGCACCTTGCCTTCGCAAGTCTGAAATCGACATATAAACGCACCACTTTTGCAAAAATTCACAAAACAATCACATCATCTATAATTCTATCCTTCACGTTAGCTCTCCGACTGAATATCCTGCACTGACAAGTTGATATTTGAGGTAAGAAGGGGGCCTACTTACCAGTAGATAGTAGATACAAATGTCGTTTTTTTTTTCCCAAATGGGCCGGAGACTGAAACAGAGTAAAGTCTGTCAAAACACAAAACAGGTGTTTTTGTTATAAAGTGTGGTATCGCGATCGCGATATCTTCGATCGGATACGAACAAAGTTCCGTGTCGTCTGCACAGGCCATTTTCATAATGCATTGATATTTATACAGGTTTGCCGAGTGACAAACTATTACATTCACCGTGAAAAGCTATTCTTTTTCAACAGTCAGATTGCAAGTTGCATGTATTACTAATTAGCCTAATAAGGCGTTGTTTGGCTGGACAAGCGACATCTTGGCTTGTCCAACCTAGGAACACTTAATGTATGCATTCTATTGAAATATAATGACTTCTAACAGGTGAAAGTAAGCATTAAATTTGAATGCATTACGACAATGGCCTATTAATCAACAAAACTTTAAAAAAAAATAATCAGCGACGAATCCAGAAATTCTCTCCCAGAGGGCTGGACATACAAGACCAAAAAATCTGTGACAAGCAAAAAAAAAAAAAAAAGGAAGAAGGAGAAGAAGAAGAAGAAGAAGAAGAAAAAGGGGAAAACTGAAAAAAAAGAAGGAATAACTTGAGAATAAAAGAAAGAAAGAAAGAATAAAAACATGAATTTTAAACATTTAAACAGACATCGCATTTGTGCCTTTTTTACTCAAAATTCATTTTATGATAATAAGATAGAAAACGTGTGCATCGTAGGCCTATAATGTAGATCGACGGTGTTACTTTCAATGGTTTATGTATATTTAGCAATTGCTAAAGCCTTTAATTGAATTTATTGATTCATCTGTCTTCACTGTAGGAAAAATTTGTCTTCCAGTGTTCCAATATTACCCATGGTTCACAAGTAAATCAATAAGTACATAGACTAATAGGCATATGCTCATGTATTTTGCCTAGTATGCGAAATCTTAAAATGGATCTACAAGCTTTGTGCCTAAGTAAATAATTTGCTTGTACTTTTTCAACAATGCCATAATTAGGTCAAAAGATCCATGTTGTTATTTTCTTTAAATTCCAATTCAATGTTAACAAGTGGAAAATCAATCAACTTGACAAGAAGCTTGATTTAAAAAAATTAAATTAAATTAAGGGGGGTGAGGTCTTCAACTCATAGACTATAGCTCAGAAAACTTCACCGTGATTTCCCGGGCTTTAGTGATATAGTGAGAATCTAATGGTTCTTTGGAATAAAGATATATATTTTAATAGATAAAAAGAAAGTAAACAATACTTCAGATAATTTTGTACATTATGCAAAGTCATAGTACAAGGCCAACAACGGTTATTTTTCATGCCAACAACTTGAATAATGATCTGCGGTTCGGGGGACTATTCCTCCAGAGGGCAGCAGATCTACTAAGAGAGATTGACAGATTGAAAGATTCTTTTCTCTTTCAGATCATGCATTTATCACAATGGGGTATTTACAGTGGCGCCGTTGTGGATACACCCTTCATGATTTTCAGAAAATGTCAATGTTGTTGCCAAATTTTGACCAGTTTTCTACGGAAGCGTTAGAGTGCCATTCTACTTGACGACATGACGAGATATTCATCTTGTCAAGTCGACTTAATATCCATATCATGTCGATATGTAAAGATATCTAACTTACCATGTCGACTTATCAACTTATTAGTCGACATGGCGAAATAAATTATCGTGCCAAGTCGACAAGTAGAATGGCACTTTAACGCTTCCGTAGTTTTCTCCCTTCTCAGTAGGTGTTGTTTTTGTTTTGTTTTGTTTTGTTTTGTTTTTGTTCTTTTGTTTTTGTTTTTTTTTCCCCAGCATGCAGCCACTGAAGTTATTCAAGCTACGATCATTAGGGAGTTAGGCCTATATAGATACTTTCACAAATTATATTGCGGGGGGGGGGGGGGGGGATTGAAGGTTTCTCAGGATATAATCAGTGGCTGATCCGTAGGGGGAGGGCGGAAAGCGTGGGGCGGGGGGGGGGGTCATCTCGTGCCCCTAAAGATTGGCATATCTTAACTTGGTACAAACACAAAAAGAGCCTTTCCCACTGTGTTACTGTGCCCCTTTAAAAAATAATGTATGACGCCAATAATGGCCAATATGCACCTGAAATGGAAAAAAAAAAATTTCTTGTCAGACATTCTTTTTTATATAATGGAGCGCCCCCCCCCCCCCCCGTTACAAATTTTGTTTGATCCATCCCTGACTGTAACAGTGACCTCCTGGGGACAGCTAAGACAGAAAACCAGTTCCAGACGATTTTTGATGAGACCTATACGGCCAATATGTAACTGCTCTCTGGAGCGGAGGCCATCGATCAGTAGCACATCCAGCATGTTGAAATTCATGTACAGCGGACAACCGAAAAATGGTGCATGGTGCACGGGCGCCATTGATGAGAAATTTGCATCCAAAGTTATCAAAGTTGATCTAAGCAGGATCTAGTGCTTCCAGTCCCTCGTGTTCCACCACTGGCCCGCAGTTTTAAAACAGGGTTCTAAAGTTACTTCGGAAATATTCAGAGCTAGTATACATAATAGTATATCAAGTTGAATATGATGACCTTATCAGGCTGAGAAAAGTGGGGAAATGAGAAAAGGGTGAAAGACAATTATGAATGCAAGATGTGACCAAAGAAACAAGAGGCTAAAAAGGGAAAAAAGTTTCCCTCTTCACTAAATTCCCCCAGGAAAAAGAAAGAAGAAGAAAAAGAAGGAAGCTTCAGGGCTTGTCCTTTAAAATTCCAAGTAAATTTGAATCAGGCCCGCCGGAGCCGCTACGGATGGTACGGAATTGACCGTACCACTTTTCAGCCTTAAAAAAAAAAAAGATGGAGAGGGAGAAGAAAAGAGAAGAGAAAAGGAGAGAGAGAGAGAGAGAGAGAGAGAGAGAGAGAGAGAGAGAGGGAGAAGAAAAAGAAAAGAGAAAAGAAGAGAGAAGGTGGGAGGGTGATAAATGTCATGATTATAGGCTGATCGTAGGCTTATCACCAGCTTAATGGAAGAAAACGAACATCCAAGTGACTTTGCGTTTTTTCCATTATTATGAAACGCATTATCACATAAACCGAAGAACAGTATATATGCCACAAAACTTGTTCATCCAATCGCACATTTTAAAAATAATATCCTCAAGAAAGTGATAAAGAAGGAAAGGAAAAGGGAAAGAAAGAAAAAGAAGGACAAATATGACAAATTTTTTGCTCGCTCGCTTCGCTGGAAAGTTAATATTTCGTCAATAGGCTGCAACACCCCCCCCCCCCCAACACCCCCCCCCCCCCCGAGGATTTTCAAAGTTCCGATATTCGGGCAACCACCGCTTCATATTCGGGCAGCAAAATGAGGTGCGCGATTCCCAGATAATAATGTAGCCTAACTTCTGAATGTAACTTCTGTACATTTTCACTACGAAAACTTACACAAATTAAGAAACTGAAAAGTTGATATTCGGGGAAAAGGCGCCCCCCCCCCTTCGGCAAAGTTACGATATTCGGGCAACCACCACTTTATATTCGGGCAGCGAGGAGAAAGAATATCCACATATTTGGGCAGCAAGGTTCCCAGATAATTATGTAACTTCTGAAGGTAACTTCTGTACATTTTCACTACGAAAACTTATAAAAATTGCTCACTCGCTTCGCTGGAAAGTTAATATTTCGTCAATAGGCTGCAACACCCCCCCCCCCCCCCAACACCCCCCCCCCCCCCCCCGAGGATTTTCAAAGTTCCGATATTCGGGCAACCACCACTTCATATTCGGGCAGCAAAATGAGGTGCGAGATTCCCAGATAATAATGTAACTTCTGAATGTAACTTCTGTACATTTTCACTACGAAAACTTACAAAAATTAAGAAACTGAAAAGTTGATATTCGGGCAAAAGGCTTCTCCCTTCGGCAAAATTCCGATATTCGGGCAGCAAAGTGAGGTGCCAGAATATCCACATATTTGGGCAGCGAGGTTTCAAGATAATTATGTAACTTCTGTACATTTTCTCTACGCTTGCTCGCTCTCAAAAATTTAGAAAATGAAAAGTTGATATTAGGGCAAAAGGCGTCCCCCTTTGGCAATGGGCTGCAGCCCCCCTCCCCCGAGGATTTTAAAGTTCCGATATTCGGGCAACCACCACTTCATATTCGGGCAGCGAGGAGAAAGAATATCCACATATTTGGGCAGCGAGGTTCCGAGATAACTATATAACTTTTGTATGTAACTTCTGTACATTTTCTCTACGAAAAGTTTTTTTTTTAATTTGAAATTGAAAAGTTGATATTCGGGCAAAAGGCGTCAGCCCCCTCCTTCCGAAAATGGCCCTGTATGATCAAGATCTCTACAGCTGTAATTTTCTTTTCTGATTATTAGGGGGAGGGTTAGGGTGAAGCATTATTGTCGGCAAATTTGGTGTCACATCCCCCCCCCCCCTCATTCAAAATGTTCCCTTACACCGACACGAGGGGTTCTGTCCCTTCGAACCCCGCTCGGGGTTTCACCCCCAGACCTCCATTGAAACCGTACCACTTTAAAATTCCTTCCGACGGGCCTGATTTGAATTATATATTTCTGCCTCGTAATATCCGTGGATGAGTAGAGGACTTCATGGCACTAGCGTAGCTGAGGGGGGAGGGGGCAGGGGGCAGAGTGCCCCCCCCCGACAACTTTTCCCCGATTTTTTTTTTTTAATAATTTTTTTTTTTTTTTTTTTGCTTGTCAGAGAATTATGGAGGAAAACATCTGATAACCCCCCCCCCCCCCCCTACTGAGCGACTTTTTTGAGGGCTGGCGAGAAGAAATATATATGGGTCTCCCTTCAAGCAGAATTTGCCCCCCTTGTTAAAAAATCCTAGCTACGCCACTGCTTCATGGGCTTGTTGTGTCCTCGCTGTGCAAAACACGACAATCATCATGGAAAAGAAAACAAATTTTCCATCTTAATGGTAATTGTCGTGTTATGCACAGCGAGGACACTTTCAAGTATACCCGATGGCCAAAGTTCTCTCATCAACTGGTAATTGAGCGGAATGATGAAGGTTATTATTTTTTTTATTATTATTATTATTATTACTATTACAACAACCTTATATAGTTTGGCAAGAAAAACGTGACCAGTTTTGTTCAATTAGCTTTCATGAAAAAGTTAAAAGAATGAGTAAAATGCACGGTCGTTATGAGAAAGAGAAAGCGGACGGAGAAACAGTGAGACCCAGTGGCGGATCCAGGATTTCTTGAGGGAGGGGGCTCAATATTCACAAATTTTCTAACAAGCAAAAAAGGTCCTCAGCATTTTTGGGCCCCTTTTTAACTTAAAAAATCTCTGACGAGCAAGCAAAAAAAAAAAAGTCCTCATCATTTTTTTCGGGCCCCTCTTTTCGGTCCTAGGGGAGGGGGCCCGAGCCCGCCGCCCCCCGCCCCCCGATCCGCCACTGGTGGGACCTTAACTTGAGGACGAAGAGGACGAAGGAAGAAGTAAGCTCATGCATGCTGAAACGCGTTTTGACGATAGACCGGTGTAGCGGCAGCGAAACTTAATCCAACTTTTATAAAAAGCTGATCTGTGTGAAAGCATAAATATAAGATGTACAGGATGGTAAAAGTTTGAAAGAAATCACAAAAGAGTAAGAAAGTTATGAATGTTTGAAAAATGAGATCACTATATGAGCCTATGCGAATCTCAAATCATTGCAAAATGACATTTTGTGAATTGACTGTGACGTATTCACGGTCAACTCTCCCATTTGTCGTAAATCGAAATAGGACCATTATATTCCGATTTCCTCATGAAAACCTTTTCTCTCGGGAAGAAAAAGAAAGAAAACATTCCAGAAGTTATACCATGGACTTGTTATACATTTTCAAAATTGACATTTCAGTCATTTGTTGTCCGTACCAATTTGGCCAATTTAAAATTCCCATATGTCAGTATGTACAGTGATTACAACTACAATATCACAGCTTTCTTAAGTTAACACGATAAAAACTACTTTCGAAAAATAAACTCAAGGGCAATTTCAAAGGCCTATTGTACTGCCCATAGAAATCAGGTTCGGATTACGCCATGGTAATGTTCGCACATTTCTAAAGGTGATAGACAGGGCTAGTGAAACTGCCTTGAGTTGATTTTTCGAAAATAGTTTTTATCGTGTTAGTTATTGTTTGTCAAATTTTGTTCAAACTTTTCATCAATCTGCTTTTCTGATGTTTTGTGCTTTCACACAAATCAAATTATTACATGTTTGATTGCCCTTTAAATTATTTCACACTTCGTCATTGTTTACAGAATGCAAATAACAGATTTTATATCTCTTAACAGTGCAGAAAAATGAAAACCACTAGTTTTTAGGGGTCATGATAGGGATCACTTCCTTCATGTTCATGTCCTTTAGAGTTGACCCCACTCCAAATCATGGTGGAATCCACTCTGAAGTGGTAATTAAATCACTCTTTTGAGAGTGGATTCCACTATATTGATCGTGGATTTAACTCCAAACAAAGTGATCCTTTTATAGTATGACTCCTCCAAAGTGAATTTCCCCTTTTTGAATTGATTGAATTGAATTGAAAAGGTTTTATTAATATTGCACTTCGCAGCCAAAAGGCTGAATTATGTACAATTCACAAGTTTTGCAATGACATGGTGTAAAACTGCTTAAAAACAAATTCGATAAAAACACTGTTTACATAAAGTCTAGTATAACAACAACTCAAGGTTTATGTGTGAAGATCAAAGGTAAAAGGTAAATTGACGATAAAAATAAAGTGCGGTGAAGCATGAGTGAGTCCAAGGATGAGTAAGCAGTCCCATGATTACTCACACAAACCCTCTCACACTCAGTCTCCAACCTCGTTCGTACATATCCTTCCTCACAACTTACACCAACTTAAAAAAATAAACATTCAACAATACACTATAAACTCCCTTCCTGTACGCAAACCACTCATCCTTCTCATACGAATGCCCGCCCATCCATGGACTCACCGATACATCGCTATGTAAAAACTAAAGATCTCCCTCTGAATCCTCACTTAAAAAATTAAGAATATATCAGTTAAAACCCCAAAACACCGTCTGAGTTGTTGTTATACAGATATGTCATGAATCACCCGAAAACCTTATTCAATATAAACATTTAAAAGAGACATTACAAGTGATAAAATTACAAGTGATAAAATTGTGATAAATGAATAACGAAAATATTTGAAGCAGACAGGAAAAAATTCTGACTATTAAAAACTGATCAGATGGAATTTAGCAAGTCAATTAAATATGGCATTGAGCTGTTTTTCTAACGTTTGGTTTTACAGTGAAACTGGCGATACTTTGTCCTTCTCCGCAATGAATAATCTACATCAGTGTTACAAGGTAACCAGTGATTACAAATTGGGCTATTGGCAAGAGATAAGGCAAAACTAGTACACAATTGTTTACGTCTTTCTGACAATGGCTGCAAAGTACACTCTTCCCGAGCTTTGTCATGATTAATGTATTGATCACCTAACGTGATTCTACATGCTCTTTTCTGAATGCGTTCTAAACATATAATTTGGTTTTGTGTAAGGTTTCCATCAAAAACAGGTACACCATAATCCAATATTGGGCGAATGTATCCCTTGTAGACCGTTATTAAATCACAAAGTGGTAATCTGTATGTTTTAAGACAACGAAGCATATAACGTTTTCTGTTGCTACGACATATAAGGTCTGATATATGACTGTCCCATTTCAAATTACACTGCACAGTGATTCCTAATATCTTTGCTTTTTGTACATTATTTAAACAAACATCCCCAATAAAAAGATGTCTCTGTTGAACAGGATTCTTTGAAAAAGACACATGCATACAATGACATTTCGATGGGTTGAGAGTCATATTGTTTCGAAGAGACCATTGGTAAAACTCAGACAAAGTATCTTGTAATTTAGATGGATGTGACTGCTTACGACTTTCAACTAATGTAAGATCGTCGACATACTTGTAGTATGGTACTTCTGAGTTAACACAAGCATCATTAATCATTATGAGAAAGAGAATTGGTCCTAATTTTGTACCTTGTCCTATACCAGCATGGGACATTGACCAATCTGAAAACTGACCAAGATATTTCACTCGTTGTTGACGATTTTGAAGAAAATTCAAAATCCATGAAATAAGACAAGGCCGGACATGAAGGTGTATTAACTTTTTAGCAAGGATATTGTGATCAATGCGATCGAACGCTTTTGAGAAGTCTGTGAATATAAGTGTAGATATAGACTGAGAATTTTCTGCATTTACATGAATTTGGTGAAGTAATCGAATTAAGTAATGATTTGTCGATAGACCTTGGCGATTTCCGCATTGATTAATATCAATTTGATTTGATATGTCTTCTAACAACCATTTACATATAAACGACTCTGCTATTTTTGCAAAATAACTAGTGAGTGCTATGGGCCTTAAATTCTGTGGTGTTGCTGGTTGACGTTTAAGAATGGGTACAATCTCCGATTGTTTCCACTGATATGGTACGACTGACAACTGAACATGCTGAAAAGAAGTATTCAAGATATCAGTAAGTGGTAAGCATACTTCCTGAACAAACTCTCGAAGAATTCTAACAGGTAGGTCTTCACTAATACCAGACTTTTGCTGATTTAAGGTACTCAGTTGTCTAAATACTTCATAACGTTTTACAATAGGACAGGTTTCCTGAGCTGGCAGGTAAGCAGGTAAGTCATTCCTGTCCAGACTTGGAAGATCTGATGCCACAGCTAAGAAATGCTGGTTGATATAGTCAGCAATATATTTGACTTTATCAGGATCATTCGGATCAATATTTGGTATTTCAATTGGAATATGCTTCTTTCCACTATTAGTTAAAATCCGAATCTGTTTATACCATGCTGCTGGATTATCATATTTTAAATTGCGAACTCTGGTATTATAATATAATATTTTCTGTCGCTTAATCAGTCGTTTCACTTTATTCCTTAAATAACGCCATAATTTTGTAGAGTTACTACTGAAAGCTTGCTGTCTCTGACGAATAACATCTTTAACTTCAGAATTTATCCAGGGCTTATCTCTACAATGCATACAAATCTCCTTGGTAGGAACATGAATATCTAAATGGTACATAATCGTATCCAGTAACATTTTACATTTCATAGATGGATCTTTCACATTGTGCATTTCTTCCCAAGTATGCTGAGTTAACCAACTACCAAATGATCTTTTACCACTGTCAGGAATAGGGCGAACAAGCCTTTTCGTGACTCGGTTACTGCGGTACATCTTTTCTTTAGGTAACCAAAGTATGCAATTGTGGTCACTCGTACCAAGAGGTGGTAAGATCTTAACT
>CM046843.1:28527259-28572259 GCA_025618425.1 Heliocidaris tuberculata | reverse complement strand
TTTAATGAAAAATGGCTACATCTCAGTAAGTTAGTAGCGGTAATTGCGCTCACCCCAAACCTGGCCGCAAGATCGTTTTGGGGTACGGTACACCTGCTTGGAGGAGATTCGATAAACGTGGCATCTTTACATCTCACAAACGACGTCGTTTGTGAGTGGTACCACTCAGTAGACTACAGCTCCACTTCACACAAACATTATTAAAAGAAATTTCATTCTCCAAACAAAAAAGATCAACATCATTCATGTCTTTGCTCTTTTCTTGAAAGGATGAAATGTGTTTGAATGATGTTCAGGCGGTCATTGATGAAGTCCAAAGACACCAATGACATTCATGCAAGACATGCACTGTCACCTCGGAACTATTCAAAACACACTGCATATTCAAAAGAAATGGAGACTTCGGTGTTAAAATCAATGCATCTTTTCAACATTTTACTTCTCGCTTTGCCCTATATATTCAGGAGTACTGCACATTCCACGTTGGCATAATCACGGCAAATGGCAAACCTATTTAAAGAGGAATAATCAAGCTTTTTAATACCAGTTTCATTTTTCAGAGATCAGTAACAAGAAAGATTATCATCCCTCAAACTTAAATTGTATAACTTTTTTGAGGGATTCATATAACATTAGCCTACACTGTTCATCCTAGATCTAGAAACCATAATCACATGTATTTGTTATCCTAATACTCAGAGTATATCATACAAAAACTCAAGCTTTACGGCCTTACGGAGTGGTTGTAGGCCCATTATGATTTAAAAAAAAAATAGATTATGAGATCAGTTTTGCGGCAACAACTGAATAGATTTGTTTTCCACAAATCGAGAAGAACCCTTACCTAATCTTTAGAAAGGGTTGGAATACCATTTGATAATATCAATGAATCAGTCAAACAGATCATACCTGTAAAGTAAGAAGGCCATTGTGAAAAACAGTCGAAGATTTGTTGAAAAATAAGTAATCCAAGTTTGTTTTGAATTTAAAAGTCAATGCGGTACTCACGGGGATTTCCCCTTTCTTCTTCTTCTTCTTCTTCTTCTTCTTCTTCTTCTTCTTCTTCTTCTTCTTCTTCAACCTCTTCGCCTTATTCTTCATCATCATATTATCATTTCTTTTCTTTATCAACCTTTTTTCTATCTTTTTGGTCATGTCCTTCTTCTTCTTCTTCCTCCTCCTCTTCTTTTTCTTCTTCTTCTCCTTCTTCTTCTTCTTCTTCTTCTCCTCCTTCTGCTTCTTCTTCTTCATCATCATTATCTTCTTCTTCTTTTCTTCTTCTTTTTTTATTATTATTTTTTGTTATTATTTATTATTATTATTATTATTATTATTATTATTATTACCGTTATCATTATCATTTTTATTATTGTTACTATTGTTGTTGTGGTGGTTTTTGTAATTATAATTATTATTATTATTATTATTATTATCTTTATTATTATTATCATTATTATTACTATTATCATCATTATTATTATTATCATCATTATTATTATTATTATTATTATTATTATTATTCAACTTTAAACTGTATTGTGATTAAGAGCCTATAACCAACAAGCAGCGCTTTTACTTTAGGCTCCATTATATCCTAATTTCTAATGTAATTTAATCCTCAATTTACAATCAACTATAAGGATGCCAACTGATCTATCATTATTCAATTCGTTTTTCATTTCAGATATTTATTGTAAAAAAAAAAACCCTGACAATTTATAATGTGAAATGTGAAATATGTAAATAATAACAATAATAATTTACGAAGCGCAGAAACTATAGATATAAATTCTATCCCCGCTGCAAGAGCCCCTGATGTGCTTATAAATACAATGAGTCATTAAATGAAAGGATGTGCTTTCAGTTTTTGACTTGGAAGTTTTTTTTACAGCTGGCGACTTCCTGAAATATATCGTTAAATTATTAGACAGTTTGGGGGCTGGACATACCAATGCTCGATCTCCAAACATTGTCCGAGGTGAGACAATCATCCTCAATTTAGTCTGGTTCACTATGTAAGAGAATGGGCTTTTGTTCAAAATTCTACAGTGGCGGATCCGGGGGGCCCAGGCCCCCTCCCCCTTGGACCAAAAAGGGGCCCCAGAATGCTGAGGACCTTTTTTGTTGGGGGGGGGGGGGTTTGTTTGCTTGTCAGAAAATTTTGTGAATATTGAGCCCCCTCCCTCAAGAAATCGTGGATCCGCCACTGGCCTTCTGCCTATAACAGTGGTAACATTGGGAGACGTGAAATGGATTATTCCGGTAGTACATGCTATTTTCATGCAGATGAATACTTTAATAGGAATTATGTTGTCATATGATTCAGTACGATCATATTTTAGTGTTATGTACATGTAATTGTGTATTACTTCCCGTTGCTATGATACAAATGTGCCTAATAACCGATGATGTGCGTTCAGGAAACCAACTAAGGCTAACGGTCCAATAAATTTTCATTCACTTATGATAAAATTCAAAAGAAAGAAAAAGGGTCGTGTTCTTGAATTATTGCAAGCACTGTCGATTGAATTTTATTGTATTCTATTGAATTTTATCATAAGTGAATGAAAATTAATGTATTATATTAGGTATACAAGAAAAATTGCGCTGACTCAATGTTCAACAGAAGTGAACACTGGCTTTTTTTTTCATTGATTATTTGTATTCATTCTACTTTGAGTTATTGCATGAAATTGTCGACATATCTTCAGGAGGTCACCAAAGTAGGAACTTAACGCCAAATTAATATCCAGTAGCAAGATCAAAGCGAATTAAAAGCCTAAACTTTCTTCTCATTCGCATAATTTGCTCATCTCTTGTGCTCACTAAAGCCTAACACATAATAATAGTAATAATAATGGCTACTTATATAGCGCTCATATCCGTCATGCAGTGACGCTCATGGCGCTTAGACATTATTACCCTGGTTATAGCCGAGCCGCCAAAGTAACTAGCGCTCAAGCATATATCAGGTACCCATTTACACCTGGGTGGGGAGTGACAAACGTAGATTAGAGTCTTGCCAAAGGACCTTAGTGCCGTGGTGGGATTCGAACCCCGTACCTTGTGATCTGCAGTCCGGTGACTTATCCACTAGACCACAACACAACACAACACAACACATCGGGATTTTTATCAAAATAAAATCAGACAAACTCTCCAAGAAGACTTGTGATAGTTAACCAAAGGAAACAATTGAATTTGAATCAATTAGCGTAAAAAGGGCTTTTCCAGCCCCACATGCTTACTGAAGCGTAAAATTTTGAATGCAAGGACATAGGATCATTAATTCATGTACACCGGTCATAAACATAATGAATAAATGTTATTCAAATTATTTTTAGGGCACAAAATCAAAGCAATACTTACTGTATAAGTTTAATATGGTAATTTTTGTTTTTATTATGTGCTCATTCAACCTTGAATTAATGGATATTGTTTGCAAAAGTCGATAACACCTTTCCAGAACATGAATTCAATCGCATAAGATAAAATTTACCACGGGAAAGATGTCAAAACTGCAGTTTTGGCAATGTTCACCCCGTGCTCACTCAACCGTGAAATTTTGCGCACAAGTCATTTGGTATGTTAGGAAGGACATAAAACGTTAATTAGTTGCACGCCTTCTGATGCTAAAAATATGAAATTTGTTCCGATATTATTGAATCAAAGTTATGACATCAGGCTTGTGAACTTTAAAAAGTGGCCATTTTGCCTTTAGGGCGCGCTCACTGAAGCGTAACCAAATGATTTGCCCTACATTTCACGTGAAAGGTAACTGAGAAGTACAGCTACATGTCTCTGTATTCCTGATTCAGAAATTACAGAGATTTGTTTTAGGGGGAACTTACTTTTTGTGATGTGTTTATATATACATGTATATGCCATTTTTAAAATACAAAATGGCCGCCCTGTGCGATGACGCATTAAGATTAGAAGACTAATTATGTCATCTATGGTTTTATTGACCAAGAAAACGGAGGATTAGCATATTTTTGCTAAGTTCCTAGATTGACCAGAAGCAGAGATAAGGCAACATATATATTACACGTATGCCATTTTGAAAATCCAAAATGGCCTCCATATGCGAGGAATCGTTAGAAGTAGATGTCTAACAATGTCACCATTCGTTTTCTGCACCCAGAAATAGTAGAATTTCATTACGTTAATACCTTTAAAAGAAGCCCAGATAAGGCAAATTAAGTATTTTATGGCAGCGCAGCCATTTAAAAAAAAATCCATAATGGCCACCGTGCCGGTGTTAGTGCAAATGCCAACATCAGTATAGTTTAGCTAATCTCAAAAAATTCTGAACAAAATACATAGTGAACCTGACTAATTTCATAGAACTTTTTGTTATATTTTTTAGGACTGCAGGCCTACATTTGGAGTGAAATAACAAAGCTGTTTTTTTTTAAATTATTATTATTATTGTAATTGACAAACTAGCTGAAACAAGTACAATACAAACGTTATTAGGGACATACATCACTCTGAAATGACTGACCTCAAGAAAAAAAAGAAAGAAAGAAATCAGTTTTCATGCTAGATCTCTCTCTCTCTCGCTCGCTCGCTCTCTCTCTCTCCCTCGCTCTCTCTATTTCTCTCTCTCACTCTATTTCTCTCTCTCACTCTCTTTTTTTCTCTCTCACTCTCTTTCTTTCTCTCTCTCTCTCACACACATTCACACACACGCACACACATCTAACTCACGCCCATGCACACCCCACCCTATCCCCACCCGCTCCCTCGTCACTCACCCGCACCTTCACACACCCTTTCACATTAATACAACACTGATAATCTTTTTTTTTAAATATAACTTTCATGACAGTGTTAACTGGTCAAAACACTGTGTTTTCATGATCATGATCAGAGAACTACAGGTAGTGCATGAAAATACAGAGTGATCACAGAGCTCATTTGGAAAACACTAATTGTTTTGACAACGAAAAACACACAATACTGCGTTTACACTGTGTCCATACGGGGGAATCCCGATAGTCCGCGGGGCCGATAGACCGCGGGGCCGATAGACCGCGGGGCCGATAGACCGCGGCGTCTCAATGTACACGCCAGTCACCAGTAATTCCGCACATTCGCTCAAATCACTATACACCTCTTGCAATCGACAGCACTAACAGCAAAACTTAAAAAAAATAAAATAAAAAAAGAGAAATGGGAGGTGGATCGTCACCCCCCTCCTGGATGCGCTCATTAACTTTTTGATGTTCAATGGATTATGCAATAAGTGACTTCAAGTCTGTGTTTTTATTTGAAATAAAAGAAACTAACGCTAATAAACAGGACGTGCAATTTGAAACAGCATTATGGGCAAGGTGACGTGGAAGCAGACAAAATCAAAGAGGGAAATATGAAAGAAATCTTTTTTAAAAGACTAACTTGTAATTCATATGTTCCCTTTAAATGACACATAGACCCTACATAATAGCATAATTTGTTGATAATATCAATATATAAAAAAGGGGAAATAAAATTGAAAAATTGATTAAGATCCGGGGGGGGGGGGGATCTTCCATTGAGACCCGTCCAGCATCCTCGAACTTTACCCTCTGAAAAGCACCCTAAACGAGGATTCAGATTTTGTGATTTTGATACCTTAAACAGGGATATTTTTTCATTCTTGATTTTGATACCCGAAACACGGAGAGAAATAATTAACGGCTTGTTTTTACACCCTTAACAGGGCGAGCATATACGACCGAAATTCTCAAATTCTGAATAAATTGTACCCTTTCCGCGGATTGGCCGTGTTAAATTTCATACCCTTTTTCCCTGCATTTTGTCAGAAGTGTGATTTTGATACCCTTTTATATGAAAAGGGTATCATGAGATATGAAAGCAACTAATAGATAAGTTCAAAATCTCCCTTAAAAGATATCTGTTTAATACTTAGAGTATGAACTCAGTGTCCAACATTACATTGTATGCACCTTCTTATTTCTAAGTTATTTCGTTCTTACTTTATAAAGCGCATAGGGACATGCAGTGTTGCTATGTGTAATGCGCTATGAAAGAACCAAGTATTGTTTTTTTTAATTTTTATTATTATATATTTTTCGTTTTTGACACCCTAAACGCGGATCCGCGCCCGACCCTGAAAAACTACCCTTTTCCCTCGTTTTCAGGTTCGCGGATGCTGTACGGATTTCAATGGAAGATACCCCCCCCCCCCCCCCCCCCCCCGGATTAAGATACATGAATTATTTGAGTCATTATGCTTTTAAGACGTGATGTGAAAATGCGTTGCATTTCAGACACCGCGCGGTCTATCGGCCCCGCGGTCTATAGGCCCCGAGGTCTATCGGCCCCGCGGTCTATCGGACCCGCGGTCTCTCGGCCCCGCGGACTATCGGGCGTAGACTGTCCATACTGTTTCCATACTTTTTAGATTGCATTATTCAGCAGAACATTGGAACAAATTGCCAGAAAATATCAAAAATTGTGATACCTTTGATAACTTTAAGGCACGTCTTAAAACATTTTCATTTTTGAAACAAGTTCCAGTGTTAACTGGTAACCAGAGGAAGTACGTGTTTGTTGAACATATCTCACTGCAGTGGCTGGATCCGCCACTGCCTCTTCTCAAGCTTCTCTATCCACTTTTCCTTCTTCCTTTTTCTTAAAGCGCATAGGGACATATTGTGATATGCACTATTACTACTATTATTATCATCATCATTATTATCATTATTATTATTATTATTATTAGTAGTAGTAGTAGTAGTATAGTAGTAGTAATAGTAGTAGTAGTAGTAGTAGTAGTAGTAGTAGTATTACTGTATTTCCATGCTGTCACCCTATTTTCACACTGGCTGCTCAATCTGTGTTCATGCTGCTTCGACCGAGTGTTCATACCGATTCCACAATATCTAAAATGTGCTCACTTTGTTTTCAGTTTTCGCACTGTTTCCACGCTGTTACAATGTTTCCACAGTATCACACTGCGTTCCAGCTGTTTGGACATTGTACTGCTTCCACAATGTCCAAAATGTACCCACTTTGTTTTCAGTGTTTGCGCTGTTCCACGCCGTTCCATTGTTTCCACACTACTATCACATTGTGTTCAAGCTGATTTAACTCTGTGTTTACACTGCTTCCACTGTGTCCAAACTGTGTTCACACTATTTCAACACGGCTCACACAGTACTCTCTTTGTTTTCGCACTGTGACACTGTTTCCACACTACTATTACAATGTGTTCATGCTGTTTCAGCATTGACTTTACACTGCTTCCATAATGTCCATACTGTGTTCACTCCAGTTCCGCATTACTCACATAGTGCTCACTTTGTTTCCGCACTGTTACACTATTTCCACACTATAGTATCACATTGATTTATTTTTATTGTAGTTTGGTTTGGTTTGATTTTTTTTCTGTTTCAGTATAAGCTTATACACGATACATATCGTATCAATGATTAAACATAAAATAATGTAATAAATTTGTATATATAACAAACTTAACAAGACAATGATACAGATATTGAGGAGAGCTCAAAAAATAATTTACAAAAACGGATCATTATTCATCTAACATAAACAATGAAACGGAGGGGCATGCTAAGAAAGCAATACTTGTATGATTCATGCCCCAAAGACTTTGTAACATTAATACAATAATTGGTCAAACAAATTATAACAACTGGATCCTAGATATTGGCGAAAGTTAGAGACACATTTATAGTATGCATACGCAGGTTTACAGGAACAGAAAGAGGGAGAGAGTTGTAAAATAAGAAACAGTGAATAGAAAGGAAGATAGATTGAGAGCAGGAGCAAAAACAGGGTCGTTGGGCACGTGTTCACAGGAAAACATGAAAAGGGCGAATGTTTTTCCCTTTAAAAAAAAAACCAATACTATTAGATTTGACCTGTTGCAGGGGGTATAGGGGGTAAAGGTTAAAGCTGCTTCAACTCTGTGTTTACACCGCTTCCACAATGTCCAAACTGTGTTCACTATTTTCACTCTGCTCACGCTTTCTCCACACTGACGACACTGTGTTCACACTGGTTCTACGTTGTCTCCACATTATTTTCACACGTTGCCCTTCCTGATAGGGATAAATGTATATGTACATGTAATTATGATAGTATGATCCATGAATACATAATGCGATGTGCATTAAAAACTGTCGGTGAACACGGCGAACTGTTCATTAATTGATTAGCAAGTGAAATTTAAAGATCGCCCACACGCACCCACACACACACACACGCGCACACGCACACATACTTTTTGTTTTTTTTTGTTTAAAGAAACACACTCACACTCGTATTAATATGCCTAACACCATTTATTTAATGTACGGTCACACACACACACATACAACCGCCCACGCACACTCAACACACAAATACACACACACACGCGCGCACACGCATTTCACCATTTTGATAAAAACAAGAATAACATAAAAAGCTATATTGCCTCTTTTTGTGTCTTTCTTATTTACTACTCTAAGAATAGGCGTCCACTAGGGCGCGGACAAGACGCGGAATGCAAGATTAGTCATTCCGCATTCATTCAGCAAGCTCTCCGCATATTCTTGAAAGGCTCCGTTCACTGTCTTCACCATTCCTGAACACTTCCCAGCGTTTCCGCACCTTCAGGAGAGAGCAAAATTTCCGCGTCCAAATTTTGGTCTCGACCAAAATTTGGACGCGGAAATGAACTTCCTGACACCTTCGGCAACTTGTCCGCATTGTCGTCCGGACATCGTCAGGACATCCTGCCTTTCTTTAACACTTCCGCATTCTCCGGAAACGCTCCTGAAAGCTTCCGCGGTGCCGGAAGCTTCGCGAAGGCAAGCGGAAGCCACGCAGAATGTTTCAGGATTGTCCTTGTCCGTAATTTTACCACTCCTGGTGTGATCCTAGATGTGTCCGCACTGTCCTGCCACGATCAGCATTTTCCGCGGCATTTCGGGACATTCCTGAATGATTCCTAGGACGCTCCTAGGACTGACTGCAGTCAATGTGTTGACATTCTTAATAATGTCTCAGGAAACAATAATTTGCATAATTTTTCCGCGTCTGACGCGGAACGAATGCCGAAATGACAAAATTTGCTTCCGCAACCCTTCCTAATGTTGTCGGCGCTCTAGTGGACGCCAGCCCTAAAGGAATTAAAACTACATGTATAAGGGTAAATGTAAGGGGATGAAATTTTACTGACATAGCCGGTACATCCAAGGAGCTTCAAGAGCTGGAGTCACATGTAGCTCATTCCCTTTGAACCATGTTCGAAGCCGCCAAGGAAAAATATGTCAGGCATGTGCTTAACTGGATCTTCCTTGAAGATAAGAAGACAAAAAGATTTCTGCCTGGCTGCAAACTTACGGGCCATTTTCAAAGGAAAATATGCTTTTGTAATGATAATTACTTTTCACTATCCCTAGTCTGATGATATCAGCAGTTAACAGTGCTTACCTTTACTGGGGGCAAGCGAAAAGAAATTGTACAAAATTCCCTAATATATGAATCAAAATTGCGCGACTGGGCATGTGTGGGCACTAATCTGACATATAACATCATAATTAATTGTACTTGAACAATTGCAATTTTTATTTTCGTTTGCAGGGAGTAATCGGAAGAGTGTCAAATTGGGGATTTTAGGATTGTAAAATTTTACCCCTTTTCCACAAATTAAAGCTTCTATCGTACAATATAGCCAAATTTCTGGACACAATTAGGCTTTTGTATTCAATTTTATCATATGTGAAAATTTCACTTTGTTTATTCAAATAAAAAGTGAAATATTCTCGATATTTCATTTGTGACAAAAATCACTGCTCAAGCTTTCCCATGAAGTTGGCGGCTTGGAACATCGGACATCAAAGGCTACAGCGCACCTGTAGATTCTTTTGTGCATCCTTAGAAAGGAGCAGCTGCTTGAGATAATTTGTTGCCAGTTGGAACTCCAGCATGCTCTTGAAGCTCCTTGGTACATCACACGGAAAACATCTATGACGAAGAATGAAAGCAATTTAATCAATTACGTTTTACTAATTTTATTCAATTGAGGTTACAATTCAATAATTCAATACAGTGTTGTTGTTTTTTAAATCAACAAACACAAGATGTTCACCACAAATACTTTGTCTCACCTCTCTGACAGAAAAAAAAAAGAAATTAAAGGACATAATTTATAATGTACAGTGCAAAAGGACTCTTAATTTGTACTCCTGGCTCTGCACATTTTTAATAAAACATATAAATGTGCCCGCTTGAAGAAAAAAAATAGATAAGAAGACAATATACACAACACTGAATAGCATCTGCTATTCCTCATCTCCGTATTCTGGTAACAGCATCATGAAAAATTAATGACGCGAGGGAGCAAGGGCCTTGAGAAAAGCAAATGTGTTAAGGTATTGCTATGTTCCGAATAAATGGCTGATACACATATATTCATCTGCAAAAACCAGGGTGTTAATTCAACACCATCTCGATATATATATTGGGTTACACCAGTTTCGAATCAAACTGGTGTTGTTTCAACACTTATCTCTTGTAGCCCAATATTGATACCGAGATGGTGTTGAATTAACACCGTGGTCTTTGCAGTGTACATAGTAATATCCCCCCCCCCCCCCCCAACTGAAAAATCCTCCCTTAAGTTTCAAAACATTAATGTTAAATATAAAGCTCATGTACATTTTTGGTAGGGAAAAGGAAATTGGAAATAATCGTGTAAAACATAGTCTCATGTTGTGTTATACATGTATCAAAAGATGTTTGTACGACATCATTTGGTATTCCATCAATGATTTCTCGTGAATTTTACCGTAAATATAGGTAAGGAACGCTAGATCACGGCAATATACTGCCTTACACTAGGACCTTTCCACCCGACGATTCGCCGCACAACAATCTCAAGGCTTCGCACAGAGATAACAATATGGTGTCACTGTGTGTAGGATTCGGTGTATAGCTCATGCTGAAGTTGTTGAGAATTTACGTCCCTGACCCGTCACCTAAATTATTGTTTACCTCTCATTTTTTTAATATACCATTTTAGGACGTGAAATCTTCACAGCATCTTTGTATTGCTGGTAACTTGCTATTTATCAACAAAGATCCAATAAATCGGACGAAAAGATTTTAGGGCTTGCCAAAACTTAACATTACCATTAAAGCCTGGCAGTGTTGTATCCGAGGCCGGCTCAGCCGAGACCGAGACCGAGACCGAGACATGGCCATTCCGAGACCGAGACCATAACCGAGACATGACTATCCGAGACCGAGACCGAGACCGAGACCGAGACCGAGACCGAGACCACTAAACACGTACTTTTTTTTAAAAACGTGCTTAATTTACTATGACCTTTTTGTGTCTTTTTAAAGACCTTTTAATTGTTCAGTTAGTATTTGGGCATGCTTTTTTCTGTATTCTCCCCCTGAATTTTTCAGAAATGTATGTGTTGAAAAATGGAATTTAGCATTATTAAGGCAAGCAAATTAGCATTAATACGATCAAGAGTCAAGACATTTGCAGACTTGTCAACATTCTCCAATGATGCTGTTCGCGAATCTGAACATCACGAACAGCATGATAACATCGAGGTAAACCGTTTTACAATAAAAATGAGTGCAAAATCCGAACACCAACGCCAACACTAGATTTGAAATCACATATTTCCCAATCCCTAGGGGTTGGTGTTGGCGAATGGGTGAATTCATGTCAATTGTCAACACCAATCGTGAAGCTCGGTTCAGCAGACGACATTCAACACCAACTTTCAACAAGAACTACCGGAAATGCGTAATATTTTGCGATGTCAATCCCAACACCAGCCTGATTTCAAGTTCGGTATAGAGGCTGGTGTTGGTGTTCTCACAACACCAACACCAGCCTCCAACACCGTACTTGAAATCACCCATTTTGACGATCCAACATCAATCTCATCCTTACACTATGCAAGTAATTGGTATCTGGAAGTAGCATGCAGTGATGTGCTTTGCTTGCGACGGCGGAATTGCAATATCAGTGAATATTGAGCGCGCATTTCCACTACTTACGAGCTGAGTGTTCACTCTCATATTAGCTGATTAAAAAGTCATTTTCAACACTGAAAATGACTGCGTTTGTCGCTGCCTCGATCCGGCCTCGAGCCGAGACATCCAGACATCAGCTTCCGAGGCCGAGGCCGAGGCCGAGACATGAGGCGTAGAGGCCGAGGCCGAGGACGCAATATTAGGCCTCGAGACCGGCCTCGAGGACGAGGCCAGCCTCGAGGCATAAAACACTGAAGCCTGGCGTCCTCAAAAGCGCCGACAAGATTAGGCAGAGTTGCGGAAGCAAATTATGTCATTTCAGCATTCTTTCCTCGCCAGACGCGGAATAAGTGTGTGAATCATCGTTTCTTGCTTGGGACATTACTACGAATCTCTTCGTATTGACTGCAGTCATACCTTGGAGTGTCCTAGGAATCAATCGAGAAGGTCGCGAAATGCCGCCGAAAATGCTGTATGCGGATTTACTAATTTTGCATTCCGCGTCTTGTCCACGCCCTAGTGGACGCCAGGTTTAAGCATGTTGTAAGTTGACGGACGGATTGCCTCAAAATTAACTCTGAGAAAGTCAACCTTCAACTTTTGAATTTACCAACGCTAGAGTAGTAACTGGACTTTTGGGCATTAATTTATTGGCGATAAATATATCAAATATTAATGTTTGGTGCCCATTGCACAGAAACAAAGAAACAGAAGTGAATGCAAGGTGAACAGTACAAACACTGCGTTGAATCACTTGATTACACTACAGTGTGGCCAGCGAAAAAAATACTATTCTGCTTGGGAGCAGCGAAAATTCTGCTAAATCAAAAATTTTACTGCTAAATCAAAATTTTACTCAAAAATTCTCTGACAAGAATTTTTGGGGTGTATTTTTACTCGAAAACTCTCTGACAAGCAAAAAAAAAAAAAAAGGTTATCAGCATTTTTAGGGTGTATTTTTACTGGAAAATTCTCTGACAAGCAAAAAAAACAAAAAACACCAGAATTATGCTAAAATTCTGCTAAATTTTGTCAAATTATGCCTAGCATAATGCCAGATGCTAAAGCGGTCAAAATTCTGCCAGAAAGCAGAATTCTGCCAACTCTGGCAACCTTGTTACACTACGTGTACACATTCTATGATTTTCATGATACGTATAGGGCACCCATAAGTACTTCATCCGCTCGAAATGTATTCTTTGTGAGGTAGTCTAGTTCTGGACGTTTTTAATTATTTTGTCCGTAAAACCATGAAGCTACAACCCCGTGTGCGTGCACTCAACGTAGAACGTAGGACAAAATAATTAAAAACGTCCAGAACTAGACTATTTGTGAGGTGGAGCAAAGTTAATAGGATAAAAATTGAATAAAGAAATAGATATGAAATCGAGTAACTGTCTTCTGTAAATTTAAAGAAGGTAGATGCGTTTATTGGTCATAGGATTCTCGATGTTACCTCTAGGCTGAGGTGAGCTTGTCTTTGGGTACTTTTAAAGGGTTTATATTATCTCAGTGTATTGCCTGCGAGTCGGCGAAAGTTATGTTTAACCGCGTTTCAGCCTTCATAAATGTTGTTATCGCAGGGAAAATGCCTAAATAATGCACCTCATTCTGGAAATTTTTAAAATATTTGTCTCTACTCCGAACATTATACGAAATTCCACCCCCAAAATATGATTTTTTTTATTAATGTCGATTTAACACGTGAGCGAATGGGAGCCTGAATAAGTGAACCCTATAACACACGAGGCATCATTTCTAGCTATTGCCTTATTACCACCTAGGATAATCAAGCCTTGGAAGGCGAATAATTATTAGCCCATACTGTAGTAATGCAACAAAATGTTTGTACCAGTGGCGGATTTAGGGGGGGGGGAGACATCGGCCCGTGCCCCCCCCCCCTTTTGGAAGAAAAGTATGCATTGTGCCCTCCCTTTTTGTGATTGTGCCCCACCTTTTAGAACCCAAAACTTTTTTTTTTTGCTTGTCAGAGAATTATGGGTGGACACTGGACCCCCATAACACCCCCCCCCCCCACCCCCAAGTGAATTTTGGAAGGCTGGGGAAATAAAATTTTTGTCGACACCCCATGATTGTGCAGTGTAGCCAATAGAATTAAAATGATGTAACGGGAGCACACATTAGTAATAACGTAGACGTAAAGGCCGGCTCACACGTAGCGTCATTTGCTATAACGTTAGGACTGGGCCGGTTAGTAAAAGCTGTCCAGTATTCTTTGCGCCATTGAAGAGTGATGTTGTTAAAAAAAAGTGATTGTATAATGAACAGTACAAACTATTGTTTTGACAACTGGAATATGGGTCGATTGCCTTCACACGTTCGATTGTAGCGCAGGTCGTGACGTAATCAAAAGGAAGCCTCGGATCGGGTGAGCCGGGCTTTACGAGTACGTCATCTGTGCACCCGATACGTCACGAATTAGTTAGGCATCACTATTTAATTTACCTTAATTAGGAAAGCAGAAAAGAAATACCCCCCCCCCCCCTTGATAGGCTACATAGCCTATTCTCCTCTCATTTTGACTGAAACAATGTCTTTCCCCTCCCCAACGATATCAGAATAATAAACTGCACAACATTCTTCATGGATTAGTGAAGAGCACTGCACCTGAAAAATATATTATTTTCCACTAGAAGAATAACTCCTTTAGTATTTTTCATATCTGTGATGTCAGAGTAAGATAATTGTCAGTAGGATAGAATTATAATGTTCTAATAGCCTCGTCAGTATTATACTGTTCTCCCTGAGTGTCCTGCACTTAAACGATTACCCCGGTTTTAGCCGAGCTATTATTCAAATAATAGGCCAGTTCCTAATTATAATTTGCGCATGTGCAGATAAAGGTCATTTGTACCAAGTGCAATTGACCTTTACACGCTGTCATGTTGTATATGCACCATGATGCGCACACCCGTATGGTTTAACAAGTAGCGCGTCCTCCAAAACAGATGGGCGTGCGCGTACAAACTGGGGGTCATTTCAGGGTCATTCGTACCATGTAAGAACTGGCTTATTATCGTCTTATATGATGATATTGAAAAGATATGCTTATAAGACAATATAATGACTAAGTTTACAACTTTACATGTGACATGTGTCACGGTAATTTCTCGCTAAACCGAAATACCACTTTATATTAAAGACCACCAGGGCCCTCTTGCATAAAAAGTTGCGTTTAATCGCAACTCAAAAAATTAAACGCAAGTCCCAAATACTCGATCCTGATTGTTTGAAAATCGCAACTTTTTATGCAAGAGGGCCCAGGTGTCTTTTCAAACCTGAGGTTTCCATTTCGATTTGCTTTGATATTTTGCATGATGGAACATACTATTGTCTTTTGTGGGACAAAAAAAAAGGTAGTTTGTCATTTACCTGTTCCTTAATATTTTACACTTCGCAAATATGGCTTTGCAGTCTTTTCTGAAGTTTGCGTTGAGGAGTGCGTAGACAAAGATACTGACGATGTGATTGAGGGTGCGCAACTGGTAAGAGAACGAAACAACGATGCCTTGGGACGCCTTGCCGCGGTAAGCAGCCACAGCCTCGTCGGGGACATTGGTGAGGATAAAAGATGGCAGCCAGGATAGGATGAGGATGAGGTTGGTTCCAAGTAACATCCGGGTCATGATGCGCTCTTTCTTCTGCCGATTGCGATAGGTTGGCTGACGGCAGGCATCTTCTCTTGCGGGACCACTGGTGTTGTCTTGAACAGTGGAACATGGATATGACGAATGATCAGCAGAAGGAGCCTTTGGTGGAGGCACAAATGTCGGTAATTTGGTGTGCAGGAAATAGTTGGTTTCCATCTCAAAAGGCTTTGCCTGTGGGTTGACATTGGTCGTTGTTCCTGATCCTATCAAACCGCCACCATAAAGCAAGTCTGAACTTCCGCTGGAAGTGGTCATTGCGTGGCTTCCAGGACGACCCGCTGTTGTTGCTTTCTGCTGAGGAAGAACACATTTGTTTGCTTTTCCTGCTTTGGCTCCATTATCCTCAGCCGTTTGCTGACACCCTTGAAATTTGCTGATTGTAAAACAGTTTCCTGGACATCCTGCAATGTGGGCTGCTTGGATCTCGTTCCCTGCGAGCCCTGCCCTAACCTTCATCTGCTTTCGAATTTCTCGATAGATTCGAACATACACGCACGTGCATATCATCAGCGCTACCAGATAGGATACAGAAGTGAAAATTTCATTACTGAGGTCCAGCCAATCTGGCCCACCTTTGTAGATACACTTTACAACGGTACCAGTTTGAAACAGCTTAACATATAAAGCATATTGGAAGTTGCCAGATACAGCCAGCCCTATGCTCACCAGAATCACAGCAATGACTCTGCGTGTTTTTGTGCGTGTCTGCAAGGGTCTACATACAGCCATGTAGCGATCAAGGGCGATGCAAGTTGTCAGGTAGAGCGAAGAAAAGGAAAATGCACGACTGCCATAGATGCTGCACTTACAAACGAAGGCATTAATAAAGAGGCCTCCGAATGCTCTTACCAGGTGTATCGGAGCAATCAGGCAGGCACACAGATCGATCGCGGCGAGGCTCAGAATCAGCAAAAACGTCGTCGTTTTGCGAGATTTCCTTGCGAACACCCAAAGTACCAAACAATTTCCTGGCACACCTACTGTGAAGATTATTGTAAAAAGAAATACTGCCACCATAGCTGTCACATCCATTTTGCAAAATGCTGTCGAAAGGCATGCAATTCCGTATGTTTACTCCTTTTCACCGATACGCGGTGTAATTAGATGTCGTTCGATTTTTCAGAAGACAGTTTATGTTAATCATGTTAATAATGAAAATTCATTTCGAGAAATATTATTTGCCTATCCGTCTGAAAGCAAACAAACTGTCGCAGTGTAATTACGGCTCTGCAAATGACTCGTTACTACGTTGGTTACACCATCAAAATCTAATTAATGCAGATGGAAGCATCTTCTTGAACCGCAATCTACAGAGGTAAGAATTAAAAAATGCGCTAACTGTATTCTTAAGAATTAGAAGCGCAATCATTCCCCGCTCTGGCTATCAGTCTCGTTTATACTGCTCCCAGATCATTCTCATATGGTTAGTAATTTGCTCGGTGTGAAAATCAGCACTCTTTTCTTCGCGGAGTCGGTCATGTGACCATCTTTGTTTCCCAGCCGCATTCGTTCTTGAATATCATTTACAAAAGAAATATTCGATTGACAGCATCGACTAAAGTTAAAATCAAGATTTTCTTAAAAGTGAACTGAAACGTAAAGTGATGCTTTTAAAGCTACAGCTATAACCTCCCCTCTGATCTGCTTTGTCTCTCTTTATTTTACACACACCCTCCATGATAAAGATGCAGGTTGTAGGCTGTATTTCACACACCGATGTCTGTCTGTCTCTCTCTCTCTCTCTCCTCCTCCCTCTATCTCTTTCTCTATTTTTTCCATACCATGTTATATCTATAATCTGCTTTAAGTTCCCTACTCTTCCGTGTCCTTTCTCCCTACCATACTCTCTCCATGTACTTTTTATGCTTATCTCTCTCTCTCTCTCTCTTTCTCATTCTACTCTATCCCCACTCTCCAACCCCCCCCCCCCCACATCTGCCTCTCCCTCTTTCTCCCTCTCTCTCTCTCTCTCATGCTACTCTGTCCCCATTCTCCAACTCTGCCTCTGCCTCTGCCTCTCCCCCTTTCCCTCTCCATCCCACTCTCTTTATAATTTGCTCGCTCTCGTATAATTATTTTTCCTCTCCCTTGCGTATACCCATCTTCTCAGCCTTGCCCCTCTCTCTCTCTCTCTCTCTCTCTCTCTCTCTCTCTCTCTCTCTCTCTCATCTTTCATCTCTCTTATAATTTCTATCTTTATTTTGTCTTTTCTCTTTTTCATTACTGGTGGCTTTCCCCTTTTGATAGCAATTTTATGGCTTTATAAAATTAATGTTTATTTGAACAAAACCAACTGACTGAAGCATGGACGTATTTCGTTATCTTTTTTTTTTTTTTAATTTTGGAAGGGATTGGGGGGGGGGGGCGTAGAAATGAAGGCTATACGCCAAGCTAATACCACAGTAACACGAACAAGACCGACGCCAGACCCACAACAGAAGGAACAAAAAAATTACAGTGCCACCAATGGCCAAGAATCGGTCGGTTTTGAGTCGGTGGGGGTATGACTGTAGTATCAACACCCTTTCTCTTATCGGCGGCTGTGTTATTAATTCGCACTTTATCCACCTAGTAAACCCCCCCCCCCCCTCTCCATAATACCAGTTCACCTCAATGACTAGAGCTACTCTACAGGGGTAACTTCGCTAATCATAAGGACCGCTATTTATAAAGACCACTTACTTATAAGGACCGCCATCCATAACGCGTGACTAAATGAATAGCGGTTTTGTATGAATAGCAGTCCTTCTAAATAGTGAGCAAACCATGGACAACTTACCTCGCTATTCATAAGGACTTCCATTCATAAGGACCTCTATTCATAACTATTCATAACGTGTGTTAAATGAATAGCGGTTTTCTATGAAGAGCGGTCCTTATGAATAGCGAGCGGATCCCATTCTACACATGTCAAAAAATGAAGACTATACAAGTAACGCTAACAAGCATATGCGGAATTCTTAGAAGTCGAGTTACAGAATACTTAAAAATGTACCATCACCTAAAAACAAACAAAGAATAATTTTCAAAATGTACACCTAGAATGCATAAGATATATATATTTGTCTGGCATTCTATTGGTTCACATTTAAGGAGTATGAAGAAACTAAAGGATCACAAAAACACTGCTCATACGGAACCCAACTCGGAGTTGGGTTCCACGCTTGCCCTTTTCTTAATAGCTAGCGCGTAGTAAGGGTACGTGGACTAGTCAACTCACAAGTCGCTTTTACATTTATTAAGAACATTTTTAAAGTTTTAATATTTCTTCTAAATAGCGAGCAAACCATGGACAACTGTATTTGAAGGCCATATTTTAGATATAGTATAGATACTACAAACATCTTATTATGTATGTTTGTGCAGACTGGGACTATGATATGGCGATAGTGATCATTTAAGACGCTTCCGAGGAAAGCTAAGACTGTCATTAATATTAATGAGCATTATGTTCAGGACATATGCGGTATCTTTTTTTTTTTTTCATCTTTATGGGTTCTCTCGGGTTTTTCTGGATTATTCCGTATTACTCATTAATACTAATGAAGATTCGATCCCGGACGCATGCGGTATACTTAAAAAAAAAAAATGATACCGCGCGTCATTAATACTAATGAGCATTTTTACATGCGGTATAAATATATTTTTTCATCTTTATGGGTTCTCTCGGTTTTTTTTCTGGATTATTCCGTATTACTCATTAATACTAATGAGGATTCGATCCCGGACGAAAAAAAAAAGGGATACCGCGTGTGTCCTGAATATAGTCGTCATTAGTATTAATCATGTTAATTGGTTATAAGACAAATGCTGTCATATTTACAATAAAAAATGCACCAATATTTGCATAATATATGTATATTCCACTTCAGGTATTAATAAATTATATATGAAAATATCACATTGTTTAAAAAATAAAATCAAATGGCAGGCTGATTAAAGTTACAAATCACGAAAATCTGCCGAATGAAAAAAGGGGCAAAGAGTTATTAATAAGGAGCAAAAGAGAGCAAAGGGGGGGGGGGGGACGAATAGGATGAGACGAGATACAGAGAAAAGGATTAGAGAGAGAGAGAGAGAGGGGGGGGGGGGGAGAGGGTTATATAAATTCAAGTATTTGAACAAACATCTTTTCCGCTACGAACTAATGAAATAGTATAATTCAGTGGGCAAATCTTTGAACCACGAAAATCATTAGGACAAGCAGAAAGTCGTTTCTCTTTTGAGGGCAGTTCTGTCAATATGCCTATCATAATTTGAGCATTATCTGAATAACCGATAACAGATACGGTACAACGAATCAAAGGTTTCACATTGCCAGAAAGTGAATAAAACCTCTAAATTTCTTTAATAACATATTGTTCCTATTTTTCCTTCTCTCTTTATTTTTAACTCTTTCTTTTTCTTTTCTCCTGTTTTTGGCTCCTCTGAGTTAAGAAAAGTGTGTAATGTTCTGAGATCTTTTTGACATGCTTTTTCAGTTAACTGGTCACACGAGTATTGAATAATCCAGTCAAAAATGCAGGTCAAACCTAATTAGTTATAACAATATCATATTGATATTTTCAATTCAAGAAAAAAAAACCGACGTGTAAAATTTTAACACAAAATGTGTATTTGGAGCCTATAACTCACAAGCATAGCTTTCTTCTCGTGCTCCTCCATATTTCACCTTTTTTTTTTTTTTAGCCTTGTCTTCTCAATGAATATTGCACGTAAATATATAGATTTGAGGTACTCACCTTCTTTTATATTATCTGACAATATATTTCATGTTCGTTTGTACCATTTTCAAAAACGGTCCGCGGCCCCACGCTTCAACTTCAGGTTCACTTGGAAGGGCCTTGCATTCCTTCTTTCTTCTTTGGAATGAAAACATACCTTAAGACTGTACCACATATATATCAATTATCTTCATCCTCCTCTATTTCTACCTTTCATTTTCTACTCTGTTTTCCTCTTCCCCTCTCCCTCCCTCTTTTCTTATATTTTCTGATCAACTTTTCTTTCTTTTTCTTCTTCCTTGAAGTCTCTTTCTCTTTCTTGCTCTCTCTCTCTCCTCTCTCTTTCTCTCAGTCTCATTTTTTTTCTCTTTCCATATATATATATATATATATATATATATATATATATATATATATACACATATACGCCTCTTTTCACTTTCTATCTCTCTCCCTTTAACTCTCTCCTTAACTTTTTGTTCTTTTTGTTCTGTTTTCCTACTCTTCTCTCTCCTTTTCCTCTTACCTTTAATGACTCAGAAGTTTTCATACTTTTGAATTTTAATGTAATGTTGAGAGTTTTTAGTTTTTGTTTATTACGCATGATCCATGGTTGTATGTTCTAGTTATTCTTATTTTGATCGTTTATTGTTTTGTACAGTTGACGTTGTAAATTGAGCAATTTCAGCTCAATTACTTTTATTTTGAAACGATGCCAAATTTATTGCGTAGTGTTTTGATAGGTGTTTTTAGGGCTCCATGCCTTACTCGTTTTTGCAGCGTTTCATTAGGAATTTTCAAAGGGCGTCTGACCCCATATGCCTCCTTTAATTTGATTTCCATGCCTTATGAAACTGAATTTAATAATAATTTTCATCATAATTGCAAATTAATGGCCTAGGATGCTACCACAACTCTGCCACAACTCTGTCACAAGATGAAGAAACAGCTCCATCCAAAAAACCAAAAAAAAGGACAAGGGAGAGAGAAAGAAAGAAAGAGAGAGAGTGAAAGAGAGAGAGAGAGAGAGAGAGAGAGAGAGATATTAAACAATATTATTTTTTTAAAAGCCTCTCCGATTTTTACGAAATGAATGTGGCTGTTTAGGCCCGTTGCCTACTGAATTCTCTCATTCCCATAGGCTTAATACAGTGACCACCCGGGGGGCGTTTCATCAGGTATTTTGTCAGTGATTTTTATCGACAACTGTTATAAGCTAATGAAATCCTTGCATCTGATTGGCTGAGAGCAAATTTATCGGTAAAAATCACCGACAAAACACTTGATGAAACGCTCCCCTGGTTCCCGTAGGCAAAGGGTTAGCGACTATAATTTATAACAACACACCTGGTGAGAACGAAAATAAATAGAAGGCTAAATGGCACTTATCATAACTTAGCAGAAGTAAAAAGAGGCACATAATTCATCATTAGTAAAAGGGGCACTTATTAGAAGTGAAACCTGTGAAAAGGGCAGGTGAGAAGTTAAAAATGAGAACATTAAAAAAAAATTTAAAAATTTAAAACAAAAGGAGGAGGGGAAGGAGTGGGGGGGGGGTAGGCAAGTACAGTACTTGTCAGACTTTAAAGAGGCACATTTGATAAGGGGCATTTAATAGAAGTCAAAAAGGGGCACTTATCAGAAAAAAGAAAAGGAGCATGATGCATCATAAAAACAAAAATAGTTACAGTCATATAGTCAGTCGACTGGACAGTGCCCCGACATAATACTCCGGCAGCAATTGCCCCTGGCTTTATTTAATCAAAGATATAAAGTTAGGTATAGAGTTGCAGCTGAGTTTCAGGTTAGGTTTAGCATGTTTAGGGTTAGGTATGGACATAGTGCTGGTTCAGGGTTGAAGTTAGTGTACGAACTTGACACAGAGCAATTGTAGCTAGAGCGTGTGTCGTGTAACCGGCTTGACGAGTCATTAAAACCAAGCGAGTACACTTTTTTTGGAAAGAGCAAGAGATTTCACGAAAAAGAGGTTATTTAAAATATAAACCTGCGTTTTGAATAATGTAAGCCCAATTCTCTGAAATAGTGCATTTAAAAAAAAAAGATAGTACTCGATTGCTGCCAAAAAAGGGTTCAAAATTATATAGTTTCCATTTTGTACCTTTTTTAACAGCAAAAAAAGGTCATATTTTGATGGAACATGTTCTTGAAAGTATGCAAAATAGGGATCATGTTCGACTCAACAAACGATCACGCCTTACACCTTTGCAGGGGCGGATAGAACTGAAATTCAGTTTGGGAGTTTCGATGCAATCGGTCCACTCAACCCATAACATATACACATATGTAACTTGACGACTCAGAAGCTTGCCAAAGGCTTGCCCGACATAGGAACAACTAATGTATGCAAAAGGATTCCATCAATAGAGATGCCCTTGTGCATAGCATGTGCACTAGATAATTGGTAACTACATGAACTAGGAGTTCTGGAGAGAAACATGCATAAATTGAAATAAATTGTACACAGTTCTATTAATTGTTGCCAGAGCGTGTGACTTGACGAGTCAACAAACCAAAGGGGGGGGGGGGGAGGCCGATGATCAACACTGCCCGTAGAGGGAGAACTTCAATCTAAATTAAATTACAACATTGCAATGTTGTCCTAAAGATCCTGAGAAGCAAGGCAGCTGGCTCCTTGCAGATCACGTATCGAGAGATGCTGGATCTTCTGGAGAAGAGATTTGACCCTGGACTGTTAGTGGAGAACTACCTCACTGCATTGCAATACAGGCACCAGGGGCCAAGGGAAACGCTCCAAGAATTTGGCAGACCATTGAAGAGCTGTCCATGTTGGCTTATCCAAAGCTTACGGAAGAGGCCCAGGACCAGTTGGCTAGAACACACTTCTGGGAGGCAATAGAGGGTGAGGTCATACAGGCAGCTCTTGAAACCGATAACATCTTCAAACTAAAAGAGCAAAGGTCTGGCGGGGGCAAAAACAGGCTAGGGCTGTTGATGCTGATTCAGGGGCGATATTTGACGAGATTTGGAGAGAGCTCAAGAGACTAGGAGATAAAATCGTCAAACAGGAGGACCTATCAAGGTGGAAGAATCTAGGCAAGAGACCCCGAGCATACAGGCGGAGAACATCAAAGGCCACGGACGAATGCTTTAAATGCCATGAGAAGGGGCATTTCAGACGCGACTGTCGTCAGAGACAGCGAAGCCACATTTTGTCAGTGGCCTTTGGTGTTCTCAGCCATCTTAGGAGCTGGAGGGGAAGCTGGACAGTATCCAGGGATATAGCTGCAAAAAGAGGATCTCCAGAGGAGATATCTCCTAGAGATCAAACGACTTATTGTGGGATACAGATCCGACAAGGCACGTAGTGGCCTTTTCGTTGAAGTGAAGATAAGGGGAGTGAAAGCAATGCTGTTAGTAGATTCAGAAGCCACTGGTACAATTTTACATTCATCCTTGCGTTATCGGATTCCCCCTCATCAGAGTGGGAGTTCGAAACGCAGACGGTAGCTCTATGGAGACACTAGGCAGTGCTTGGCTAGAGCTTTGGGTCGGGAGTTACATAAGTCCACTACAAGTAGTCTTCGGCGATACGGATCAAATAGATGGGCTGTTGAGGCTGGACTTCCTACTGCCGAATGAAGCCAATTGGATCTGAAGACCAAGGTACTACGGCTCAAAAGGGAGAGGATCAAGTGCACAGATGGACGTGGGTGCATTTTGCTCCAGAGTTGTGGTAGGGACAACCACCAGGGTGCCACCTGGTCAGGAAGTTTTGATCCCTGGTAACACTAGAGGTATGTAAGATGGTACAAGGCTTGCCCTCATCGAACCTTCAAACCAGAGTGAACTCCTGAACAAGGGAATCATTGTAGCACGTGTAATCGTGGAGACTACGGAAAATACTCTCCCCATTCGAGTCTTCAACCCAGGAAAGAAGGACTGCGTGATTCGCAGGAGTACTTTAGCAGGCCATCTTACATCTGTAACTTATTATCCTATTTCTTTATCATGCAACTGCTGCACCCACACCTGCAATTGCACTGCACCCACTTGATCACTCAATTTCTCCAAGAGAGTTATGTCGCCAAATCCTTTTTTTTTTTTTTTACGAGGCCGCCATCCATCTCCAGCCTAACCGCTCAGCAGTAAAATTTTTTATATAGCAGAATTTTCGCTGCTCGTATTTTTTTTTTTCGCTAGCCACACTGGCTGCACTGTTCAACCGATGTCTCAGATCGTGTGGTGTTTATCTCAATAATGGCGTGATGGCAGCGTAAGGATCACGTTCCCGCTCCTGAAAGTCTGAGGGAGAAATCTAGCTCCATCCTGGAGGCCATACGTGCGGCTAGCCTTGTCCGTGGAATGTTTGAGACATTAGTAGTAGGTATTGCAGTCAGCAGTCCCCATCACTTGGTCCCACACACCGTAGATCGCAATCAGCGAGGCGTCGACGCAGTGATGCCAACCTCCGGCCAGTGTATGCCATGCCCCCCCCCCCCCCCCCCCCTCCCACCGGGGTCGAGTGACTTCACTCCTTGTTTACTATACGTTTAGCGGATATTTTTATTCTTCCAACATCTCAACGTGTGACAGAGGTAGGTCTAGTCTTGCAGATATGAAAGGTGTATTGTTAATCTTGCTCTGCTGCAGAGCCAGCTAGGACCTGGCCCAGCTTGAACCTGCACTCATAGTAGATGCCACTCATCATCTTCCGCTTCCTGGCCAGTCTTTCCAGCAGCCTTGTATTGTCGTCCCTCTGTCCGTAACACCGTCACGTACTCGGTTCCCTGCGCCAGCTCATCTAGACCCCGCTTTTTGCGAGCTCTTCTCCTTGACCTTGCCCAGGCCTGTCGACGATGCCGTTGATGCAGACGACTGGAGTTAAAATAGTCAGATTGTCAAGCACACTTCACATCTCTTCACCCACGTCGTTATAACAGCCCCTACCCATCATGCATGTTCTCCCTTCACATCTGTAGTTCTTCGTCAGCTTGCTAGTATACGAGTTCCACCATGTGCGTTCTGTAATCTAGCCTAGCCCATGATGTACAGTTTATTCCCAGAAGACGTTATACCGCTCGAACGTTAGTACCAGTGTGTTTGACTATTTGAACCTCATCTTTTTCTTTTATTCTTTATTCTCACTAGTAGTTGTGTATTTTTTCCTATTATCATGTCTATTGCGTCGATTATTTTCAAATTTTGTTATTTTGTGATTTTGTAGCTGTTTGTAGCTAGACAGTGTATTTGCTACTCATGACGGAAAGAGTAAGGAAGAAAGAAAATAAGCCACGCCAATATTAATATATTGTTGATTATGTTCATACATTGACATCCGTATTAGCGCCATCTATTGTTGAAGATGGTTAAGCGTCTTTCATCATGGCTGAATAAATACCCTGCTGCACTGTTCAACAGATGTCTCAGATCGTGTGGTACGTGTTTGTCTCAATAATGGCGGTAAGCTTTAATAGGGATCATGTTATACATGTTATACCTTTACAGGGGCGGATGGAACTGAAATTCAGTTGGGGGAGCTTCGATGCAATCGGCCCACTCAACCAATAACATAATTATACACGTACACTGCCCTCCAAGCCCTCCAAAAGTTCGGGTACACCTGTAATATGAACCGATTTCTCACAATGACCCACGGTTCATTTAATCATCAGATTTGTGACACTGCAACAATATGGTATCAAACTGAAGAGTAGACATGTCATCAGCCTTCAAACTGACACCAGTTTACCATTATGTAAAGCGTTTCAGGAGGCAGACATGCGTTAAAACGGGCAACCTACCCCCCCCCCCCAAAAAAAAAACAATCATTTCCAGTGCAATTAGAAGGTCACTGGTTTGGTCAGTTGGGCCACATTTTTGCTCTTTTGGCATTCTATAAAATCTGGCCCTCGTTTATACATGTACTGATGAATATTAAAAATTTGTTGACTGATATACAAAAAAGATTCTTATACTCATGCAGAAAACTAGTATTTTCATTTTAGAAACACATGGACAGTTTGGGTATACTACAATGATTTCTTTTTTCTTTTTTTTCATGGAAAGTCATATTCTTTGCCTTTGTGTATACCTTTATGAAGAAAAAAATGATTAAATGAATAATGGTTTGTCATGAATTGTACATTTATTTATTTTCAAAGTTTTATTCTATCATAGACACTTCTCATCAAAGAACCCGCCCCTATCAGCGATCACAGCACGGCACATCCTGGGCATCCAGCTGGTCAAGTTGTGGAAGCAGTCACTGGAAATGTCTTTCTATGCCTTCTGAAGATGAAAAAGTTTTCTCTTCCAGGAGCAAAAATTACCCCAATCATTCCTTAAAGGGCAATCCAACCTTGGTAATAAGATGATTTATATGAAAGCAGAAAAATAAGAAAAACAGGATGGTGAAAGTTTGAAAGAAATCGGACAAGGACTAAGAAAGTTATGGATGCTTGAAAAATGAGATCACTACATCTATGCAGATCTCAAATTGGCAATGTGGTGAGTCAATTGTGACATTTTTGAGGACAACTCTCCCATTTGTCGTACACAAAAATATCATTAATTTGCGGTTTTCTTCGAGGCGCTTTTATCCTCGGGGCGGTACTTAAAATATATTGAAGATAGCATATTGTTATAGGTCCTCCTGAACAAAAAGATCCTACTGAGTAATGCATTTTGAAAAAAAGTGATATTTTAGTCATTTTGTGTGTTAGAGCGAATGGGGGAGTTGTCCACAGCTACATCACAGTGACATTACCTATTTGGCCAATTTGAAATTCCCATATGCATAGTGATTGCAACTTTCAAAAATTCATAACTTTCTTATTGCTTGTCCGATTTCGTTCAAACTTTCACCAATCTGCTTCTCTAATTTTTCCTCTATCTTTCAAAGCAACTTGCTATTAAGGTTGGATTTCCCTTTAACCCTTTCAGGACAGGAATTATTTAAGGGCTAAATTGATCACATTTTGATCTTCAAATTGGCAACAATAATATTTTTCTTTTAGTGCTACATGGTTCTAATAAGGTGTAATATCTTTGAAAATAATACACATGGTTAGGAATTTTGTCGAAAAGTTGAAAAAATTGCCCATTTGGATAAAAAATAAGGATTTTGAATCTCTCAATGTGTTGCCAATTTAAGGATTTTAAATCTTATTCTCCTATTCAAAATTCCTGGCATCAAACGCAATATGGTAGTGCAACAAAAATGGACATAGTGTGTGCAGACATTTTTGCTCTTTCTACTCATGTATCTGGTATATTTTTTAGAGCTCTGAATAAAAAGTTATTGAGCCAAACCACAAAATGTGGTCAATTGTCTCGAAAGGGTTAAGGCTGTGCTAAAACTACCTGGATAAAAAAGGAAGAGAAAGGGGTTCTGAAAATCATGGATTGGTCGCCCCAGTTCCAGGATCTGAATCCGATAGAGCTGATATGGGAAGAGCAGGGCAGGAAGGTCTCTGAAAAATGCTATTATTCGAGCGTGATTAAATAAAACTTCGAAAAATAAAGAAATGTGCATTTCATGACAAACTACTATTCATTTAGGCATTATTTTCCTTGCAAGAGTAACACAAATGCAAAGAATAAACGATAAAATATGATTTCCCATGAGAAAAAAGGAAATCGAATAGCATTAAGGTAATCCCAAAATATTTAACACGATAAAAACTACTTTCGAAAAATAAACTCAAGGGCAATTTCAAAGGCCTATTGTACTGCCCATAGAAATCAGGTTCGGATTACGTAATACACCATTGTAATGTTCGCACATTTCTAAAGGTGACCATGGTGACAGACAGGGCTATTGAAATTGCCTTGAGTTGATTTTTCGAAAATAGTTTTTATCGTGTTTGATGTGTTTCTTAGAAAAAATATTAGTTTTCTGCGTAAGTAAAGGAATGATTATTGTATATTAGTCAATAAATTTTCAATATTCATCGCTACAAACAAGAGTGAGATTTTGTAGAAATACTTGCACAACTGACCAAACCAATAACCTCATATTTTCCACTGGAAATTATATTATTTTGGGGGTAGGTTGTCTTTTTAACGCATGACTGCCTCCTGAAATGCTTTACATAATGTTAAATTGGTGTCAACTTGAAGACTGATGTCTACTCTTCAGTTTGATACCACATTGTTGCAGTGCCACAAATCTGATGATAAATGAACAGTGGGTGATTGTGAGAAATCAGTTCTTTTGGAGGGTAGTGTATGTATTCCCAGATTTTTCCATATTTTCATCAAAGTTGTGATTGTTACCTATGCTGGTCGTTGGTCAACTACATTGGCTGTAGCAATCAAACGTGATTCAACGCAGTACGAGAGAGCGATGCGACCGAGGGGTGGGGGGGGGGGGTAGGGGTGGGGGGATGGCTACGGGGGTTTCCCTCACGTGCTAGTAACTTTTTTGAATTTTTCATATTAATAAAAGGATAGTGTTGTTTTTTTTTCCAGGTTACGCTATTTGCGTAACCTGCGTATTACCTGCACTTGCATTTGGGATTGAAAATGAATAAGAAACAGACCTTTATGGGGGGGGGGGGGGGCTCAAGAAAACTTTGAATTCGGGTCAAGTTACTTCAGCAAGATATGTATATATGTGAGGGAGCAAAGGGAATCCGCGTTAGAAATTGCATCTTTTGCATTTTTCTTCACATCCTGAGCATTGCAACTAAACTTGAGAGAATTTCTTTGGAGTTTATGAACCCTCGGAATGACTAAGCATCTCTCACTTTCTGTAATTATATATAACTAAAACTTCGCAATTCATGGGGCGCAACATTGGAAAAAAAGGAAAGATTAGTCTATGAACAGTTTTATCATTCAAAGAAAACTTTGAATTCGGGTCAAGTTACTTCAGCAAGATATATATATACGTGAGAGAGCAAAGGGAATGCGCGTTAGAAATTGCATCTTTAGCATTTTCTTCACATCCTGAGCATTGCAACTAAACTTGAGAGAATTTCTTTGGAGTTTATGAACCCTCGGAATGACTAACCATCTCTCATTTTCTTTAATTATATATAACTAAAACTTCGCAATTCATGGGCGCAACATTGGAAAAAAGGAAAGATTAGTCTATGAACAGTTTTATCATTTTGGTCTCCGGTAAATTATAAATTAATGTAAGATGTGCAAAAAAGGAAAGAAAGAAAAAAAATATATAATCGCATGTTATGTTTCAAGAAATATCGGATTTATTATGATGTAACAAAATACATGATTTTTAAAGTGATGTTTAAAGAAATATAAAATTTGTTACCAGGATTAGGCCTTTATTGTAAATGAATGATAATGATTTGTTTTATAACTAAAACATTGAACATTTATTTTTGTTCTTTCTAATGTATTACAGAATAACTGAATCATATAGATTTTTTTTACTGTTTTGATAATTTATATCACATTATATATAACTAAAACCTCGCAATTCATGGGCGCAACATTGGAAAAAAGGAAAGATTAGTCTATGAACAGTTTTATCATTTTGTTCTCCAGTAAATTATAAATTAATGTAAGATGTGCAAAAAAAAGAAAGAAAAAAAATAATAACAAAACATAATCGGATTTATTATGATGTAACAAAATACATGATTTTTAAAGTGATGTTTAAAGAAATATAAAATTTGTTATCAGGATTAGGCCTTTACTGTAAATGAATGATCATTTTTGTTCTTTTTAACGTATTACAGAATAACTGAATCATAGATTTTTGTTTTACTGTTTTGATAATAATATGCCATTATTGCTTTGACTGTATGCACGGCCTGTGAAAAGAAGAAAATAAAATACCATGCATGTTCAGTAGCGTAGTGTGAGTCTAGCCACGGAGGGGGCACTGACATGATGAGAGGGGCACCACTCTTACTCGGAAAATTTTGTTTCCCCCAAAGCAACTTTGAGCATTTTGCATTATTTGGATAAATAAAAAACGTCACATAGGTAATTTACAGACAACTTACGCACTATGTGCGCGCTGCAATTGCACCCAACGCTATCAGTGTTGTTGTTAATCTTGTGCAATGAAACCTGCGATACAATACAATTCCCTGGTATATCCTCCGTTCATTGCGTCACATGTTATGCTGCATAAGATGAATAACAAAACTATTTTGAAGGTGGTGCTATGATTTCCAAATTAAAAGAGGAATTAATTTAGCTTTTATTTTTGAACTGATAAGTTAAAGCGGGGATGGGGGATTTCATTGTTTGCCCGTGCGCCACATTCCCTTGATACAGAGACTCCAACCCCAAGCACCTCCTAAACTGGAGACTCTGATCGTGCGAACATGCCCACATCACGAGCGCTTATCTTTTTAACATAATATGACAAAGCTAAATGAGGTATAATCCAGTGATTAAGATTATGAATATTTTTTTGCTTAATGAGCTTCATTTCATATATCTAATAGACATGCATCTGTATATTAAATTGATTGACCTATAGATTTCAATTTCATATTCCATTCTAGTAGTGCACCTCTCTGGTAGTGCACCGTCGCCATTATGATTGCAGAGGTTTTTGTTTTTGTTTGAATTTAGTTTTATGTTTTAAAAAGAGGTAGTTGGGCGGGAGAAAGCTAGTTTTAAGCGGGAGACGCACAGCTATAGAGCGGGAGAAATTCAAACTCTAGCGGGAGAGATTTTGCGAAAATTGCCTCACAGCGGGAGATCTACCGCCGAAAGCAGGAGAGTTGCAGTCTCTGTTAATACGCCATTGGTGTGTAGCATATGCTAGCTATAGTTGAAAGGTTTATTTGGCGCCATCAATGTTATCGTGACTTATAATAGGAAACCACCCATTCGCTTGCATGCACAGCAATGCGTTTGATGGAGTGAAGCACGTACTATACAGTGCCGAGTATGGTATTTCCTTTTTCACGATAATGCTGAAGTTTGAAGTACATGTGTACTATTTTACCTCACTGAAACATTCAACCAATGCCAGGGACAACTGTGATTTAGAGGGGAACACGGCATTTTGCTCTCATGGCCTGTTTTGGATTGAAGGCGAGTATGAAAGCTCAGCGATTAGCGCTGATTGTATTGTCTTGCGTGATAATATTGTTATGCCTGTCGATGGCAGTATTTTTCAACGTCACAAGTTATGGATTCCAACGCCTACGTCATGCGGATTATGGCAAGGTGTCAGCGATTCGTACACACGTTTCTAACATGTTTGATAACCAAACGACGCCAGAGTCCAGGGAGAAGGAGAAAATGTCCCACCGCCTATCGGACGAGACCGAGAAACCCCAAATAAAGTTATCCGATCCCCAGTCCGCTTGTTACCGCCAGATCCAACGTTGGAGAGGCAGCACGACACCCCAAAAGCCGCTGGTGGTCGCCGAATGCCCTGGGTTAGATTGCGGGGTACGTATGATTGAAGACCGTAGCTTTGAGACCATGATGAAGAGCCATGTAGTGATTCATTATTATCATTTTAACAAGTGGGATTGGGCTGAAATGCAGAAGAAACGCCCGCCCCATCAGGCTTGGATGTTTTACAGCATGGAGTCTACCGAGTTACCCAATGAGGTTTATGAAGACTTGTACAACTATACGATGACATATAGGTCTTCATCGACGTTCCCTAGACCATATGGCTATTATGTTAGCAGCCAACCACAAGTACGTCATGACGACAATCGAAACTGGGCTCTGGGTAGAAACAAAATGGCGGTCTGGGCGGCATCAAATTGCAGAGTTCGATGGGGACGATTTGAATTTGTCAAGGAACTAGCCAAGCACATCCAAGTGGACATTTTCGGGAAATGTGGACAACCAGGTTGCGATAAAAATTCGAAAAGCTGCTGGAAGCTCCTCAGGACATACAAGTTCTACTTGGCGTTAGAAAACAGAGAATGCAAGGATTATATTACAGAAAAGTTCTGGCGAACTTCCTTAAAATATGACCTCTTGCCGATCGTTTACGGAGCGCCGAAGGAAGATTACGAACGAGTAGCACCTCCACATTCCTTCATCCATCTGCAAGATTTCAGCTCGATGGAGGAACTTGTGGACTACCTTAACCTTTTAGATTCAAATGATACTCTTTATAATTCCTACTTCGAGTGGAAAAGGCATGGGTCAGTGGGGGGAAGAACTGACTATCTCACTAAGTATCAGATACGATATTATTGTCAGGTAGTCTCAAAGGTTTTGGATTATGAAAAGGGCTTATCCAGCGCCAAGATTAAAGAGGGGGCTAATTCAACGGTATTTAATTCGTGGCGGCATAAGGAGTGTCGTATGGCACCCGGATTTCCACATGGTTTCTAACCCCCGGATCACAGGAGGCGGCATTTCGATTGCGTCAGTACCTGTCAAGCTAATTAACCATACGCCAATCATTGTTCATAATTTTGTTTGCAGTGTTCATTTTGCAATAACTTTTTTAACGATATCACTCTTTCGTGAGGCGCAATAGACTGGTCAAGTTACTGGCGCAGTCCTAGCGTCATTTCGACTGCGTTGTACCTGCGCTATTATTATGAAGAAATTGAGTGCATGCAAAAGTTTAATTAACACCATATTTGTATATACTGTTCATATTGTATTCAACCTTTGTACCTCTGCCGAGCCCATCAAAGTTTATCACTGTAACAAGGCGCGTCAAGGACCTTGCCAGTCACTGACGCAGTTCTATGCGTCAGGGAAATGACGTCTCGTGTGCGACGAGTCCTCCAATGCAACCCCCCCTTCTTCCTCATTATTGTTACCACCTCATAATAACTAGAGTAAGTATTTGTTTCTATAGTATATAAACTATGAATTGTATATATTTCTGTTACTGTGGTTTGACTTTTTTTTTTGGGGGGGGAACTAACCCTTTCCGCATTTGCTTGGATTTTTTTTTGTTTTGTTTGTTTTTTGTTTGTTTTATTTGGGGGTGGGGGTTAACATACATAAATAATGGACTTTTATCTTGCCTTGCCAAGTTGCATTTATTATATGTATTTTCTTTATTATGTTTATACAATTATGTTTTGCATTATTTTTTGAAATGATTTTAATTGAATTATTATTATTATTATTATTATTATTATTATTATTATTATTATCATCATCATCATCATATTGTTATACTCACCATAATTGCCTGAAGAAGAAACATGACTCCTAATTACATTAAAACTTTAAAATTTTGTATTTTACTTTGCTTTACCTTTGATGTATTGTATTAATTTATTTAATGAAGGTTAAGCTGGTCATCTTTAAAAAGAATGAGTATACATGTATTTTAAGGACGTTTTCATTCATTATATTTTCATACTTTGTGATACCATAATTCCTCTTATATTGTTTTTGAATGTACATGTACATATTTTTAACATTGATGTCAATATGTTCACATGACCAAGATGAAAATAAAGAGTCCTGCAAATGATCAAAAAAAAGATGAAGTGACAGGTTTAGTTTTTTTTTCAATAGCCTCGTTATCGTCCAACCACAAACAACATTGCTTTTAAATCTGTGAAAATATTGCATGATTAAATACTTTTGAAACAACGATGAAAGATCATCATTCCTTCATCGTGCAAAGCCTCTGAAGACGGTATTATTTTGCTCAAGATCATGAAATCATGGCTTCCACGCCGAAGTATAAATGTATACATGCACTGCAACACAATATCATGAAACCAAACAGCGAACTTGCAAACGTTTTCTTTCGTTGCACACTGTATGGCATAGACCATGAAGCTATACAAACCAATAGACTCGTTCACGTGTACTGGCCCGTAAATTTGCCTATTGTGTCGAAATTGTATGTATGAATTATGTATTTTTATTGTAGCGATGACGAAGATAGAGATTTCTTTCACTGAGTTTTGAGAAATGTTTATAGAAATATTTTCAAGGTTCTGTAGTATATAGCAGACTCCTCCATGTGTAAGGGCCCGTAATTATGTCGAAATTGTATGTATTAATTATGTATTTGTATTGTAACGATGACGAAGATAGAGATTTCTTTCACTGAGTTTTGTACTTGTAAGCGGCTAGCTTTTAAAAGAAATGATCATAGAAATATTTTTAAGGTTGTGTATGTGTAGATCTGTTAGCTTGGGGACCAAGCTTGAGAGAGAAAGGGGTCGTGTAGACTGTAGCAAACCAGCGCTAATATTTTAACACTAATTCTGGAGTAGGGGGATAGGCATATAAAGGGACAGCAATTCTGTTATAACGTGCAAACCATATTACAACGTGTTGGCATATAGGTAGGGCTTATTGAAGAAAAAATTACATATTTAAATGATATGGGAGTGTCGTCATGACTCATTTTGATAGATTATTGGTTGGAAAAGTTATATTGAGAATTGATCAGTGGTTACATTTGATAATTCAGTCGGGATTGTTTTTTTGTTTTTGTTTTCTACTGAAAGTGTTAGTTTCATTCACTTTTACATTTAATGACTTCTTATATGGATAGATGGGGTAACCTCGCTAGTCATAATGACCGCTATTCATAAGGACCACTTATTCATAAGGACCGCTATCCATAACGCGTGACTAAATGAACAGCGGTTTTGTACGAATAGCGGTCCTTCTGAATAGCGAGCAAACTATAGACAAATTTCCTCGCTATTTATAAGGACATCCATTCATCAGGACCACTATTCATAACTACTCATAAGGACCGCTATTCATAGCGCGTGTTCAATGAATAGCGGTTTTCTATGAATAGCGGTTCTTATGAACAGCGAGCGGACCCGGGATAGATTATAGTGTGGTACATGCAACGGGATCAAGATTTTGGTCTATAGTGGCAACGTCAACGGCCAGCTCTCTGCATTCGCCTACAAACTGACTCTGATCGGACTCGGGTTCGAATCTCAGTCACGTCTCTCGGATGGTGACGTTAAAGGTCGGTCCCAGACGTAAATAATAAATATTTGATTGATGCACGTCTGTAAAAACCAAATTAAAGTGTACCAATCACCTGAAAAAATAATTTGTGTACAGCTAGAAAGTATAAAATCAACCTCAAAGAACTTTGTATGGTATTCTATAGGTCAACAGTTAATGAGTATGAAGAAAATAAAGGATAACATGAAAATGCTCGCGCGGAACCAAACTCTGAGTTTGGTTCCGCGCGAGCCTTTACCTTGACGCGAGCGCGTACGGGTTCGTCGAGTAGATTACTCACGAGTCGCTTTTACGCTTATAGAGAGTAATTAAAATTGCAATATCTCTTTATAGAATCAATATTTGAAGCCCATATTTTGAATATAGTATAACGACATGCAACCTCTGACATAGAGAGCAAAATTATTTTGGTGAATGGTACCCTTTAACTTAGAACGGACGGTAGGATTGTGTGCTTCGGCCTAGCCTTCACACTGTATCCCTCCCATATCATGGCCCGATGGATGGTCTTCATCGGGCACGTAGCCTAGTCTGCAGCCTGTGGACTGTTATGTTGATCTTGACACGATTATATATTGCTATCCCGCGTTGTTTAGAGATTAAGATTAAAGATGCTACATATTTTAGCAACAAACATGTCTTTAGAGTACTTAATTGAGAGCATGAACGGGCTAATTCATGAGAAACAGTGATTGCTGTGAATGATCAACAAAACAAGTAGTATAGTCATTTTATGAAAAATAACGCATGAACCTCACACAAATTGCAACAGAAAATCTGACACGTGTGCATTACCCAAAAAGGTCTCCTCTATAACATGTAAAAAGTCCTGAGAAATTCAATTGGTGGAATTTTTTCTTTTTAAAGTTTTTCTCAACCATCCATGTAAAAATTGTGTGCGCTATTGTATCCTTCACGGTCATCACGGACTGACGCGTGTTTTCCATAGACGTATAATAGATTTACTAGACGGAAAGCAGCACGCGCGGAAATCATTACGCGAATGGAATTAGGCCCCGCCTCTTTCGGATCATTTGAAGAGCCCGATAAGCACCCGATACGTTGCATTATTCATATTTCTTGTGCGTGTCAGTTTATTGTGAAACTTTGATTGGATGCTAGGTCATGAATATGTACATAATTCGATAGTATCGATCAAAATTTACTTGACCTCAACTTCGTCAATTCAAGACCTATTAATTATGCAGATTATATGCCAGACGTCATCCGCACGAAATGAGAGATGTTAGTTCAAAAGGACAAGGTGAGTAGAGGTCAAATTATCATTAAATTTCGTACATTTAGTTATTAATAAAAATAACTTGTACAATTCTAGGTGATCTACGATAATTTATCTATATTTCAAAAGGATTCACAAGAGTTGTGTTGAAAAAGGATTGAAACAATTTTCTCTCGAAATTACAGTTCTAAATTTATCGTCGAGATGTAGTTTGACACGGAGATCGCTGTCCTCACACGCTGCGGCTCATGACAGCTACCCGGGCAGTCACGGGTCAGTTTCAGCCACTGGCGCCGTGGCTATTTCGACAGCGTCAAAATTTCAATACATGCAAACAAGTTGGATCTAAGAAGATCTAAACAGATCTAACGTTATTAAACTCTAAATGGTGATAGACTGTATTGCATAACCATAAGCTTAATTTCCTCATGTTGTTCATCTGTATGGTGCACACAAGCGTATTCGTTAGTCCAACTACGAGACTACGGTTAACGTTAGATTTGGAATCTGTGACTGTGACTGTGTGGTGGGATTCTACGATATCGATGATTTTGATAAGATATGAATTAGTGCTGATATATAATTATTAATGTTACACGAGGTTTACTGTTTTGAACTCTGAATATTTGTTGAAACTTTATTCCATAAACCGAAGTCTGAAGGATAGTCTGTCTTGAGTAGATGTAGACTTGGCTAGGCCTAGGGCTAAAGCTGTGCTTGGCCTTGGGGACAAAGTCAAAGAAGATCTAGATCTCTAACCATGTTTAATAAGAACTCTGTTCAACTTCACTTTCACGCCTGACTTTTTTTCGTTCTTAAAAGACTTGGATCTACTATATTTGGTTCAATTCATGCCATTTGGTCAATTAAACTGACTTAAATTAACTGGAGTCTGATAGAATATGATTTTTTTGGGGGGGGGGGTGGTGAGGCAAATGTATTTTGGGCAAAAATTCAGTCTGGTTGTTAAAGCCAGTTTAGGATCCCTGTTCAAAATTTCAGACACACGTCACTAGAAAGTTTTGTTGCTGAGGCTGTTTCTTTTTCTTTCCACGAAAACTTATGTAGCTTGAATGCACCTTAATAAACATAAGATAGCTGATGATTATTGAATTTTGACCTTTGAAAAATAATGGATTGGAATTTATTTGCCTGATAAAAACAATTATTATCAATGTAGCTATGACTGTAACAAGAAAGACCCCCCAAAAATGACAATCTTGTTTTCATTATTTTTTTTTTAACAGATCAAAATGGAAAGGAACCCAAGAAATGTTATTCAAACATTGCGCAAATGCAAACTGACCATACATGATGAAGCAGAAATCTAGCCTTCCTAAATTACAGGTAAGTTTACAGAACATTTCCTGAGTATCTATATGCTTATACATGTAAAGTGTAATTTGAATCATTTTATGATTATCATAAATATTGTAATTTAACAGGAAACAAGGAAATGAACTATAGAAGCAATTAGGGCTTCCAGGTCCCTAAATGTGTTAGTTAAAAGCATATTACAGATGCCCTTACTAGTTGCCATTGATTTTTTAATAGCTTGTCCTTAATGCAAACATTTTAAACCATTACCAACAAAGCCCAGCATTGTGTGTAAGCATGGAAAAGAAAGAGAAGATTACACTTCACATTTATTCACAATACAATCTGTGAAAACGGTCTCTCTGATCTATGATCTGAATTAGATGTATTTAGATGTTTGAGAAGATTAAAAAAAAAAAGTCACAATTAGTGGAGTACAAGTATTTCTGTGAAATATATATTGTGTACCTCTAAATTACTTTCATTTATACTTGCACTATAAATTTATTTATTTATCCTCTTTTTACACAGCATGATTCTTTACAATGGATGGTGAAAGAATATTGAGATACACAATCCAGAGAAATGAACAAAGAGCAGATATACTGACCTGCATGCTCAAGCTTGGAGAGGTAGGCCTTTACTGTGCATAATTAAATTTGGCAATTACCCCCCCCCCCCCCCCACAAAAAAAAAGTTTTCAAAAAATATATCAATATAAAAAATATATAATAGGCCTATATCAGTAGTACACAACTTGAAGAGGAAGCAAGTTATTTAAACTATTGTAATTTCCTTTCCCTCTCACCTGAAAAATTTTTTTAGTCAAATATAGGAATTTTACTTAATTTTTTATAAGGATTCATCATTTCCATTTTCATGCTTACAAAAGAACTTAATTTTAATGAATGTGGGTAAAATAGCTTTTTATCAAGCAATATTCACTCTGTTTGAGTCATGCATATATACATATCTGGCACATTGCAGTCCTTTCTTATTGTTTACGACCTTAATAGTTTTTAATTTGTTCTATTTTCTCTTTTATTCAACAGACTTACGGATTACCACTACAGCTCTTCATTCCTGTAAGCTAGATCAGCAGTCTCACGAGTGGATACATGCAATGAAGTTGGCGATTTCATTCAGAATAAAACAATACAGATATCCCTAACAAGGGTTTCTGATTTGGAGGATTTTTGTTTGAATATTGCATTTGCTGAAATTCTAAAAAATAAGTGCCTTCAGCTGAATGAAATTTAACAAAACCTAGATTTGATGTCAGTGACCATTTCAACAGTATAATAGAATGAAACAGTCGATATGCAAATTGCTTGAGAACTTGTGAGAAAAACCAAATATTCATTCAGTGATATACTGTACTAGTAGGTGATATGAAAATTTGACTTACCACTAGACTTCTGCAAGGATGTGCAATTTCAATATTTTTTTTTCTTCAAATTATAAACTTGTTATTTGAATTGATATTTATTGTTATTAAATAGACAAAAAAAAAAAACAAAGGATTTAGTTCATCTCTTTTATCATGTTAAGGGGATGGAAAGTCATCTATCTAGTTACCTTTAACATTTACATATTCTGAGAGCTTTTTAATTCTAACTTGAATTCTCATTTTAGTGGTAATGTTCATGTGATAAACTTTTACATAGAGTATTCAAAGGGGGGGGGGGCAGGGGTTCCATAACTAGAAATGTTAAATGAAAAGTTTGTGTGAAAGGTAAGCCAGAGATAGAATGGAATGAGAAAGATAAAAAATGAGAGAAAAAGCAGTGGGTATCGCTCGAGGGGGTGGGGGTGGAAGGGGGCAGTATCAGATTTAGGGGGCACTTCCGGCCCATGCCCCCCTTGATACAGAGTGACATACCTTCAGTATACAACTTCAAGATTGTATCCCCCCCCCCGCCTCCTTTGAAATGACCTTTTTCAACTTGTCAGAGAATTTTCTGCAATGTGTGCCCCATCTTTTACAAAATCCTGGATGCACAACTGGTGTGGCGGGATGGCAATACACCTTAATATTTGTAACGTTTCAAACTGTCAGTATTTTGGCATGTCCAAAAATATATAAAAATATAAACTTCAGTTTTACTTTTTCATTGTTGGAAATTTGTGGGAATTTTTTTTCTTGGCACAGTTACTATTTGCCCATTCATAATTCTCTAGCGACACCCGTCATGCCTGCGTGTGTGAAAGGGAGAGTGAAGACAATAAGCTTTGACTGGAATGGTCAATCATAAGTTGATGGAAATGAATAGTATTGTATAAGACTTGTGATTGAGTGGTGACTTACAGGCATGAAAGCTGGAAAGGAATGGCAACAGTGGCGTCTGGACCTTGGCGTCAAGAGGGGTTTAAAAAAAAAAAAAAAAGGTTATCAATGGCGACAATTCCCCCCCCCAAAAGCCCTCCAAAAGTCGCTCCGGGGTGGGGGGGGGGGGGGGGGGGGTCGAGAATTTTTTTTCGCCAGCCCCTCCCAAAGTCGCTTAGTGGATCGGGGGGGGGGGGGTTATCAGATTTTATGGGTCCAGTTTTCCTCCATAATTCTCCGACAAGCATTAAAAAAAAAAAGAGGAGGTCAGTTCCGAAAATTGTTCGCCAGCACTCCAAAAGTCGCTCAGTGGGGGGTGTCGAGAATCTTGTTAAGGAACCCGATAACCTTTTTTTTTCTTCAAAACTTGTCAGAAAAAAAAAATTTTCAGCTACGCTAGTGGATTGTTCCTTTTAATAAAATAAAAAATCCCTTTCAAAAAAGAAACAAATGTACACTTATTATTTTTAAAAAATAAAAATAAAAAGATCATTTACATCAAGACTCCCCAGCCCTCAAAATAGACGCTCGGGGGGGGGGGGGGGGTATCACATGTTTTCCTCCATAATTCTCTGACAAACAAGAAAAAAAAAAGGGAGGAAAAGTTGTCGGGGGGGCACGCTGCCCCCCCCCTCCCTCAGCTACGCTAGTGGATTGTTCCTTTTAATACAATTCAAAATCCCTTCTAAAAAAGAACAAACGTACACTTTAAAAACAAAAAATCATTTATATCAAGACTAACTAAAAAGTTAAAGAAAAACCTCAATTAACTAAAGGACCCCATTCCCTCACCCCCAAATGAAAATCATCCTTTCTGTTGTGAAAACCATCCCTGAAAAAAAATCCTACACTGCAAGAGGGGTTTTTTGTTTTTGTTTTTTTCATTATACATATATGTTTCATTTATTTATTCATTTATTTATCATTTATCCTTTATGCATATCAAATGAATATATTTACCGGTATTAAGATATCAACAACAAAAGAGACTTATGCCACTGGTGACGTGTCAAGTACTTTACATTTACTTTTACATTATCTGTATCCATGATTAGATTTGATTCGGTCTGTCCGGTTACATTTTTAGCTTTATTTACTTGTTTACAAATTTGCAAAGCGATATATATTTTATTCGGAGATCGATTACAATTAAAGTGCATTGACCGAGTACCGTCTGCCACAATTAGAAATTACCGACGCTGATTCGCCGAATCTGTACGTTGAAGCGATGAATACATTACCATAAATGCATATATTACTGAATTTGACCTTTCTTACTGCGCATGCTCTAGGCTGATGCGCGTAATGTGTTTCATACCGCGTACAAACTAATGCTACTCTCGGGGAGCATCTTACAAAATGAATCATGCATTTACGCTCATGAATTATGCAAAGGTGCTTATCGGGCCTTCTAATGGACCCCGACAAGATGGCGGAGCTTTAGGGGCTGGTGTTTTCATATTCCGAACAGAGGAAGGTGGACAGCGTACACGCGATTTCTATAGCGCGTGTGTAATCGCTTTTTTACCATGCAAGCTAGATCGTTGTGTAGCATGGGTCCAGTGATTTAGGGGGCACTGGCTGTCATTAGGGGAAGGCATGGGCCGTACCAGGTTGATGAAATGCGGAGCATGGAGACTGGGCTAGGAAGGTGAGGGAGCGGTCTTAACATTTTTTATTTTTTATTTTTTTTTATTATTATTATTTCTTACGCCCCTCTCCCTTTCTTTCCTTCTTTCTTTTTGTCTCTTGATTCTCTATTTTTCTTTTTGCCATCTTAACCCTTTCAGGACAGGAATTATTTCAGGGCTAAATTGATCACATTTTGATCTTCAAATTGGCAACAATAATATTTTTCTTTTAGTTCTACATGGTTCTAATAAAGTGTAATGTCTTTGAATAAAATATACATGGTTACGAATTTTGTCGAAAAGTTGGAAGAATTGCCAATTTTGATGAAAAACAAAGATTTTAAACCTTTCAATGTGTTGCCAATTTAAGGATTTTAAAGCTTATTCTCGTTTCTAAAATTCCTGGCATCAAACGCAGTATGGTTATGCAACAAAAATGGACATAGAGTGTGCAGAAATTTTTGCTGTTTCTACTCATGCGTCAGGTATATTTTTTAGAGCTCTGAATCAAAAGTTATTGAGCCAAACCACAAAATGTGGTCAATTGTCTTGAAAGGGTTAATGGGCCATCATCATGAGAAGGGTCACGTGCACACTTCGACACATATGAGTGCTGGGCCTGTAATGGGTTATTTAGTGACAACTTGACAAGATTTTGAGATGACCCATGCCTTGAGTTAAGATCCATAAATTAATTATATTAGGTGTGATGATCCCAAAGTATCATTTGATTCCTGGGCCCTGTTGCGTAAATCCCCGAATCACAACATAAACATAAATGTCAGTGACATAGCTTATGCGGAGATGTTTGTCACGATCGAGATTTATGTCACGATTCACTAAAAGTTTTATGCAACAGGGCCCAGGATACATAAACGCAAACACAAGATTATAATTCGGAGCAATGCCGTAAACAGTCTCCCACTGATCTCTACGGAAATCAGTGCAGTCTCCTGATTTCAAAACTATTTTAACCCTTTCAGGACAGGAATTATTAAAGGGCTAAATTGATCACATTTTGTTCTTTAGATTGGCAACAATAATATTTTTCTATTAGTGTTACATGGTTCTAATAAGGTGTAATGTGTTCGAAAACAATATATATGGTTAGAAGTTTTGTCGAAAAGTTGAAAAATTGCCAATTTTGATGAAAAAAAAATGATTTTGAACCTCTCAATGTGTTGCCAATTTAAGGGTTTCAAAGCTTACTCTCGTTTTTAAAATTCCTGCCATCAAATGCAATATGGTCATGCAATAAAAATGGAAGTAGTGTGTGCAGAAAATTTTGCTCTTTCTAATCTTGCATCTATTATATTTTATTAGAGCTCTGAATCAAAAATTATTGAGTCAAACCACAAAATGTGGTCAATTGTCTCAAAAGGGTTAAAGCAACACTTGTACATACTGCTGCTGCATCACATAAACGTTGGCATTGGTATAATGTCAAAAAATATTATTAATTAACGAATCACTTAAAATAAAACCATATTACTTTCAAATTTTGATGAACAATGGTCACTAGATTGGTATTACTCGACATTAACATTGGCACGGATGCATGATGGTAATAATAATGAAATCAAGGCAGTCAAACATATCCGACATATCCGATATGGGTAACTTTTACAATCCAACAACTTTGATTTTATAATATTATGAAATAGGCTATACAAATTGATTTAATTAAATGATTTGGTTGTGAAAAATAAGCTTCTGGTGAGAACAAAGACAAAGACAAAAGATAATACTAATCATTGGCGGCAACTTAAATTGCCCTATAATGATCAGTAGACAAGAGGGTGCCTCTCTCCTGAAAGACAACACAATCTAAAAAATAAAGTGTTAAATCAACATTTGAAAAGGTGATATCGTTTTTAACATGTTGTATCACACTATTCATATTGCTGTATCTAACACTACAAATGTTACTTTCAGCATTTTTAAGATATTGTCAGTCCTTGGTCCTTCTCAATGTTGATATTCACAATTTAAGTTTTAGAGTGCACGACGGCAAGTGACGTTTTTTTTTATTTCCAAAACCCTCCAAGAAGTATTTCCATTTTTGTGTTCACTGCCGCATAATATATCTTTATAGAAGAAGAAGTTATTAGCAACGATGAGAGCCCCTCAAAATATGCCATATCTCATTTAATTCACCCCTCCGAAAATTCACATGAATAATGTGGTTGCAAGATAGGGTTCCCCAATGAAGTTACATAAAGGAAATCACACTTGATAGCGGCTACTTTTTTATATAAATAGTTTCACTTTTTTTTCTTAAATGAAGTTTTCTGTTTGGTCATCATGCAGTCTCGTACTACAAACTTATTCTATCTTAAAATTAAAGGGCAATCCAACCTTGGTGATAAGATGATTTGTGTGAAAGCAGGAAAATAAGAAAAACAGGATGGTGAAAGTTTGAAGAAATCGGACAAGGATTAAGAAAGTTATGGATGTTTGAAAAATGAGATCACTACATCTATGATGCAATCTCAAATTGGTAATTTAGTGAGTCAATTGTGACATTTTTGTGGACAACTCTCCCATTTGTCGTACACAAAAATATCAGTAATTTGCGGTTTTCTTCGAGGCGCTTTTATCCCTCGGGCAGTACTCAAAATATATTGGAGATAGCATATTGTTAAAGGCCCTCATGAGCGAAAAGATCCTACTGAGTAATGCATTTTGAAAAAAAAGTGACATTTTAGTCATTTGTGTGTTAGAGCGAATGGGGAGTTGTCCACAGCTACATCACAGTGACATTACCTATTCGGCCAATTTTGAAATTCCCATATGCATAGTGATTACAACTTTCAAAAAATTCATAACTTTCTAATCGCTTGTCCGATTTCGTTCAAACTTTCACCAATCTGCTTCTCTGATTTTTCCTCCTTTCTTTCAAAGCAACTTGCTATAAAGGTTGGATTTCCCTTTAAACCATGGAAATTATTTTTAAAACAGTTTTTACTCAACTACTAGTATATCCATGTAAAAACTTTGCGCGCTATGTATCATTCACGATCGACACCTGCAGACTTACGCATATTTTCATATTCCGAAAAGAGGAAGATGAATAGCGTCACGCGATTTCTATAGCGCGTTTATAATCGCCCTTTTGCATCCTCGGATAGTCCGAAACAGTGGTGTATACGGTCTAGTCATTGAGGGGGCACGGCTGTCATTAGGGAGGGGGGGGGGGGGG
>CM046843.1:27692719-27849740 GCA_025618425.1 Heliocidaris tuberculata | reverse complement strand
TCTGCGATTTGGTCTACGATTGTCGTGCGACCTGATCGGATCGCTGTCATAAGCTATAGCACACTACACGATCCGATCAAAAATCAGTCGGATCGCAGTCGGATCGTACAGTGTGCGCCGGGCTTAAAGCGTTGCGTTGTATTCTAAAGGTAAGCCCAGCCTTTGTTTCTGAGAGGGTGGTGATAATTAGAGAGAGAAAGAGAGAGAGAGAGAGAGAGAGAGAGAGAGAGAGCTGATTAGGGGGGGGGGGGGGGGGGGGTCGGTTTGACGTGTCCATCGGGAAGGGGTTCGCATCATAGTCAGAAGGTAAGAAAATGTTTTTTTCTTTACATTCAGAGCATTTTGGGGAGCAAAGCGTTGTCAAAGGGCACTTTGGGGTTTTCATTTCAGTGGGTCTGACACCCCCTTCCCGATGGACAATTTTGTCAGTTTTTATATTTTTGGAATGCACATCCATAGCTCTTCCTTCTGGCAAAATTTGGACCCTGGGCTTCAAGGGGAAACATTTACCCCAATATTTTGTCCCATACATTAGGCCTACCAACCCCATCTGTGATTTGAGTGACTGTATCAAGCTGATAGCCCTACTTAGAGCTTGGATCAGACAAAATGTCAAATGAAATGAACATTTTATGTGATTTAATGTGCAATATTCCTTAATAAAATTCCATAATACTGTACTTGGTATCGTACGTATGGGACATATACTTACCCATTTACTAAGATTAAAAAATATATATATATTTCGAGGATTAAAGATCTATTTATAATGTATCTGTTACGTACAGGGCCCTCTGGGATAGCAGTTAGATAACTGAAGAGGCAACCCTGATTATAAACTGAAAATAAATAAAATTATCACCCCCCCAAAAAAAAAACCAAAAAAAAATGTTATAGGGCGAAAGTGTATTCATCATGATTGGTTTACAAATATGTTATTTATGTCTTTACTCAATTAAATGGCCAGTGGAGGACTAAAAAGATTGAGAAATAAAGAACATTGGATAAACTAAATGATAATAATTAGCGTAACAGTTATCGGTTAACGGCTAACTCAGCCGCTAGGGTAATCATTACAGGGCCCTCAGAAAGAAGTGCATTGATACTAATTAAGCTAGATTTTGTAGAAATGACTGTGTATCCTGGTGTATTAGGCCTATTATTATTACTACTGCTACTATCATTATTGTTATGATTATTATTATCATTGTTGTCAAATGAGAGAATAATGGTGCATAGCTCTTTTAAAGTTCCCCATTGCTGTCCTCCCTTTCTGAAATTTCGATTCGCCGACGGGAATCGATTTCGGGTCCCTGACTTTAATATACATGTATATATCAATACTCAACTGCCCGCGATAAAGAATGAATCAAGGTTGAAGATTATTTTGTCAATCTTTCGGTCAATTGGATCTGGTGTCGCCGAAACCACTAGCCCGTCTCCGATGCCTAGGGGTTAAGGCATTGATGTTCTAAGCCACGGACCCGGCTTCGATTCCGGAGACATTTTTTCAACCTTTGAAAAAAATTCAAAAAGGGAGGACAGCAATGGGGCATTGATATAGCTACGAACGATACTCCTCTCCTTTTTGTTTCTCACTATTATATTGGTGGTAAACTACTTATTGATTTCGATATTAGTCGATTATCTCTTTAGCATTGCAATCTAATCATGAAAGGATTCCCTTGGACCCCTGTTAATCACATACAGTCCCTGGCTTATCTCTCTCTCTCTCTCTATTATATTCAAATCTAGATTTACCGTAAAGGCGATATATATATATATATATATATATATATATATATATATATATATATATATATAGTATGATAATAGTCGATTATCTCTTTTACACTGCAAAATAATCATGAGAGGATGCTCTTGGACTCGTGTTTATCACATACAGTGGCAGATCCAGGGTTTACTTGCCCGGGGTTTGGTGGGCACAGGTTGAAAAATCTCTGACAAGCACAAATACCATTGTGTATCGCAGCTGAAAATACAGAGCACCTCTTTTAACCCAGATTCAATAATTCATGACTCTAGGTAACAAGAGGTGCTGTAGATTTTCAGCTGTAATACACGATGGAATTGTTGTGTTCTGAATTATTTACTGACAAAGCGCTTAGAAACAACATGTAAATTAAGTGATATATAAAAGTTAATTATTATTATTATTATAGGTTTTCCAGCCCATTTTTGTCACCTCTTCATTCAATTTCATCAATTTTCATTTCTTTATATGGAGGGTAAACCAGGTATTTAACGATTAAAAAAGACAAAAACAACTTTCTCGTGATATTTGTACCTGTAAAGATAGGTGTGAGTAAGTGAGTGAGTGCTGTGAAAGGAAAATGCATTTTTATGTATGATAAATGTGATTAGTAAACGATTCGATTAAGGCAACAATTACTGCATTATTTCGTATATCTGGGAGATGCTTTTGAGTGAAACTTTGACGAAAATGAATGCCAATTGAAATTGATTTTCCTATCTCGTGCTCAGCTATGTAACCGACGAATTTGAATAGACTTGTTCACAAATATATTCAAATTTTATGCATACTTTTAAACAAAGTTTGTTCTTGACAACCTGAAAGCTTGTCAGAGGCTTTTCAGACATAGCGACAAGTAATGTATGCAAACTGGATTCCAAGTATAATAGTTCATTCATTAATAACAGGTTAATTGAATACCTCGTTACTAGGTCCCCAGGAAATAAACATTCTTCAGTCCTTAAATTTATGAAGAGGTCTATAGACCAGTTTACGGTCAGCACATGTCCCAAATAACCCCGAATATCCACAGGTCTCAGTAAAACATGGAGAAGTCCCACATTGTACATTTTGAAATAATCGCTCCTACAGCGATGGAGGTGCTACATGAATAGCCTTTGTTTCCCCCTTTCAAAGAATACTGCCACCTGTGTATCATGGAGTGCACTGCTTGTGCATAAATGAATAATGATTACATAACTTTCATGATCACGTATCCAGTATTCTATCTCCGTGTATTTCACAATTTGGTCTGCAATGACATTTATCTGCTCATGCGCAGACTGTAACCGTGAACTGGCTTTAATATTGCAATTGACGGAAACGGGTGACTAAGCACGGAATTGAATGACAATGTTTCAAAATTGGTCGACCAAATAGTCGGGTTCACTATGTAAGAAAATGGGCTTTCGTTCAAATTGTTGGAGATTAGCAAAACTATACATTTTTATAATCGTTAGAACATGGGAAATTCAAAAATTGATGTTGGCATTTGCACAAATCACCGTCATACCGACCATTTTGGATTTTCAAAATGGCCGCTGTGTGTTAACTCATATGGAACAAGTTTGAAGATATTTTTTAATCAGAACCTCATCTTACCATGTATGTATCATCATTTTAAAGGGCATTAAATTTTCTACAACATGATGTCACATTTAATGGGTTTGGTGATGATTTTTGCAATACAATTCTTGGCCAAGAAAGTGATTGTTTACATAATTTTTCACAAATATAAATTTCTTCAAAATACATATTTCTCATTATTTCAAAAGTCATTTTCACTAATTAGTTCAAACTTTTCAGAAAACTGCCCATATGTACGGTTAATATCATATAAAAATTACAAGTTCATTGCTTATCAAGCAAAAAGGTTATAGCACTCTAAAGTTGACACTTTGATATTAGCTAAAGTAGAGAATCGATAACAAAAAATTGGTTACTAAGTGCTGCCTTCTCCCTAACAACAGGGAGCTTACGAAACGGGACGGGAGAGCAACAGGACGGGGAAGAGTTAACCGACTGTGACGGTCCTCGCCCTCTCCCCGTCTTGTTTTTCAATCAAGTTACGAAAAGTGGACGGCGACGCACTGCAGTGTTCGGCTTCCCGTCCCAACTTTATACCGGACGCTATTTCGCCCGACTCGAGAACCGTCCTGAAATCATACAGGACGGAGAGATACTCCGAGTTGCGCATGCGCACATCGATTTTTCGCTCGACTTCCCGTCTTCAAAGGCCCCCGTCCTGAAATCGTAAGCTCGTTAATGGTAACATTGGGAGACGTGAAATTGATTATTTCCGTAGTACATGGTTTTGTCATGCAGATGAATATTTCAATAGGAAGTGTGATGTCAGATGATTCAGTATGATCATATTTTAGTGATATACAATTGTTTATTAGTTCCCGTTGCTAAGATACAAATGTGCCTAATAACCGATGATGTTTATCAGAAACCAATTAAGGCTAACTGTCCAATAATATATATGATGAAACCTGGTTTCAAGTGATAATCATGATTCACACTCCAACACAAGTATATACTAGATGATAGGGTTTAGAACTTGCACCCCCTACATGTCCATGCCTTTCCCCTCCCCCTTTCTACTTCTAAAACGAGACAAATTGGTACAAAGTAATATTCATAAAGTACTTTGTATAATGGTAAGAAAATCAATGAGCCTTGACAAATCATTTAAAATCTCATGGTTACTGGAAAATATCTGCCAATGCCTTACCATTCTTCCCGCCCCCTTCCCTTCTAAATTTTAACTTAAAACAATACCTACAAGTATTTTTGGTACAAAGAAGCAATTCAGGCCATCAGTGAAATAACATGGGACCTGTATTCACGTGATAGACAAGATTTACACTCTAAAACATGTAGATACTTGGTGGTGGGGTTCAAAACTTGCGCCCACCCCCCCCCCCCCCCCTCAGTTGTGCAGGGAGGTCCCCTGAACATTTTCACACCAAACAGTCTTTAACATCAATCCAAGTCTGGTTGACGGCGAAAATTGGATCCCCTGTATTTCAAAGCACTTTCAAGATTGAAACGAGCATATATAGTCTTACGAGATGGGGAGGGGTGGGGGCTAGGGGCTGAAAGTAAAGTTTACATTCGGACAAGAGGCGTCAGCCCCCCCCCCCCCCCCCGCTCAGTTGTAGACAAAGTTCATCGGTTGGTCTCACGGCGCTTTTCACGCCACTCTACATTTTGACTTTCTTCATTTCAGCATTGCAAAAATCTTTTGCCACGAAAGATCCTTTTAAACTTAGGTGACTTTTTGAGACTTTTTCTGTTTTGAGTAAAAAGTGGTTTAACACAATATTTCTTGCTGCCACTGTTTATCTTATTTTTAAAAATTGTCTTACTTAAGCTTTACTATTTACCTCAAATACCAGAACTGAAAGGAACAAAATGTGACCTTTTGAGATTTTTTGTTCCTTTTTTTTTGCGCAAAGTGGTTAAAACGCAATATTTTTATTCTATTTGTATATCTTTTTTTTTCCTGCTTATTTATTTTATTAAGCTTTACTATTTTCCTTAAAAAGCAGAACTGAAAGTAAACAAAGTTGAAAAACAATATGAAATGTAGGAAATGAGCCGTCTGTGCTGTAATGGCGTGATCCTACATGTATACAATTGTAATAGATTAGCCTAATTGGAGTACCCTAAAACGTCTTTGGGCCAAGTAAAGTATGTAATAATTTGTTGTACCGTAACATACATTTATTTAGTTTGCACATGCTGGTCGACATATTAGAACAGGAAGTCTATCTCTAGTTTGATACACTATAATTGATTAGTAGCAGTGCTGTAATCGAGTCCATCCCATCCGAGTCCGAGTCCGAGTCCGAGTCCAAGTCCGAGTCCTGGCATCCGAGTCCCGAGTCCTGGACTTCAGTTTTGTTTCACGTCACATAATAAATGCCTTACTGTGAACTCTCTATAACATAAATAGTTTCTGGTTCATTGAAAACTTGCATTTGTCAGAGAATTTAATTTATTGTGACTTTTCTTAGTACGAATGCGGACAACTATAAAGGCTTACTCACAAATGAGTGATTTGTCGCCGTGACATGTCGCTTGGTGCTTAAGAAGATTAAGTTCAGTAAGTTTTCCAGCTATTCACTTAAAATTCTGACAGAATGTAAGAAAATTGAATTGGAAATGTTGAGATAAATGTCTATGGCCCGGGGGGGGGGGGGGGCACTCGACCCAAAAAGTGGTGGGTATGTGCAAGACAAAAAAGGGGGCTTCGGAACGAGCGTATAGGATGGTCTTCGGAACTACTAACATTTTTGAAAACGGGGCTCTTTGGAACTGGATTACAATATAAATATGATGCTACGGAACTGGGCACTGTTTCACCAAACCGTCATTAGTACAGGTTCGCCGACATCCCTTTGAAACACAATGTTAATTTTGATACATGCGTTTCAATGGGATGTCGGCGAACTTGTACTTATGACCGTTTGATGAAACGCTACCCTGGTTCCCACACACAAGCTCCCCATTCGCTAAATACGATGTGTGTCACGGCAAATCTATATGGTGTCTTCGAAACGGGCCGGGTCGGGGCGGGGCGGGGCGGGCCGGCCAGAACGACCGGAACGACGGAATGGAAAAAAACCCCGGTGCTTTGGGACGGTTTTCTCTCTTCTTTTTCTCAACAGGAAAAAAATGGTTTGCTTTGGAAGAAATTTGAGTGTAAAAATGGGGGTCTACTGGGCGGCACATACCCACCGCACACTATATACTGAGTCCCCCCCCCCCCCCCGGGGGTCTATGGTTAGATTTTCGGTGATGGTTTGGTGTACTGGTGGAATTTCAGAAGTTTTATTGACCAAAATACTAAACAAATGAACATGCAATCCTTTTGTGCCAAGGTACATGTCTCGTTGATAAATGGCTCATATGTGAACAAGCCTTATCAGGCCAAGTAGTTTGCTTGTATCCACAGTTATTACAGAGAGTTGACTGTATTGTTTTTGTGATACCTCAATGAAGAAAAGATACACAAATTAATATTTGTTCATTTCCAAGGCCTGTAATTTTTTTTATTTTTTTTAAAAACAAAATACTATCAACATATTTATTATAAGTAAACAGAACACAAAAATAATAGGTTGAATGCCATTAAAGCCAGATTATAGAAAAGAAAGTTTCCAACTAAAATGGAAAAAAAGAGGGGAAAACAATATTTCACCAAGAACACCAATCATGCTAATAGTTCAGTCTTATCAAATAGCTGATTAAAGTAATTAAAAAAAAAGTGAATCGTTAAACCCTAATAAAACCCTTGTACATATATCAGCTATAGCTAATACATGTATAGTTTTATAGTTCATCAGTTCATTAAACTGGCTTAATGGCTTGCATGTAATACAAGTGCAAACATTCATTTTGGAAACTAACTACATGACTAAGTGACTCAAGTAAAACGAAAGTAATTGTTATATCGTAATAAAACCGTTTGACACTGCCAAAAATTATAAATTGCTGACTTTGACTTTTTGCCACAGGAACATGGGTTGCAAGTAAAAAGATATAAGATTAAAACTGTAGTTCATAATACAGGCTTGAAATACCAGTAGAATAGTAATCTGTTTGAGACTACCCAATGGTTAAGGCCCGGGGGGGGGGGGGGGTCTGTCCTCATTGCAAGGGGGGTATCAGGCGTGACCAGAGACTCGCCAAAAGCACCCTAAACAACTATTAACGTGATGCAAAAAATACACCCTAAATAAGTATCATTACGTGTAATTTGCTACCCTAAGTAAGTAATCATTTTTTGTAAACCCCTAAGTAAGTAATAACCAGTTTTTCCTACCCCTAAGCAAATAACAACAATTTTTTATACCCTAAGCAAGTAAAAACATTTTACTTTCCTTGCATGAGGCCCTTGATCAGGCAGTCTAAATAATTTGTAAATTCTAACCCGGAAATTCTAATCATGATTACGGAACATTCATGAAACTTCCCTTCACACCGGGACTTCACATCAATCAACATCCATTTAATAATTACACAAATTAGACAGTTCTTAAGTGTAATTATCTTTACTTTTGATTTAATTGTTTGTTTGACGTATGGCCTGGGGATCGGGCTAACTCGGCACCGTAGGGCGAACTCGGCACTGCGAGGCGACTGTGTTTCAAGAGTTAAGTCCACGCTAACACCGTCTATGGTCTCAACACAAGTACTTTGCGATCAATTCAACTCTCCCCCCAAGGCCGAGTTCGCCCTAGTGCCGAGTTTGCCCGCGAATAATGATCCAGTTTATGTTGATTTATGCAAAACAGGCTATGACGTCAGCTTCAGCTAAAAACGGTGATTTTAACTTGTTTTAGTGTTGAATGACCCTAAGTACGTAAGTTGATTTTTTATGACCCTAAATGCGTAAATCATCACTTTGAAAAAGATACCCTTTTTCTTGATTTTTGGTGATTTTGAGACCCTATTCACGTTACGTACGTAACGTGCCCGATCTTGAAAAACAACCCTTTTTACGTGATTTTTTGGTCGCGCCTGATACCCCCTTGCAATGAGGACAGACCCCCCCGGGGGTTAAGGTGATCAATGTTAAGTTCATGTTCAAAATACCGCTCAATCGAGCAAGGTGCGCGAAATAGCGGGGTTTTTTGCGTGCCCTGGGGTAATATTTTGAGCTAAAATTAAAAGCGGAAAACGAAAAAAATTACCGGTCTCGTTACCGGTCTCGGCCCGATTTTCGCCCGAGTCACGAGTCACCATTGGTCGAGTCCGAGTCCGAGACCGAGTCCTTGTGGCTCGAGTCCGAGTCCGAGTCCGAGTCCGAGTCCGAGTCCCGATAAATAGGGACTCGAGACCGGTCTCGAGTCCGAGTCCGGACTCGAGTCCTACAGCACTGACATTAGGTTACAATAAGAAGCTAAAGCTTAAGAATTGCATTTGGTATTTAATTCAGGGGGTAGTTATCCGGGGAGGGGGGTAGTTGACCAGTGATGATAGTCGATGGGAAAGTTCGTAGACTGAAAAACAAAAGTCATCAAAAGTGACTTTAATTCATGTGCATTCTATTGTGTTTCAATCATATTTCTTGCTTTTTAGGTCTGTTATTAGAGGGTCTTTTTTTCTAAATCAATATTCAGATAGAAAAGGGATAATAAAAGAAGAAGAAATTTCAAATGATCTACACTGAAATAAAATCAAATTGCTGTTCTTCATTCAAATTGTACGAAAATATAAATTCTTGCCTGAAGAGAAGAAAATTAGAAACCAAAATATAACATGACTGTATAATTTTTCTAAACTTGGTGTCAAAATATGCGCAAGAATTCAAGGACAAAAGCCAGAACGTGGCACTGTTTCAGTTTACAGACGCAATGAAATTTGTCTGTGGGCCCCTAGCCGCCGCCACCAAGGCTTAAAGTAAAGGAAGACTCAAGATTATAAGTTTGTGATAGCACCAAAGATCACATTTTATGCAGTTTTTATGTTGACCATACGAAGAGAAAGGGCAAAATATGCATTTTATGTCGGTCATTTTGAAAATCCAAGATGGAAGCCACATGAAACGTTGAAAAGGGAAGTCTAATGACGTCACCAGTGTTTCCTGACCCTGGAAACAAAGTATTAGAATATTCCAATAAGTTTCTAGGTTGCCTTGAAGCAGAGATAGGGCAATGTATATATTTCATGGCGTCCAATATGAAAATCCAAAATGGCCGCTATATGCGATGAAGCGTTGGGAGTAGAAGTCTAGTAGTGTCACAGATTGTTTTCTAGACCCAAGAAACGTAGGATTAGCATATTTCATTCAGTTTCTAAGTTGAAAAGAAGCCGACGTAGGGCAAAAAAATGTATTTGAAAATTAAAAATGGCCACATGTCCAATGAAGCGTTGAGATTGGAAGTTTAATTATGTCACTAACAGTTTTTCTGACCAAGGAAACAAAGTACTAGCATATTCTGTTAAGTTGCTAGGTTGACTGGAATATATATATGTATATATATATATATATATATATATATACATATATACACACACATGTATGTGCTATGATGCATTGAGATTAGAAGTCTAATTATCTCACCAATTGTTTTATCGACCGAGATAACGGAGGATTAGCATATTTTTGCCAAGTTCCTAGGTTGACCAGAAGCAGAGATAAGGCAAAATATATATTACGCGTATGCCCTTTTGAAAATCCAAAATGACCTCCATATGCGAGGAAGCGTTAGAAGAAGATGTCTAGCGATGTCACCATTTGTTTTCTGCACCCAGAAATGGTAGGATTGGCACATTTCATTATGTTTATACCATTAAAAGTAGCCGAGATAAGTCAAATTATGTATTTTATGGCGGCCATTTTGAAAATCCAAAATGGCCACCATGCCGGTGTTTGTGCAAATGCCAACATAAATCTTGGGGTTATTCATGCTCTAACAATTCCGAAAATGTATAGTTTTGCTAATCTCCAATAATTTTGAAAAAAATACATAGTGAACCTGACTAGAAGGCGGACCTTGGCATTATTTCTTTGTTTAAGCAAACATCAAAGTGTTAACTTTAGAGTACTATAATTTTTTTGTTAGATAAGCAATGAACTTGCAATTTTTATATGATATTGACCCTGTATATGGATGCTTTTCTGTAAAGTTGGAAGTCATTAGTGAAATGGACTTTTGAAATATGGAGAAATAATTATGTATTTTATTTTGAAACAATTCATATATTTGATAAAAAATGATAAAAATCACATTTTCGGCCCAAAATTGCTATACAAATCATCACCCAACCCAGCGAATGTGGTATCATGTTGTAGAGAATTTAATGACCTTTAATATGCTACCACAAAAATGATAGAATGAGGTTCTGTTACAAAAATATCTTCAAAAGTGTTCAATACTAGTTACATATAGCGGCCATTTTGAAGATCCAAAATGGCTGCTCGGTCAGGGTTTTGTGCAAATGCCAAAATCAATTTTTGGATTCCCCATGTTCTACCGATTCCAAAAATGTATAGTTTTGCTAATCTCCAAAAATTTTGAACAAAAATACATAGTGAACCTGACTAAAAGACAAAATTGAAACGAGCATTCCCTCATTCCACAGTGTCCGGTACGAAATTGAACACGTAATGGTGACGAAAATGGGCAGGAAACCTACATAAAAAACAGATTCGTTTAATAAATATATAAATATATAAACATATCTATTTGTAGTTCTTTCTTGATACAATTTATATCATGTTTATTAATTAAGGCATATCCGTAGAAGTACATGTATATCGTTTGTGTATGTAATAACCACACCCACCCACCCACACAGTCACACAAAACACACACACGCACACGCACACGCACACACAAAACACACACACACACACACATATATATATATATATATATATATATATGCAACAAAACAATCGATACAAATAGATAGAGTGTAATACAGAAGTATATGAAATGGAAGTCAAATACAAAAATAATACAATGAAAAATATGAACAGTGAATTAATATTAATTTAGGATAGTATCCTAAAAGATATTACATTATGTTATACATGCATATCTGCAGAAAATATACACACAAAGCTTTTAAATTGAGTCTTTTGTTTTATCTACTTGAAATCATAAATATATTAAGTAGGTAGTATTTAACGAGAAATGTATATCACAATATATCCCCAAAAATATGCATGTCAACATAAAAATAGTACAGATCGTATAATTGACGCTTACCTATAACTTGATAAGGTATTATCAGAAGATGTAAATACAGAGAAGGTAATAGAGCAGAACAAAATATATTATAAGTCATAAAGTAAGGACAGGGAAGGCAATAGTGAAAATTTATATCTGAAATACATAATAATACAGTTTGGTACGTTAAATAAAGCTAAGGATGCTGTAAGTCATTAATGTAAATACAAAGACAGTAATTCTATAATTTTGCTTTGTATATCTAGATGGGATCATTGTATAGATAGTTCTATTATATAAAACAGTAAGACATAATACAAAAGGTCATATGCGTAAAAATGGAAGTGTAAAGGGGATAGTAGGGTTATATACTTAAGTATTAACAAATTGTATTGTATAGTATTTTATTTGTAAAAAAATCATTTTAAAGTTACCTCTCAATGCAATTAGGTTTTTGATAAACGAAGAAAAGATTCATTGTCTAATTTCATTATATCTGAATTTTCCCTGGCATTACAAGTTACTACAGTTTTCTTCCAAATTGTTTATTTTTCAAGAAAATCTGATCCCAAAACTTTATATTTTCACATTTCATCACTTCATGAAATTCATCTCCTATACCTAATTCATATTGCAATCTTCACATGATTGTACGTGAGGCGGAGTTTTTTCTTGTCTTTTATATCTTCCCGTTTCTATGGGTAAGTTATATGCGCTTAATCGGAGTTTGGTGATATTTTTTCTTACATTTATATTTTGATGTAAGATAGATTCTTGCTTGATTTTACTTTTGAATTGTGTGAAAGTTCTGAGTTTATTTCTGTTACGAGTATCCCTATCATCAAATAAATCCACTTTTAATTATTCGTCAATTCTTCTTTCCTAACAAGTTTTACATATTTCCACGTATTCCTTTTGTGAAATTGGTATATTTTCAGGATCCAATATGGTTTCAGTTTCATTATTACAAATATCGAGTGAACTAAAAATGTATCCAGGATCGAATCATACATTTAGGTCATCATAAATAATATATTCAATTAATTCATGGATCTTATCTCAAGGCACGGATTATCTCAAAAGCTTGTCAAGTTGTCACTAAATATCCCATTACAGGCCCAGCACTCATATATGTCGAAGTGTGCACGTGACCCTTCTCATGATGGCCCGTAAAGATGGCATAAAGGAAAATAGAGAATCAAGGGACAGAAAGGAAAAAAAAGCGTGTACGCTGTTCACCTTCCTCTGTTCGGAAAATGAAAATACGCGTCAGTCCCATCGATGGTCAGTCCGTGACGATCATGAAGGATACACAGCGCACGCTAAGTTTTACATGGATGATTCAGAAAAACCTTTAAAAAACTAATTTCTAACACTTGGATTTCTTAGGACTTTTTATAAGTTATAGAGGAGAAAATTTATTGGTAATTCACACGTGTCAGATTTTCTGTTGCAATCTGTGTGAGGTTCATGCCTTATTTTTTCATAAAATGACTCCACTAAAGTGCTAATTAAGATATACCCTCCCGGATTTTGCGATAAAAAATAAATCACTTTTAATGATACCTTCCATTAATACCCAATCTTACGGTTCACGATCTTTCCAAGCAGCATCTCCTTAGCTCTGGAACAACCTACCAGAATGTTTCAAACAAGTAGATTCCACCGAGAAATTCAAGTCTATGTTAAAAACATAAGAGAACCCTGCAAGAGAACCCTGGATACGACCCTGTATGTCATACACACTAAGCCAAGAGTATTAGAAATGTGTCACCATGACCAAGTGTGTGTGTATATGGGTATGTGTATCAATCTTTAAAATTTATGTCTCTTACAAACATATTGCCCTATATGTGTTTTCATGTGCTTGCGTACTAGTCCATAAAATTTCACACTCATTACATCTTCATTCTACATGTCAAATAAACATGCTGATGCATTTGAAAGTGAAAATCCATTGTATAAATTTAGTTATTACCCCTAATAGTTTTCAAGTGGTAATTAAGATTGTTTAATTGTGTACCCTTTTTTGTTATAAAGTGATAAAGGACGTATGCAAAAATCAGTACAAATTACATAATAAAGGTATTGTTTTGAATAAAAGACTGCGATTGTGATAAAAACAAATAAATTTGTTTTTTTTAGAGGAAGAGAGAGAGGAGGCAGAGAGGGAGAGAGAAGAAGAGAGAGAGAGAGAGGAGAAAGAAGAGAAAGGGAGAGAGAGAGAGAGAGAGAGTGTGGTAGTAGCTGGGCGAAAGAAGATCGATTACAGAAAGGAAATATAACCATGCGTATGGGCTCTATCAGTGGCGAAAATACAGGGGGGGGGGGAAGCGCCCCCAACTGAATAGCGAAAAAAAAAAGAGAAAAGGAGAGGGGAAAGGCGAAGTGAAAAGCAGAGATACGACCCCTCCCAGATACCCACTCTCTATACCCCTGTTCTCTCACATTTCAATCACATATTTCAGGTGCCCATCCCCCCCTCCCCTCTTCCCCTCCCCCATGATACAAGTGCCTCCTCGATGGCTGAACCCATGCTACGCCATTGAGCTCGACACTTGTATTTCATTGCTCCATACAGTCACTATACAGTGCGTCTCCAGAAAAAAAGAAAACCCGTTTTTGGAGAAAGATACCGTAATAATCAAATAGATTTGATCCATACATTGGCACTAATAGTAACAGAAGAATCTCTTCTTTCATTTGACACCGAACGTATCCGGACACCTACCCCCTGAACAACCACCCCCCGGATAACCACCCCTAGGATAACCACCCTCTAGGACAACTACCCCCTAGGACAACTACCCCCTAGGGCAACCACCCCCTAGGACGACTACCCCCCGGGACAATCACCCTCTAGGATGATTCCCTCCCAACTAACTACCCCCTAGGGCAACCACCCTCTAGGACAACTACCCCCCGGACAACTACCCCCCAGACAACTACCCCCCGGGACAATCACCCTCTAGGATGATTCCCCCCAACTAACCACCCCCTAGGGCAACCACCCCCTAGGACGACTACCCCCCGGGACAATTACCCTCTAGTATGATTACCCCCCGACTAACTACCCCCTAGGGCAACCACCCTCTAGGACAACTACCCCCCCCCCGACAACTACTCCCCAGACAACTACCCCCTAGGACAAACACCCTCTAGGACAACTACTCCCCGGACAACTACCCCCCAGACAACTACCCCCTAGGACAACCACACTCTAGGACAACTAACCCCGGATAACTACACCCGGACACGTGTCCTAGGGGGTAGTTGTCTGGGGGGTAGTTGTCCTAGAGGGTGGTTGCCCTAGGGGGTAGTTAGTCGGAGGGTAATCATCCTAGAGGGTAATTGTCCCGGGGGGTAGTCGTCCTAGAGGGTAGTTGCCCTAGGGGGTAGTTGCCCTAGGGGGTAATGGTCCTAGAGGGTGGTTATCCTAGGGGTGGTTATCCGGGGGGTGGTTGACCAGGGGGTAGGTATCCTAGAACCGATACCGAATGCACGATGAATCGTTCATGCATGACGGATAACGAAAAATTACAACTGCTTCCTGTCAGAAACGATTTGCGCAGAATAATGAAGAACGTTTTCAAGGAAGATGCTGCGAGTTTGCTTTTATTCTTCTCATCTTTTTATTCACGTTTTGTTCTTTCTCTTTTGTCTTTTTTTTGTTTCTGTCTTTGGTTCATTTTTTCCTTTATAAGTTTTCATCTTTCCGTTCATTTTCTTTTCTTTCCTTTCCATTTCCTTTTTCGCTCATTCTCTGATTTGCATACGGCACATTCGTTTTCACTTAAGGATCCATTTCTAGCTTTCTTTTCTATTCTTTCTTCGCATTTCTCAATCTTCATACTTTTCTTTACCTCTGTCTTTCATTCCCTTTTCTTATTCAATCAATCACATTCTTTGTATCATTAAACTCAGTTATCTTGAATTCATTCCTACTTTCTCATGTAATTTCGTTTTCGCCTCAACCTTTTTATCAATCTCTTTATTTGTTTCTTTTCACTTTCTCTTTGTATCTGTAACTTTCCGCTGTTTCTTGATTATGTATTTTTTTCCCCATTCCAATGACATGTGCAACTTGTAACACTTAATAAGGAGACACAATGAAACTATAAGTTTTATTTTCATCATTTACAAGAACAAAGCATAAATGTTCATATCTCTATCCCCAGCGTCCCTCAGCATGGGCACCACGTGTATCCACGCACATCTGTGCTCTGCTCCTCATGGCTCCTATACTGCATGGCGAATCATGCGTTCTTGTTGCCGCAGCGCCTCACATTTTCTCACGATCCTATCGCTCAGGTCATTGATGTTTCTTGGTGTGGATGTATACACCCTACTCTTCAGGTAGCCCCAATGAAAGAAATCACACGGGGTGAGATCTGGGGACCTGGGAGACCATTCGACAGGGTGGTTCATCGCTATGACTGTGTTGTTGAAGAGTTCTCGCAGTCTCTCCCTGACGATCACTCTTCGACGAGGCGGTGCTCCATCTTGTGCCCACCAGATTCTATCAGGTTGAACTGTTGAAGAAGAAGAAGGGTCCGATCAACGCTCCGTTACTACAGAGTCATACCCAGACGGAAACCTTTTCTCGACTGATGTTGACATCGTAGTGGAACGGAGGCGGGTTGCGGTTACTCCCGAACGTTGTGGTTATTAACCGTTCATGAAGAAGGATGCTTCGTCCCCGATGATGAGGTCTTCGGGAAACCTTGGGCCACGATTCAGCAGCCCGATTGAGAGTATCGGCACGGAGGTCAGTAATAAACCATTTTATGATCATTATGAAATTACGTCTCTATATACATGTATAAATTGGGCTATTATTTGTGTACACCGTAAAGGTGGCAAGGTCCATAGGGGTCCGTATATTATGTATTTTGCTCAATGGTACATGTGTAAGTCAATGTGTATACATTTCACTTGAGCGAAAAGTACAACGTTTGCATGGTTTGTTTACAGAACTACAGGTTCGATGTACAAACACGATTATGCATTAATCACTTGCACCTATTGTGGGTAAAATCCTAGATAATTGAAATAAATTCTCATGCATAGAGAATTTGTTTGAACATATCTAAATATGGAAGAGTGAAAAACCACTCTAAAAGAGTGAAAGTTCACTCTTTCAAAGAGCCGTATGAGTGACCAATCTTTTAGAGTGAATCTCACTCTTAAGAGAGAGTGACATAATTCACTCTTAGAAAAGAGTGAACTGTTAACTCTTTATTAGAGTGACTTGCTCACTCTAAATGAGCTAGGAGGGATAAGGGTAACTCTTGTAAAGAGTGCAAATTTCACTCTTATAAAGAGTGGTTTAATCTGCTCCTTTTATAACGTAATGGAGAACAACATGCAAGAAACCACTATTTGCAACTACTTTGATTGGAACAAATTTCCAAAGTTGCATTTATTAAATCATTAAAATCTTAATTTTGAAGATTAACAATGCAAATAAAATTACATTTACAAAAAAAAAATATATATATATATATTAATTATTCAATTCAATTCAAAATTCAATTTAAAAAAATTAACATCAAAAATGTATTTTTTCAAAAAAAAGAGAAAGACACAAGACAGTGGAGATGCAACGGAAGGCAAAAGCCTGTGAAATGTTGCACCACCGAACACACAAAAGCAGAAGACAAGACAAAACAATACATTACAGTTTACTACAAGGCAAGACAAGACAAGACAAGCCATGTGCGGAGACCTGACAGAATAATACATACATACAAAAAAGGGGGTTATGAAAGGGTGTAAAAAAAAAACTAGAAGGGGGTGGATACCACCCCCCCCCCCCCCCTTCGTTAGACGAGGATCAACAAACAAACATGCAAATGTTATCTACCTATCATTACCCAGGATTTAGAGTTTAAGACAGGTATTGGAGTATCCATTATTGTGTCAGTTTATAACGGATAGGCGGGTCCAACATTTGGATGCCGGTGGAACTACGATAAAAATATGGAACTCGCGCATTCTTTATGACACAATACTGGATACTCTAAACAAAAATCCCTGTCTGTTTTTCCCATTTCTCATTCTTATTCAGTAACACTGGATTTCAATTATTTATACACAGACTTTAACCAAAAAAGTTATACAATCAAAAATATACAGTAATATTAGACATATTTGTGATATGTCAATATTTAAAAATTGATTGAGATAAAAGTTTTAGCTCCCCAGTAAACTTTATATGATGTTCATTAGAGGTCTAAAAGCCGAGATACATACAATCTTCTGTTAAGCAGTCAAACAAGAGCCCCAGGGGGCTTAACGCTCACCTGAGAATTTTGATTAATTAAATCTCTTTGTTCTAAATAAAATTCATTCAGGAGCCAAAATGCTCAAATTAGAGAATAAAAGAGGAATTTTAGTTTTGGGCATCTTGTGTGCCATCATACAAGATTCTTGAAGATAGGCACGTCCAATAATTTGAGTAGTGGATTCCTGCGCAACTACGATAAAAATATTGGCAGCGCCTATATTGAAGTATCTCAAGTATTCAAGTACTTTGTTTCCATTCCCGAAGAGTTTTTCACGTTTAAAGTGCGATTAGCTTTGATATGGTTTTGCAGTATTTCTGATCAGATACAGTTATAATTGATGTGTTGTAATCTGTTTTTCTTCAATCTGAATCAATTTTTGGAAGTTGGAATGAATTTGGGTTTAAAAATTTAAAAATTTTAGAAAATAAAAAAAAATGCAAAATACTAAAAAACTGCCAAAGTACTCAAAAAGTGCCAGAACACTTAAAATACTCATTTGAGTATTTGTAACAGCCCTATGTATTATAGTTTGCCAATCACATCTCAATATACATGTATGCTGGTGCTGTGTGTTGCAAGTGGCACCATCTTTTACGCTTGACATGTTTCATCACTACGCTGTAGTCTATACTGACAGATGATGGGCAAACTACTTTGAAAGTTATAATAGCCCTCACCAACCCAACCATATGGTACAACATTTATAACAATGGTCAGCTTAGTGAGCTGACTGGGAGTTCAATAGGTTGGTAAGTTATAAATTGCTAATCAAGTAACAACTACAAACACAGCTATGCCAGTGTTCAAGAGACAAGAAATAACACAAACATGGGCAAAAAAACAACATGGTAACAGTTAGCCATGTGGCATATAAGAACAACTACCCTATCTGGAATTTTTGTGGAAATACAATACCTTTAAAATTTAGTCAAAAGTCTACAAACTACTCCGCAAAGTTAGCAAAATCGCACCATATGGTACATGGCTTGGTATTCTTAGCTTCACTCAACACTGGGCAGTGCCAAATTGGTAAGTTATGAATTGCTAATCAAGTAACAACTACAAACACAGCTATGCCAGTGTTCAAGAGACAAGAAATAACACCAACATGGGCAAAAAAAAAAACATGGTAACAGCCATGTGGCATATAAGAACAACTACCCTATCTGGAATTTTTGTGGAAATACAATACCTTTAAAATTTAGTCAAAAGTCTACAAACTACTCCGCAAAGTTAGCAAAATCCCACCATTACATGATGGCTTGGTATTCTTAGCTTCACTCAACACTGGACAGTGCCAACATTCGGCTTCACTCAACACTGGACAGTGCCAAATTGGTAAGTTATAAATTGCTAATCAAGTAACAACTACAAACAAAGCTATGCCAGTGTTCTAGAGACAAGAAATAACACCAACATGGGCAAAAAAAAAAACATGGTAAAAGTTAGCCATGTGGCATATAAGAACAACTACCCTATCTGGAATTTTTGTGGAAATACAATAGCTTTAAAATTTTGTCAAAAGTCTACAAACTACTCCGCAAAGTTAGCAAAATCCCACCATTTGGTACATGATGGCTTGGTATTCTTAGCTTCACTCAACACTGGACAGTGCCAACATTCGGCTTCACTCAACATTGGACAGTGCCATCATTCGGGCATATTTTGCCCGCACAGTGGGTTTTACTTGGGTGGAAATTTCGTAAATAATACCGTCAAAGAAGTTGTAGAACGACTCCAAGCATGCGGGGTAATCAACATGAAAGATGTAAAATGACTTGTACAATTTGTCGAAGGCATCCAAAGAATCACTTCCAACGGGAATGCTGGTATTGTCCAAGATCAAGAAGTGCTCCTTAGCATCATCCCCATGCACCAAAACAAGGAAGAATGGTTGCGTGTAGATTGCTGCTTTTGTCTTGCTAAAATGCTCAACATCTGTTCCAATCTGCAAGTCAATACAAAAAAAAAAGACTGTAGTTCATTTTGGAGGGTATATGTATGATATGATCAAGGAGATGGGTTACTTGATAGCACCAACATTTGCTGGTTCATCAGCATCCATAACTTTCATTAAAAAAACAATATAGCCATTATGATGAAACATTGTTGCCATCTTTTCAATTTTATCACATAAATTTAGATAGTGTGATTGTGATATTGACAGTTATCAACGAATGGATCCCTTGTCTCATTATCAGAGCCCATTAGTTGCTTGTGATCATAAACTCTTGAATAAAATGCAGTCAGACTTCCTGAATAGAACTATCAGCAATTTTCAGAATAAGAAAAAAAATTGTGATTTTGGTTATCCACCGTTTTTTCCCCCCAGGTATTCATAGATTTAAACTTTAAGTTACTTTAACCCTAATTAGACTGGGCTATTTTGATCCCTAATAAGACTGGGGGGGGGGGGGGGGCTGATTCAGCCTCCCCCCTTGAGATCTCGGCCGCGGATCGTGCTGACGCCGCAAAATTTTGCACGCGTGTAGAGGACCGCATAAACTACACAACTTCATAAACAGATGTTCAAATATATTCATTGTTTATTTTTAATTAATTATGCTAATTTATGCGTAAAGCCGTAAAAACATACTTTTTGCACTAAATCACTAAATTAAGCTTCTAGAATGCTAATTTGTGGTATAAATATTCCTAGTTACATTCCCCACAATTCTACATTACAAAAAATCCGGAACCAAAATTAATTTCTCTTGTTTTTTTTGTTTTATTTATTCTTATGTATTTCTTGTTTTTCCTTGTTTTTCGACTTTTTGTTTTGGTTGTTTTTTAAGCGAAATGTGTCGCAAACATTTTTTGAAGCATAATTATGCTAAAATAAATTAATTTCAGGCATTGAAAACAAAAATATGATTTTTCATTTGAATTAATTGAAAAAAAAACACAATTGACAATGACTTTGTACACAAAATCACGTTTTTGAACAATTTTGAGGTTGACAAGCTTTTATTTCTAATGGGCGTGGCTCAAGAACAGCATGCGTGAGCACAACAAATTTGGTCTCAAAAGTTGCGCGAGACTTGAAAGTGAAAAGTCAGCCAACGGCGCTATCAAAAAAATTTATGTCGAGGTGGGGGGAGGGGCTGAATCAGCCCCCCCCCCCGTCTTTCAAGGGTTAAGTCCGCTTGGATTCTCAACACTTCTTGTTCACCCACATGCAAAACAATCTACTCAAAGCATTTCTGTGAACCATAAACAGACTAAAGTTTCACCTAACTTACCACATTCTTCTGCATGAGAAATGTTGCAGGGTCAGCTCTGGTTGGCCCACTTGGTCCCTTCTTTTTTGATCCTGGAAGTAACTTTACTAGGCCCTCCAAAACATCAAGGTCACCTGAAAACGTAACAAAATCCATTTATATGAAAGTTAATGCCTATGACTTTAGAAAAACACTCAGTTGATCAATGCCATCCATAATCTTGCTACACATCTTAACATAACAACATGTCAATGACATTATAATGGATTTTAAAATAGCATTTGATGAAGTACCTCATTAACACATTCTTTTAACAATTATAAAGTGTGTAAGATTTGAAGACTTCACCCCAAAATAAAGGAGCTATATGAATGAATTTTGTCAGTGTAATCATTGGTCGTTACGGTACATTATGGTGCAAAAAATGGTCTTGTAAATATGTGTACTTTATCTACAGGTACACAACTGTATAATTAATACAAAGGGGTTATTGTTTCCTCTAGATGTATGTCTTTCAATGGAGGCTGGATCTGATGTCTGAAAATAACAACTTAGAACACAGACACCACCACCTGCCAAGTATTCCATTTAAATAAGCAGAGCAAAACTTTAAAGCAGGGCTCGACACTAGCGGTGGCCCGGTGGCCCGGGGCCACCAAAAATGAAAGTCGGGCCACCAAAATTCCAGAAAGTCCAAATTTTGTGGCCCGATTGGGCCAACCAATTGGGCCACCAAAATTTTAACACCAGCAAGGGAATAACATTGTTTTTTATTTTTTCGGGCCACCAGATTTGCTATTCTGGCCACCAAAAATTGAAAATTGGTGATTTTGGTGGCCCGATCGCAGCAATTGGGCCACCAAGAAAAAAATTTAGTGTGGAGCCCTGTTTAAAGTGACATTACTTAATACTTACTGACGGTATCATCTGCACTCTCCAACTTCACTATCCCATCACTTATCAGTAGCTGCTTTATAATTGGATAGTAAGTGTGTCGCCACTTAACAAACAGGTTGCCACCGTGGTCGGGATATAATCCCTCAAATTCAGGATTCATCTGCAAAGAGTGTAAATTTAAACTACACTTAGTTACCTTTAAGGCGTTGTGGATTACAATTTTGAAAAAAAAAAAAAAGTTGCCAGCCGCAAGGGCCCAACTATTTTAAATCCCAACTTTCCCATTATGTGACTAGTTTTAGCATCAATTAAATATCCTGAAAATATATTTACAAGCATCACCCGTTTTTCTCACATGTTGCATGTATTAGAGGTCTATAAGTTTTCTCAGGTACAAAATCATGATTGCCGTTGTTCATCTCAGCATTTCTTTTACAACCACACTACCAACCACACTACCAACCAACTCCAAATATTGATATTCTATTTCTAAAATTTTAATTGTTTGTTTGCAGATGCTTTTCTGCAGTTATTTCATAATCAACATATACAAGATGAAGCGATAAACTTACATAGAAATAATATAGTGTTTACATTATAAATGTAAACAGCTTACAGTAATTTAGATCAAGTTTGAACCGAACGGGAACTGGGTCTAGACAGGCTACGGTAGGCTACAAACACAACACACAATGACACAAGCTCATGAGCGTGAAGCCCGGCCCGGGGGCGATATTTTTTTTCGGAGGATGGGAAAGTCACTAGACGAAAATCGACGCTCCTGATTGGCTTAAAAACTCTTGAGATAGATGTGATTCAGTCGTTTTGTTAAAATGCAGAGTTTAGTAAGTCGATTCAAGCACATGCACAGCTAATGTATACCGTATATACGCAACATGCATGCAGTACACATGCAGTGGGCTCACTACTCGGATTCGAACACCTATCCATCTAGCTAAATGTGGCAACATGAATTGCGACTGTGACACACGGGGACAGATCCCTTCGATCTTAAAAGTAAGAATTCACTGAGTGACTGACAATGTTTACATCTTTTTGTGAAATTGTACAGTGGGTCGGCAAGGCCAAGGACCAAGGCTCAAGGACAAGGCTTATTAAACGCGCTGCTAACTCCAGCCTGGAGTTATAAAAAAAATGGCAGAAGTCACATGCTTTGCATTAGTTAATGAAATAACAAAAGTTACTCATATGTATTGACAAAAAATAAAGATGTTTGATTGGCAACAAACACAATGTAGTTATTATGATGTTTGCATTCAGATGTGGAGTACGTTTTAACCCTGAGTGTGGAGGTAAATACCAACCAAGAGAGACAATTGCATATACTTACTATGGGGAAACATTCTTGAAATTAAGTCATATTGAACAGAAATATTAAAGAGTCTACATTAATAAAACTAAAGATTTTGTGTCATGCACAACACAGGAATATACACATCACAGGCATAGGCTCACGACACTACATCACATTTATGTCCCAAGTATTTGTAATTTCACATTGTATCTTCTTAAATAGTCAAATTGTAATATATTGTAACATTTTCTATTTCCTTTATTGAAGACATACAAATATAAGCTATAAATTCTTAAACCGATAGTTTATATCCAAGTTTCAAATAAAAAAGCTCCCCCTCTTTTACCTTTCTCTCCATTGAAAAAAATACCCCTCTGTTTTCTAACATTTAGTCTTATCCCCTTTCAAATGGCAAGATTTCCATTTTCCACTTTTTTCTGACTCATGTAGGCCTATGCCAAGAAAATAATATATTCAAATTCTTTTTAATTCACAACCCTTTTATTCTGACTGGGCTTTTCAGGAGCACATGATGACTGGGGGGGGGGGGGGGGCATTGTGACCCTCACCAAGAATCTCGGAGATGGAATACCCGATTTACACACAATTTTGCATGGTGATAGAGTAACTTGTAAACAACAATCCTGTGAAGCTAATTAAAGCAACATTTTTTTTTTCTATAGTTTTTTTTCTGTACATGTACATGTATTCTTTTTTTTTAAAACCTGTTTTGGATATGACATTCACATTGAGACTTAAAATAAATAATTTAGTTCAATATATTTCAACATGTGTGCGTCTCGCACTTGTAGATAGATAGATAGATAGATAAATTTTATTTCCACACGGTAAAAAACCCAAACAGATACAGAGTCTGATTTGCATTGGGGCCGTGCCATACACAAATATACAAACTAAAAGGCACCCAATTAAAATACATAAATCACATCGGAAACATATTTATACAAGATAAAAAAGAGTAAAAACTGGGTCAAATGAATACAAAATAATTAAAATTAATACAAGCATACGCATAGTTAAAGAAATTCTAATCATAATTAATTACTACGTGTAATAACATATATATAGATACAGATAATGCAAATACTGGTAATACATATAAAGGCCAGATTATATAATACTCAGATACACAATTGAACACGTCCCTTAATACATTAAATCAGTTAACCAAACTCTACACAAACACACACATATACACACTCTTACACGCACACACACGCACACGCACACTCGAACACCCAATCAAGTAAACTTTCACATTCATCTACCTACCCCACATCAACACATACAAATCTCTACATACCACACACAAGCACATCAGGCAGTAAAGTCAAGTAAAGTTACAATGCAGAAAACAGAAGAAATAAATGAGAAATTGCAAAATTTAGACGAATCCCCCCCCCCCCTCCATTCATTTCCTGTTATTTACTAATGCCCTTTTGAAGCTGCCAACAGTATTACATTGTTGTTGTTGAATTGGGAGTGAGTTCCAGCAAGAAGCCCCCCTGAACATAAAAGATTTCTTAGCAGACTCGGTTTTTGCTTGTGGAATATTTAAAGTTAAGGGACCTGATCGTGTATTATATGCATGGTTGTAGAATGAAAATCGGTCAATTAGGTATAATGGTGCTTGTCCGGTCATTATCTTGAACATCATGATAGCTACATTTTCTGTTCTTTTTTCTTGCAATGTCACCCACTTTAATTTACTTAAATTTTCTTTGGCAGAGGAATACCATGGGGAACTATTTATTATTCTGGAAGCCCTATTTTGTAGTTTTTGAAGAACATTTTGATTACTTATCCCGCAGTTACCCCACACAATATCACAGTAGTTAAAATGTGACATAATCAAAGAATTAAAAACAATAATCAAATCCTGTTCATCAACAAAATCCCTAATACATTTTAACATAAACAAACCACCATTCACCTTTTTCTGTAGATAATTAATATGGTTTTGCCATGTTAAATTGGAATCAAGAATAACGCCCAAATATTTACACTCATCAGCTTTTCGTAATGGAGTATTATCAATTTGAATCTGAAACATATTATTTTCCATTTTGCTAAGCCTTTGTTTGGTACCGAGTACAATGTACTCCGTTTTATCAATATTCAGATGTAATTTATTTCTAATTAGCCATTTTCTTATATTTTCCAGGTCTTCTTTAATTTTATAACATATTTCAGTAGGACTTTTGCCTGAGCAATGTATCATCGTATCGTCAGCATACATGCTAATTTTACAATATTTCAGGACAGATGGTAGATCGTTTACGAATATAATAAAAAGTAAGGGGCCTAGTATTGACCCTTGGGGGATGCCACTTAGGACAGGACGAACTTTTGATAAATGACCACTAACACGCGTGGTCTGCCCTCTACCTTGCAAATAATTCCTAAACCAATGTATTGACACTTCATCAAGACCATAATGACATAATTTTTTTACTAACAATTCATGATCTAGCGTATCAAACGCTTTACGAAGATCAAGCATTACGGCAATCACAATATTTCCTTTGTCAAATTCAATGAGCCAATCATCAGTGATCGACAACAATGCTGTCATGGTTGAATGGAGGGGCCTAAAGCCTGATTGGTAAGTATTTAACAGACGATTTGAATTAAAGTATGTGTATAGCTGATTAAAAACTAGTCTTTCTAAGATCTTGGATAGAATGGGCAGTACTGAAATTGGTCTAAAATTATTTAGTTCGTTTGAGCCTCCTTTATGTAGTGCAGTTACAATAGCATTTTTCCACATTTCTGGAACATCACCTAATATAAAAGACATATTTATTATATGTGTAACGGGCTGAACGATACTTTCGGCAGCTAATTTTATCAATTTACCGGGCAACATATCGCAGCCCATAGCTTTGTCATTTGGCATATTCATAATATATCTATAGATTTCACTTTTATCAACCAATGTGAAATGAAATTGAGTATTTTGAGGTAAATCATTGAAAAAATGCGTAAAATGAGAGTTGTCCGTTGGCTCTATAATCGAATTTGCCAATGATGGTCCTATATTAACAAAATATTCATTTAATTTTTCGGCAATCAGAGTAGGATCATGAATATCAATACCATCACATTTTAAATGCGATATTTCATTTGATTTTTTATTTCGATTCAATAGCATATTTAGATTTTTCCATGTTTCTTTTACGTTACCTTTCGAAGTTTCGATTTTCGTTTGAAAATAGACCTTTTTCTTGTATTTCAGTTTTGCAGTTACATAATTTCTTATTTTCTTATATGCTTTCCAATTCTCTTCCTTATTATCTTTCACTGCTTTACTTTTCATACTGTCTCTTTTACGAATCAATCTCAAGATGTCTGTATCAATCCATGGAAGATTGTCCCTTTTTATCTTCTTTCTCCTTAGAGGAGCAAATTTATCACATGATAACAAAAAAGAATTTAGAAAAGCATTTGCAGACTCATCAACACTAGAAGAACTGTATACACGGTTGTAATTGATATTGGCTACTTCTTCACGAAAAGCAAGGTCACTAAAACTTTTATAGTTTCTGTACACTTTATACGTATGATGACATTTATTAGAACGCCTTTTACCAAAAAAGAGGAAAACAAGCGAATGGTCACTAATCCCTGTGTGGATAACGCCACTCTCTGCTATTTTAGAAATATTGGAAGTAAAAATAACGTCAATGAGTGTTTTTGACTTGTCATCAATTCTTGTGGGTGTATCGATTACTTGACTTAAAGAATAACAATTTGAAAGCTCAATTAGTCTTTTCGAGTAGCAGCTAAGGGGAGAGGCCAATAAATCACAATTTAGGTCCCCTATGAGAATGATATCCTTAGATTCATTGTCCAACTTGGACAGAACGTTTTCAATATTATCAAACAAATGCATACTAGAGCCAGGTGGTCGGTACCAAGCCAGTATAATTACTGCAGCAGAGTTAGGTTGCCTCACTTCAACAGCTATCATTTCAGTGTCTTCTGACATTAAATCAGGTCTTAATACATGTTTGAGGCGTTTTTCATTTATATATACAAGTACGCCACCACCCTGTCTATTTCTATCTTTCCTATATACCACATAATCATTAATACTTATTTGTTTGTCATCAATCGTATCACATAAACGAGTCTCATTTAGTCCCAAAACATCGAAATTATATTCATTTATTAGGACTTTCACTTGATCTAGGTTTGGATATAGAGTTCTGACATTGAGGTGTGCAATGCTTATTCCAGATTTAGTGGAAGATCTGGAAAATTTAGAAGTAATGTCAGAAAAACTGATCTTTTCCTCAGAAATTGTTGTAACTATTGATTTTAAGTCATCTTGTTTAGATGAATTTATAGACAAGATAGAGTTTGCTAAAGAGGGACTACCAGTGCAATATTCCGCCAGAGGGTTATTATGTTCAGTTACCACAGCATTACTCTTAAGGGGGGAATTATCGATATTTGGGTGACTTATGTTACTATCTGAAATTATATGAACATTTTCACCAGTACAGTCCATTTCAGATGCATTGGAGTCAGTGTTGATTATTTCAAAACTTGCAGAGTCAAAACTTGGAGAGTCATAAACATAATAACTGGAACCAAGAGAGACACGATCAGAGGCCGAAGGATCGGCACACTCTTCTTGGCCACAACATTAATACATGTAATTGTCTGAAAAAGTACAGTATTTTGCTTTGTGGCCGAGTCCTCCACAATTATGACATCGTATGACATCGTCGTACCGGCACTTTTGCTGACTGTGGTTCATCTCTCCGCAGTTATAACAGCCTCTGTATTGTGAATGTAACATTGGCTCTGGAGCAGATTTCAGAACATCACTATACAGTGCAGGAGTATGCTCTAGAAATTGTCTTTGTAGGTCATTGTACTCATAACCGTGGCTTTGTTGGGTCGTCACGTACTTGTACACAAACGTACTTGTACACAAACGTATAAAAAAAATACTAGTACTCCGTTTCTGGATGATCATGACCTTTGCTTGTCATAGATGTGACCTGAAAACGCTTCGTTCGATTCTTAGTGAGCCGACTGCATGTATACACTGGATGCATGTTGCGTATACGGTATACATTGTACATTGCATTGCATACGTGTAGCTCTACTAGCTGTGCATGTGCTTGAATCGACTCACTAAACTCTGCATTTTAACAAAACGACTGAATCACATCTATCTCAAGAGTTTTTAAGCCAATCAGGAGCGTCGATTTTCGTCTAGTGACTTTCCCATCCTCCGAAAAAAAATATCGCGGCCCGGGGAGCAAAGTTGCGATTCCCAAACGGTTCGGGTATGTGAGCGGCATGATTGGCTGATTGCTGACTGGTTTTTTATTATTCACGAGTTATTTGACTTTAAATAACAGTTGGGCTTTATTTCGATATTGTTGCACGATTGCATCATCGCCACTTGTGTGGCATCTCTGAACCCAAAGAACGAGAGTTTGATTTCCGGGTAATCCTGGGTTTTAGCAGCTGAAAACGTACCAACTGGACATCAGTTTCAACTCGTATGTGTGCATATTGCCATTGACATACCGGTATGTGGAGCAAAATTTTGAGGTAAGTGAGTAAAAGGGAAAAGGGGGAAAAAGCGTTTTTGAAATTGCCCAGACAGACAGAATCTGTCAATGGGTATCATTCCAGAAACCTTTAGCACCAGAAAAGGTCATTTATGTTTAAAAAACGTTCGTCCATTAACTAAGTGAAGTCCATTCAATAAGTCATGAAAAATGACAACTATCGCGTGCTTTTTAGCGGAATGCGTCTATCACTCTACGCCAGCTCCAACGGGCTGGCTTTCATAAGCCGAACCGTTTAGGAATCGCAAATTGAAATTCGCGCCCGGCGAATAAGCCTAAAATGAAACATAAAATTGACAGCTACACACACCTCACATGGTCCAGTTTAAGCATATTTCACGTCTCGGTAGTCTACCTATCATCTAGCATTTTCTCACCTGTAAATATTTTGATTATTTCCTCGGGAAAATGGCGCTCCTCCAACCACTCCTCTACAGTCTGCAGCTGTGGCTGTCCACCGGCCATGTTGAAATGATTGAAAACTGACGAAATTTTGGACAGCAACTGCGCGAAAATAGCCGTTCCTGATTGGTCAATAGTTCGCTCCGTGAAAGAGCGGCGTTTTCGAGTCACTCCTTCGCGAGCGAACGTCACTCTGGTACCGGAGTGAATCGTGGAAACATATTTTCACTCTTAAAGAGCTAAACTACCCTCGATTAGAGTTAAATCAAAGTCACTCGAAATTTCGAGTGATTTTTCACTCTTTCACATTAAGAGTATGAAAGTTAAATGTCAAATGAAGCTAATTAGACTGAAGGTCAAGTCAAGGGCATATACAGTTGTGTCATTTGATTGTACGTGTCAGGGCTGCCAAGTAAAACAGTACTAAATTTATTGTTCTGACTAAAGAACTCTGAAGGTTTTATGCAAATGTAGTTTTTGAAAAGCATTTCATAGTGCTATTACAGGTCATTCATGATAAGTTTCATTTTGGTAACACTTTCAGCCACTAATGCTGAAAAATTTGGTGATACTTGGCAACTCTGATTCATAGTTAAGAATATTCATTCATGCATAAAGAAATAAGTAATATTGATTTAGGGTGAGAGATGCACGATTTAGCATGAATGGTAATAATAAAGCATGTTTAAACAAAAGATGTAAAGGATCATAACCGTTTAAAGGGTCTATTCGAGTTACACTGAAGCCTATATTAGGTTAATTGCGACAAGAAATTCCCATTCATTTATTTATTGTACGTGTCACTGATAATGATAGAGTTGACTGAAAGGAAACAATTTATCATGAAGCGATAAGTTATGAATAATTATCTTAACTTCATCGTGGTATATGTAGTTTCCAGTGTATTTCAATGTTAACTTCATGCAAACACAGAATTGCGTATCGACTTAGTACAGAACTTAAAGGTTCCCTTTTATGGAATTACAAAGGAACTTCAATTAGTAGACTTTTCTACTGTGAATCCAGATCTGCCAACCATTTTACCTGAATTCCATTCATTAATCTGTAAACTTGAAAATAAAAAATTAATTGGGAACGCCCCTAAAAATTTTGGAAAATCGGTCCAGCGATCGATGACGTCATGTGACGTCACACTCAGAATGCTTGACTCCACGCAAGCTGAAAGTGTGTGTGTAGGCTATTAAACTTCGTGTAGATCCTAGCTTCGACTTCGTGTAGATCCTAGCTTCGACTTCGTGCCATTACAGCCCTTCATTTTAGTTTTTTTTTAATCCTATATCAACGAACGATAACATCTTCTTCAGACAGAAGAAATAAAAGAGGAATTAGGGGCACGGCCGTATTTGTTTGAACCAGACATGTCGGATTCTGATTATATGACAGAGACGTCCCTGATTTCAATAACGGAGAAGATATCGACGGGAGACTTGGGAATTATAACTAGTAATTCCTTTTGATAATTAGATTGCCGATTAAATTTTAATTTACGCATATCCACCAATTATGAATCTTGTTTGCGCTTGCAAAATGCCCCAGTCCTGATGAGGCTGAGCTGATAGCTGATCGAGGCAGTGAGCTCGACGTGCGCAGGTGTACACGCCGTGTCGTTCGGTCGTTCGCCTGCTGACCCTGCCTGGCCTGGGCTTGGGTAGGGTTTTACTGGTGCATGGGGTGGTAGCGTTTTGTTTCTAGTAAATTCTAACATTGATATCCAGAAAACCCTTAGCTCTCCTGTTACCTTGCATGTTTTCATTGTGCTGCTATGAATAATAAGTACCGGTAGACTAAGTTAGTGTAGGTACAGTGATAGTTGATCAATAGATATATGATCAATAGATACCGTAGATCAAGTTTGATTTTGGGGATGGCATCTTGCTTCAGGGACGGCCTCTTCTTGATGCCAAACGCCGCATGCAGCCCCGTACTATCGAGGAAGTCCTCCGCACAAATGTGCTCGGAACACACGGACACTGCGGTCACTCGGCCCCTTCCAATTGACGCGAGTTAGTTTCACTTTTGAGGTCCATTTTCTTCTAATATTTGGGTCTTTGAGGAATAAATGTAGACTTACACCCTCCTTTGTGATGTTGCTGCAACCTGCAAAGACACAGCGTTGCGGCATACTTCGATTTAGAGGTGGTTTTCGAGGTGGTATATAACTGCAAGTTAGTTTGCACGCGTGATATATGCAAGATATTGTAAACAAGCACCGGCGATGTCGGTTTGTGACGTCACACGTCAATCATGCTCGAAGAACGAGAATTCGGGGTTTAAAAGGGGGCGGAGCTTAGCAGACTCGTTTAGGCCTGAATACGTGGGGAAAATATTATTTTAAAAATATTCAGATACGTATTCATTGCAAACGGATGTCATTTTTCAATTTAGATGAGTATCATGTACAAAATAACAAGAATTAGAATTTCATAGAAGGGAACCTTTAAAGTTGAATGCATTTTATCATATGCAAGGTTTCAGACTGATAGAACTGTCACAATGCAAATGTTAATAAAACAATGGATAAGCTAAGGTTTGATTTAGATAAAATGCAAACATACACACAAGCAAAGAGTCAGATACTAAGTTGTAAAATATAAGATGCATTTATTAGGAAAAAGCAGTTCTATACATTGAGCTCCCTATGTATACACATAAAATGATTCATTAATTTATGCCAGTATGTGAACACATGTATTAATTGCATGCTTCTATTTATGTAGTTCTCTGTTACAGCTTTCACGGAGTGAATTGCGATGGAACACTTGCTAATGAAAGGCAAATTAAACTACGACACTCCAATAAAAACCAGAGTCTGATGTATCTTTTTGCATGATCCAGTACAAGCAGGCACAATAAGTATGCACCATATCCTAATTTACGAGGTCCTGGAGAAACATAATTATGCGAGGAGCAAAGCGACCGAGCTTTAGAAAGTTTACGTATTCTTAACCTTTTTAAGAACACTATTCTAATGCACTTTTCCCTGATTTGTGGGCGCATATGAACTTCAAGGACCATTATTTTTTTCCCCCTTTCTTCCCGTTCTCTTTCGCGCTTTTGCGCCCCCGTAAAGTTCCGACCGGGCACGTGCCCCCTCTGCCCCCTTGGATATGCCACTGCCTATACCCCCTCCCCCGTTCATCTGGCTACGCCAATGGTTATGGGTGCGTGGTTTCTTTCTGTAATTAATGAAATCAATGTCAAAAGGCACGATAAACAGGATTAAAATCTTGTTTGTCATTTATTTTCTAATGGTTGCGCTTCAGTCAAAAATATTGTCAAATATGATTTAGGCACCCATGCAACTCTATCATGTCACACGAGGGTTTTTACGTGTGTGATATCAAAATCAATTGGGCTTAGTGGGATACCGAATATTCACTTGAATAGTAAATTCGAAATTGCGATTGCAGGGGTGTGATGGAAACGCCAGATCGGCTGCCACTCGTGACGTCATACCGGTCGCACTGACGCACGAATGGCCACCTACTCGTAGCCTATTTGACTAAAAGAAAGAAAGAGAAAAGAAAGAAAAACAAAGAATAACAAGGAAAGATAGAAAGAGAAATGAAAGGAGAAAAAGTAAGAATAACAAGGAAAGATAGAAAGAGAAATGAAAAGATAAAACACAAATAATAACATAAGGAAAGATAGAAAGAGAAAAGAAAGGATAAAACACAAAGAATAACAAAAGAAAAGATTAAAAGATGACGTAATGCCGTTCCAGTCGGAACGTCGGCTGAAATTTAAATTTTTAACACTAGTCTACGCTTCACCAGTCGACGTGGACGCCGCCCACGTCCACACGATCGAAAACTTCCTATTGATTATACCAGACGTAACGTGAATTTCAAGGTCACACACCAACAATGTACAATCAAAAATTCTGTTGAAAGGAAACAAACCAGAAAAATTGTTTTTTCGATGTCCAACTCCCACGCACACATCCGTTCATTGTACTTGTTATCAAAGTTATTCTTAGTAAATGAAGAAGCTTAATGGGAAGAATTTTAATTCATAAACACTTTTAGGCATAACTACAGTGTTACAGATCATATGCTCGATCTGTAATGATCACAAGTCAGAAAAATTGGAACCAGCGGAATTCGAACCTGTCATCTACTGCTTGCCAGGCAGCGACTTAACCACCAGGCTATTCTGGCTCATAGCCAAGTCACGATGAACTGGAATCAAATACCCTTCTACAAATACTCTTCTTTCTGACTCATTAATATTCAACGGTCCGCCATGGACAATAGTAAGTAATTGGTCCTATGTCACATGGGAGTAATGCCTAGAAAAATTGTATACAAAAGTTAATCTTTTTTACTTCAAACAGCAGTCACCATAACTTTATCAATTTGCTACTTCTCAAATATATCTCTATATTTATTACATTTTGTCATTGCTTCTTACCTGTCTCCAATCCTCTTAGAGATAATCCCAGTAGACCGACAAACAATGAGAAAGAAATGAGTAAGCATATAGCACAGCCTACCAAGACGTACTAATTCAACCATTTTCATTTTCTTTTTACCCCAAATCCTTTCCAATCTTTCGACATGGATAGTGGATACGCTACTAGGTCTTGTATGGAGAGGCAAAATGATACCAAAAGCAAACTTGCATGAAAACAAAATGGTAGCCATTTTGGATATTTTTGTGAAATATAAAACGTAAGTCGCTACAGGTTCATTGTGTGGCCTTTGGAGTTAACATGACCTTTTATTCTGGTAATGTGGGAGGTAATAGGATTAAACAATGATAGTAAAAGTCAAGGCTTTGATCACTATGCTTTTGCATAAATGCCTACTGCATTTACATTCTTATAAAATAAGAAAGTGATGAATTTCCTTGAATTACGTGCAAAAGTCAGTTTGATTCGCCTGAATCACTTTTGTTATATGTGGCTCCTTACAATTACATTTTGGGTAGGCCTACCTGAGACATAATATCTTACCCTGGTACTCACAGTGTATCATTGTATTTTGATATCGAAATAGATAAATATGCTCCTGTTACCTCGGGAAAATAGTCTTAAAGCATTCTTCTTGATTACAGTGAGTACCTGATCATTTGGGCTTTTCGGAACAAGTACGGGGCCCCTGCGGTCTCTTGTGGATTTTGGTCATTACTATCTTATATTTCACTGTTCATGATGGATTCTCTACATCAAACCAACGTTTTAGCCACAATGAAACAAGATGGTTTGTTTTGAAACGGCTAATTCTGAAACACATAAAAGTAATGGCGGTTCACTAGAACATATATTTTGGGCATTTCGGGCACATTTTACCAAATATTAGTCGGTTCCATCGTTTTTTGTATCACAGTATCCTCTTTTCTGCTTCTGCTTTCCCTTTGTATATAGTGTAAATTAACTTCTCTCTCTTTCTCTCTCTTTTTTCTATTCATATAACTTTTGTTTTCATGTTATTTTGTAAATAGTGGTATGTTTCAACAAGTTTGTTGTTAGTGTCATGATTAGTTGTTAGTTAGTTTCCTTTTATATGCATTATTTTAAAATGAAAAGGTATCGCAATGCTTCAATCTTTACATTTATATTGCCATACCTCTGCATGTTATTACATTATCCATATATTGTCCCTGTATTATGATCATTATTGCTTTTTAATTCTGTTATTGATTACTTATATTTATTCTCATTTTTGTCAAAATGATCATACTATGTAATGCCATGTACCTTGCAAAAATAAATAAATAAATGAATAAATAAATAAATTTTACACTGGAATTTATGACTTTTTATTTAAAAAAAGTGAACAACATTCCCCTGTTTGAGTTGTCCTATAATACCTAACTAGAAATACACCCTGATGGGGCCTATTGATTTTCTTCAGGTACAATGCCGAAAAAAGCACAACAAGAAAGATCAAGTTCAATCAACTAGTCAACTATGAAATGACGACTATTAATTTGTAAGCATACAAATATGATATCAGTCAAGCCACAACTGAGGAAATAAGTGGTGATCATAAAACCGTCGATTGATCATTCTCTCCCTTTTTTCATGAATTTACCTACATGTACAAAATACTCATGAATGCAAAATAAATCATCTTTTCCCTGTAAGGATTTCTTCTTTGTATAATTCAAACAAATTTTAGAATTTTCCTGTCAGAACAAAAAAATAAAAAAATAAATTGCTTGTGACAAATATTGACCAGCAAAGTGCTATGCCTTAAAAACATATTTTGAATCAAGCAAATAAGCTTACTATTTGATTTTTGCTTTTCTGTAATAATCGCTTTTCTTTTGCATGAAAGATCACAAGGCCAGTGTACTGTTGTTTTTCCTTTGCTAGGTAGAGACTTATTTGCGAAATATCGTAGTTGTATCGTAGACTTATTTGCGAAATATCGTAGTTGTATCAGGGGCGGATCCAGGATTTCGTATAAGGGGGGCACACAAATGCAGGATTGTCAACTTTGGGAAACAGCTTGGAGGGAGACCCATATTTTTTTGGTCTCGCCAGCCCTCCAAAAGTCGCTCAGTGGGGGGGGGGGGGGGGGGGGGGGGGAGAGAGGTTATGGGGTCCAGTTCCCACCCATAATTCTCTGACAATTCTGGTTGAAAAGGGGGGGGGGGTACAATGCATTGTTTTCCCTCAAAGGGGGGGGGGGGCACGGGCCGGGATTGCCCCCCCCCCCTAAATCCGCCACTGGTTGTATCATGTTCACGGAGATGTAGCCTTAGTCTCGAAGCACAGACACTTTTAACACTTTATAAAAATTACATAAAGCCGCGAGTTTAGCCTAATCTTGTCCCGCAGTCCATCAGTGAAAGCACAGGCGCACAAAGTTTCTAAGCTAGAAATAAAATACGACCCGATTAAACCTACTTACTTAAACAGCCAGACTAGGGTTAAATAGACAGATTTGACCGTAAGCCCTAAATGCAGCCTACAACAACAGCAACAACACTAATTTTGTCACTGAGTCTTTGGCTGTGTAAGATAAGAGAGCACATGCACAGGTTGTAGTCTGCAGTATTATGTCCGTTGTACACGATTTATTTATTCATGATTAACTTGGTAACGCATATCACGTTAAACTAATGATTGTATTCATAAAAGAAAATAATTGATTGAAAACACTGACTGCTTCAGCTTGGCTGCCTGTGTATGGAAAGGGCTAACTTTATTAATAACCATGACCCGCAGGTCTTCCTCCCCGACTAAGCTAGCGCAACCATGGTAGAAAATAATGATGAGTATTATCAACATACATCTATGTACACACATATGAACCAACATAAGAACATAGAACTTAAATTCTTACTTAAAACTGAAAGTTACGTGTTTCGTCATCAGCTAAACAAGCATGGAAGGCAGTTGACCCACACGCCAGTGATCTAACGCAATGCGTAAATTGTTGCTACTCCGATTGGTTCATTGTGTGGCCTTTGGAGTTAACATGACCTTTTATTCTGGTAATGTGGGAGGTAATAGGATTAAACAATGATAGTAAAAGTCAAGGCTTTGATCACTATGCTTTTGCATAAATGCCTACTGCATTTACATTCTTATAAAACAAGAAAGTGATGAATTTCCTTGAATTACGTGCAAAAGTCAGTTTGATTCGCCTGAATCATTTTTGTTATAAATATGTGGCCCCTTACAATTACATTTTGGGTAGGCCTATACCTGAGACATAATATCTTACCCTACCCTGGTACTCACAGTGTATCATTATATTTTGATATCGAAATAGATAAATATGCTCCTGTTACCTCGGGAAAATAGTCTTAAAGCATTCTTCTTGATTACAGTGAGTACCTGATCATTTGGGCTTTTCGGAACAAGTACGGGGCCCCTGCGGTCTCTTGTGGATTTTGGTCATTACTATCTTATATTTCACTGTTCATGATGGATTCTCTACATCAAACCAACGTTTTAGCCACAATGAAACAAGATGGTTTGTTTTGAAACGGCTAATTCTGAAACACATAAAAGTAATGGCGGTTCACTAGAACATATATTTTGGGCATTTCGGGCACATTTTACCAAATATCAGTCGGTTCCATCGTTTTTTGTATCACAGTATCCTCTTTTCTGCTTCTGCTTTCCCTTTGTATATAGTGTAAATTAACTTCTCTCTCTTTCTCTCTCTTTTTTCTGTTCATATAACTTTTGTTTTCATGTCATTTTGTAAATAGTGGTATGTTTCAACAAGTTTGTTGTTAGTGTCATGATTAGTCGTTAGTTAGTTTCCTTTTATATGCATTATTTTAAAATGAAAAGGTATCGCAATGCTTCAATCTTTACATTTATATTGCCATACCTCTGCATGTTATTACATTATCCATATATTGTCCCTGTATTATGATCGTTATTGCCTTTTAATTCTATTATGGTTTACTTATACTTATTCTCATTTTTGTCAAAATGATCATACTATGTAATGCCATGTACCTTGCAAAAATAAATAAATAAATGAATAAATAAATAAATTTTACACTGGAATTTATGACTTTTTATTTAAAAAAAAAGTGAACAACATTCCCCTGTTTGAGTTGTCCTATAATACCTAAATAGAAATACACCCTCATGGGGCCTATTGATTTTCTTCAGGTACAATGCCGAAAAAAGCACAACAAAAAAGATCAAGTTCAATCAACTAGTCAACTATGAAATGGCAACTATTAATTTGTAAGCATACAAATATGATATCAGTCAAGCCACAATTGAGGAAATAACTGGTGATCATAAAACCGTCGATTGATCATTTGGTGAACAAGTGGTGGACGCGGACAGACCTGCTATAGGTAACGACGTTCTACTGCCTTAGAATTCACTTAATCGGTGGCTTGTTGGCTCTACAGACTTTCACACCTATAGGCCTCTTTGAAGGAAATGAGTAAGTTTAGTTCATTTCACGCTCCTATATACATGATATACCCATCAGCGAACCTAGACAAGTTCTTTCAGTTGAAGTTTTTTTTGGTTTAAATTTATAATCATAAGTGGTCACATAACAATATCAGCTTTGTTGCCCAAGGGGCAACCTTAAGCAATTTGCATAATTTTCATATTAGAATCCAATGTGTTTCTCATCTTGTGCAATGCAACCTGTGATAAAACGAAGGGAAGTATTATTTTTTTTTTTACAAACAGTTATTATCCTTATTGCACAAGATCAACAACACTGTAAGCGTTTGGTGTAGCGGGAAGATTGTGCCTGAGTTGTCTTGCGCTGTTTAATTTGCCTACACATCTAACCATCTGGATTTATGCAAATTATGCAAAAATGCTTAAAGTTGCTTTATCGGCAACAAAACTGAAATTGTTCGGAGCAAATGTTTGGAGACAACATGGGGTCACAAATCCACAAAAGAACTTCAACGTAAAGAACTTTTCTGCCACTGGCTACGCCCCACGATACCGACAGACCGATGTTGGTCTCTCGGGCCTTCTGACAACTTTTTTGAGGGTGCATAGACCGACAATGATCTCAAGCGCTGTCGGTCTCGTGGGTCGTCTCATGACACTATTGTCAAAGTTCTATTCTCTTGTACAAAGAATTTTGTTGTTGTTATTATTGTTGTTGTCGTTGTTAGTTTGGTTGAACATATCGCTCTTGTTACAGCATTTTTATGATTGCACATGGTACCCTATCATTTAAAGCCTGTTATTTGATTTAATATATTGCCCATTTTGTAAGGACTTTTCCAGTTTCGTATTTTTATTGATCGATTTATTTACAACAACAACATATAAGCACAAGACATTTTCATACAATGATTGGTAAAAGGGGCCGGATAATAGCACATGTGCTAGTCGAGCCTGACCCCAAACAGAAAAACACGTATTTCAGTAAAGATCAGCATACAATTATTGAATTATTGTTATAATCATTGCCACAAATAATAATAGTTAACACTGAATTACAAAAAGTAGAAAATAATGATGTTGGATACATTTCTTATACATATACAAATTATTTGCATGGATGTCTACATTTTATGATATACTCAGCAAGCGTGTGTAACAGAACTCCGAAACCTACTTCTAGACCTGGTTAATCTGATTTTTAAAGGTAATCTATTCCAAAATTCACTACCCACGTAAGACAATGAAAATTGACTTTGTGTCGTTCTAAATTTTGGTAGACGCAGTTGTCCACTTCCCTTTTGCCTTGTTGAGTACCTATTCCGTAGGCCTATAATGTCACATTAATTTATTAAAGTATGAGGCAAGTTGTTATTAAACAAATCAAAGATGAAAGTAGAAATTGACAGATCATGCAAATCATAGACATTAAGAATGCGCAAACTATAAAACAGAGGAATCGTATGAGTTCCTCACTTACTAAATGTTATAGCACGGCCCGCAATTTTCTGGGAATATAATATGCTTCTTTGGGTAGTGTTATAAGTGCTTCCCCACACCTCTATTCCGTAAGTAATTTTCGGTTGTATAAAGGCTTTATATAGCAGTATTAAAGTGCGGCTGGGTACAAAATTCGCAACACTCCAACTGTCTTTTTTTTTTTTGCACTGATTTACAAAACGAATATGATTTTTAACCAAGACAGATGTTTATCAATTTTGATTCCAACAAGAATGGCAACATCAATTTCTTTGATTTCCTCACCAGCTATTTTAAGTTTACCATTCATACATATTTTTATTGAGTTATTTGTAAGTTTATTGGCTATGCACCAGTTTCTTATCTTCTGAATGTGGTCATTCACTTCATGCGCATCGATTTCGACCCGGTCAGCTGGAAAAGGATATGTTCGAATCATCGGCAAACAACCGATAATTGAAATAATCAGTAACTAAAGAAAAATCATTTAAGTAGATCAAAAATATAAATGCCATAATTGGAGAGTTTACCTAAAAGTATATTATCATTAATGATGTTGAAAGCTTTCGTAAAATCAATAGAAACACGAAGGGTAACTTCCCCCATCATCTATAGACTTCAAAGTTGCATTTATCAAATTAATTAATGACAATTTGGTACTATATTTCTTCCGTAACCCATACTGATTGTAATAGAATGCATCACTTGTTTCTAAAAACTGTATTTATCTGATATATTTATTAATTGTTCAAATACGTTACCTAAGACAGGTAGAATCGATAGGGGTCTATAGCTACCTGGATCCTCTCTCGAGCCTTTTTTTATGTAGGGGAGAAACCTTAGAAATTTTCATTTTATCCGGAACCTTGCCCGTTTCTAATGAAAAGTTAAATACATATACCAGTGGATGTGATATATAAGGAGCACTATCATAGTAATTTTGCTTGAATATTATCGTGACAACAAGCTTTTTTGGTAACCAATAGCAAAAATTGACTTCAACCGCAGCTATTGGTATCCAAAACAGAGAATAATTCTGCCTCAAATAATCACCATAATGTTGCAGCTCCATTTGGCATTTCATCAGCTAAATTCGAACCAATTTTCACAAAAAAGTCATTGAATTCAATAAAAATATTAGATATAGATGTCAGTTGCTCACTTCTTCCATGAACCTGCTTGACAAGTCTCTCCACCTCAACACTTCTACCTGATCTGTTTTTACCGGCTAACAATGCATGGATAATAATGATTAGATTTAATAACATTGACATACATTGTGTGTTTCACACGAATAGATTTCATGATCCCTCGAGATATCCATGGCTTTTTAGCAGATCCTCTTTTTCCTAACTGTTTAGTAACCAATAGTGCATGTTTGGTACAAATTTTAGAGAAAGAAATGCAAAAATTAGAATAAGCTGTGTTGACATCTTTTGAGTTAAATACCATTTCCCACTTAAAGGCAGCAAGATTTTCTCTAAAATTTTCTATATCATATTTTTGGTAACATCTATATCGATTTACTTTTTTATGAGACTGCACTTTTGCTATGTTCGTGAAAATTGCAAAAACTGGGAAATGATCAGGCACATCAGACTGTATCATACCTCAGTGAATTTCAGACGTATTGATATTTGAATATATGTGATCTAATAACGTGGAGGATTCTTTTGTTACCGTTGTTAGTGACTGAATCAGTTGATCCAATCCTATGCATTGTAATGATGTAAGAAACTCCTCCACTGTGTCATCTTTACTCCAAGAATTGATATTGAAGTCGCCCAGAAGAACACACTTATGTTTATCTCAGTGGCGTATCTACGGGGGGGGGGGGGGGCAGAGGGGGCATGTATCCCGGGCGGCACTTGAAGGGGGCGCAAAAAACGAGAGAAAGAAAAGGGGGATAAATACAAGAAGATTTATGGTCTTTGAGGGTTATTTCCTCCCCAGTCAAGGACAAAATGCGTAAGAAATGGTGTTTTATAGGGTTTGAAATGCGAAAATTTTCTAAAGCTCGGTTGCTTTGCTCCCTCGCATAATTATGTTCATGATCTAGCTATTTCGCGCCCCAATGGCGTTTTTAAAGTGTAAACCATTAATTGACTCTAGTTGCTTTGCCCCCCTCCCCCTCCCTCCCTTAAGGCAGGAGCTTGTTAAATTTTGCGCCCCCGGATGGGATATATGTTCATAAAAAGCACTTTCAAAGTATAGATCATTCGAAAGAAATCATAAATTTGCCTCGCAATAGCTTTGCTAAATTCCTCAAATATATTTCTTCAGGGTTTTCATTCATTTTGTGCCCCACCCCCCAGAAGGAATGGTAAAAATTTAAAAAACAAATCTATTGCTAGGTCGCTGTATTCCCTTGGATTATTTTAAATGGTAAACATACCTAAGAAATTTCACTTTGAGGGGTGAAAAGAAAAGAAAAATCTGCCGCTCGGCTGCGTTGCTCCCTCGCTTATACAATAATTCATCAAATTGGGCTAACAATCCTGGTTTATCAAAACTCATATTGATTTGTAACTTTTAAAATATATTCATCGTAGCCTCTCCATTTATATGGTAAATAATACTAAGACTAGGCTACAGGACAAGGTATTTGACACCATCCCTTCATTTTTTGTGTTTATGCAAATAATCATTTAAAATGAGATACTTGAACGGGGTGAAGTGGGACACCCCCGGAGTGAACTGAAACAGTAATAGGGGTGAAGTGGGACAATCAGGAAGAAGTGGGAAAAAACTCTTGAAAATGCTTAATGTTTCTGGTAGTTTTCTAAACACAGGTGTTAGGAATATAAAAGTTAATATATCATTTAAAAAAATACTTTATATTTACTAGTTAAGTTGACTTAAATATACATGCCCACTTAAAAAATATTGGATGAACTGATGAGCATTATGTAACTTTTAACCTATATTTTGTTAATAATTTGTTTTGGTTACACACAAGTATATCTGAAGTAGTATGAATGATCTATGAAACAGAATCGACCGACATGACTTTATTACAAATTTTTTGATGTATAAGAAAAATATTTTGATGTACTCTGTCTATAAATTATGAATGATCAAAGCTAATGTTACATACACAGATAGTAACGGGGATGAAATGGGACAAGGTGTCCCAGTTCACCCCGATAGTAAAAATAACAACAAATGCCTGCAAAATATCAGTGTTGGTATTTATTGCAAAAAATATTATTGCAAAGTATCGGGTCATATAAAACATATTGTGCTGTATGCGAGGTGGTTATTATATCTAAGTCGTGAATATTTGACAATGAATGCTGAAAAATAGAAAAGAAATTAGTAAAAAAAGAAGTGAAAATCAAACCTACATTCAAAGTAGCTGTACAATGTGAGTCAATAAAAAGGAAACCCAGATTCAGCCCTAAATACCGTTGTAGTCAGTATAGATTTAATCAAAGATACATTGTAGCCTATTATATTTCTTTAATTTGACACCTTGATCAATATAATCCGACCATGGACAGTTGAACAGTAACATTTTTCCTGATTCATGTCAAATTTTCCTCTACCCAAGTTTTTGAAGTACCTCCTGAACATCATTCAGCCCAAACGTGGGCAAAGACGATTTTGACATGCTTTTTAAAAATTGCCAATGCTCAGTCATCCATGATCGTATTTTTGTGAGAAGCCTATCAAATTAAAAAATATGTTATCAACTATCATAACATTATAATACATTTCAGCTATTTCACTTGGTTTTTAAGAGAGTGTGGTTTGAATATTGGTTTCCTTTTTATTGACTCACACTGTATAATTGTGGATGTATTTGTGAACATTGATAGTTAAGACCTTTTGTAGGCATGATTGGATTCAAACTAATTTATAAAAGGTTAATTATTTCTTAGTTAGAGCTGGTGTTCCAGTTCTCCTGTGTCCCAGTTAAACCGTTCTCCCTTACCACAGATACCTAGCAAGCTCCCCCCTTATTTTTTGTCAAACAGGTGAAGTTTGTCAGTGGGTCTGTTTATGTAACCCTGACATTATTTTGGGGTTTATTTTGACGATGCAATGCATTTTACATAATGTATTAACTTGATAAGGAAATTATTTTACACCTTAAATTACACGTCAAGAAAATTACATTAAGGCATATAAATTTGAACTGAACTGAATAAAACACTTTTTAATTATTAGAGTTGGACGATAACAAAGTGCTTTTTCTTTACTTCCAGATCATTTTGGGAGTGGGGGGGGGGGGGGGCAAAGCTTTGTAAAAGGACTCTTTTGCGGTTTTTTTTTCATGGGGTCTGACACCCTGACAATTTTGTAGGTTTTTATATTTTTTTATTTCTTGTAATGTACATCTATAGCTTGCTCTTCCTTCTGACACGTCCGGCAAAATTTTGTCCATGGGCTTCAAGGGGAAAAATTGACCACGATTTCTAGGGGACGTCTGACCACCCATCCCGACGGAAATTTTTTCATTTTTTGCGTTTTGTAATGTCTAGAATACAAAGCAGGGGAAGATGGCAGGGGAAGATCCAGGGGGCCCGGGGCCCCGGACCCCCTCTCCTGGCCAAAAAAGAGAACACCAAAAATCAACGCTGATTTTCAGAATATTGGGCCCCATCCCTCTTGGATCCGGCACTGGTAGATGGGGTGAAAATGACCCGAATTTGGGGTCTGTTTCGAGGGCTCTGGGGGCTTAGCCCAACGGCTATGGTCAGGCTGACTACCTTTTTGTAAATGACTTTGATGGTCTATAAAGTAACTTCAAGGGGTCAAATCCTATGGGTAAATGGGGTGACTATTTCGGGACAGGCTCGAGGGCTATATCGTCAGTTTCGAGTGATAACTCTTGGCTAAAGCGGTAATAAGAGGAGGATTTCAAAAATCTGTCAAAATAGAGTTTCCGAACGTTTTTAAGAAGTGGGTTTGTTTTTAACTTGTCCATATCACCCAGCTAAAGTGACACTTCGTTTTCACATTGGCACCATATCATTAGGGTTAGGGTTAGGGTTAGAAAAATGAAGACCAAATTCTTGTTTACATCTCTATCCTAGTAATGACAGTAATAATTATAATAATAATAATAATGATAGTGATAATAATATGTCTTGTTTACCCATGGTAGTTTAGTCATTATTATTACTGTTTTCCCTGAGGGCCTGCAATCATATTATTACCCCGGCTACCATGATAAGGTGTTCAAGCATTCAAGGAATTTCTTCCTACCGGGTGCCCATTAACTTCACCTGCATGGGTGGAGAGGGGAAAATGCAGATGAATGTCTTGCCAAAGAACATGAAGAACATTGGTGCCGCGGCGGGGTTCGAACCCAGAACCATGTGATCCACAGAAAATTAGTTTAGCCTTTTTATTTTAAGTTAAAGGTCCAGGAAATGGAATACCTCTTGCATTTGTTTTCATTCCCCACACCGGTAAGGGATTTGCATTATTTATGAAGACCCTATCACCAGACCACATGGAAGCGGAAACCATCTTTACAATAATTACTTACTACAAGAATATGCCATATATGACATGTGGGTGTTGGTTAAGATTGTTAAGGTGCCATATTTAAAAAAACAACTTTAGATTAGTCTTTTCATTCAATGTATGCATTTCAAATTCCCTTTATACACATCCTTTGTTCTGCCCTATGTCACAGGAAAACTCAAGTAAGATGACGTCAAACCAAACTTCTGTACCTTAATTGTATGGGGGTACTAATATTAGACTTATTTACAGGATAAAGGTCTACCTATTCAATTTGGGCAGATCGTATTTGTTGTTCTTCCCAGTTATTGTCTTCATTTTCAGTGGGTATGCCTTCATCGTCATCATCTGTTGTAATACAAGAGATGAGGTGGAGAAGCATCCTCTTAAAAAGAAAAAAAAAAGATACGAAGGTAAATTGCATGAAATCACAGAAAACTCATACTCGATTCAAAGTGACACTACAGATCTTTTCAAAGAGGATACACCATTAACCATAATCCATCATAGAAACAGGCTACATTCATAGATTCACAATGAATAATACATGTACTTATTTTCACAAATTTCATGTACATGTATTTTTTTTTCTTCAAAATGAAGACCATACATGTATCTCTATTTTTTCTATCTCTTTTAATTAACACATTTCCCCCCCTCTCTCTGGGTAAAACTACATGTATGCTGGATCTGACACCATCGTCCATATTGTGTATTGTTGTTTTAATAGTCGCCCTTGAGCGGCGAGTTTAATGTTCATATGTTAGCCCGCTATGTTCAGTCTAGATCTCCAATAAAGAGGAGTGTTCATTTTGCATCCCTATCCGATGTGTTAAATTCTGTCTTATTGGCACATATCTCTAAATCCTGCAAATTATAATATGGCTTTACCTGTCAATCTCTCTTTCGAATCTCGACTAGGAGTTTCTGCTTCGTGTCCAGCAAAGTTGTTGTGATGGTGAAACAGTTCATTCAGCTGGGGGGGGGGGGGGGGGGTGTACTCGTTTATCCGAAGGTTCGGTATTCCGAAATACAAATTTCCCAGAGCCGGGGGTTCATAATGCCGAACATTATTTTGATGCATTACTCCGAAGGTTTCTTATTGCGAAAGTTTACAATCCCGAAAATGAAATAGAGGGTTCGTAATTTCGAAAATGAATAAAAGTTCAAAAAGTACAAATCTACAAGTGGGCTGTGGAAAGGTCATAATCTTGAAATCGTACAGGATAATTCGGAATGCTAAAGCAGTCAAAACTTGATCATTTCTGTACAGTTTAAGGCATGGTCGGTCATTGACACGCACGCATTCGCAATCTTTTTAAATGCTTAAAATGGCCTGAAACATGTCCTAAATTGATCCTAAACCATAATTAAGCATTTACAAATTTTGCGGGATTTGTGTGATTTTTCCGACCCGTGCGTACGCGCGCGCACAACAAATTAAATTTTATTATAATGTCAATGCTCTAGAACACAAGCACAGTCTTTTTAAGTCCATTTTAGGAATTTTGCAGTTTGCGCGCATACATGGTTCGAATCCCACCACGACACTAACGTCCTTTGGCAAGACTCTAATCTACATTTGCCACTCTCCACCCAGGTGTAAATGGGTACCTGATATGCTTGAGCGCTAGTTACTTTGGCGGCTCGGCTATAACGAGGGTAATAATATCTAAGCGCCATGAGCGTCACTGCGTGACGGATATGAGCGCTATATAAGTGGCCATTATTATTATTATTATTATTACATGTACTTATGCATACGCGCGCGTTCAAATTATTTTTTAAAAAGAATTGATACAGCATTAATTAAAATGCTAAAACAGTATCTAAAAACAAATTGTCATGTTCATATTGAATACTATAGTAATTGCACTATAGTCACTGAAGTGAGCACGGGCGGACAATTTTGGAATGTTTAAAATTGCCTACGCATTAAAGAAAATGTTCTATTTAATGATACGGGATTAGTCATTATTTATAGCTGAAGTGTGCACAAACATAACTGTTGAACGTCCTTAACGTAATTTACGGGTGCGCACAACATGCCCACAATTGATCTGATACCGTTTTGAGCATTTTCAGATTTGCGCTCGCGCTTCTCTACCGACGTGCACACCCTTTGTTGTTGTTGTTGATTAGTGCTATATGGCAATCAGTCAAATTTGACTATTATCACCATGTTCGATTAATTTCTCTTTTAATTAACTTGCATCATGCCAAATATGGTTACGTAATGAATTTCCATTGCTGTGATATAGTATATGTTGAATTTATTACAAATTGGCGCAATGGCACAATGACGAAGTAAAAAAGTTAAGAGGCGCAACTTTATAACCATATCTACCATTTGAATAAATTTGAATACATTTGAACAAGCCATATTAGAGATATCTTAGTCATAAAAAAGTTGGTGGAAATAATAAATAAACTAGAGTTCAACAAGTACAACTAAGGTGGGCTATAGAATGTAAATTAGGAGTCAGTGGCATCTATCAGAAGTGGAAAAGGGCACTTATTAGAAAGTGAAAGGGGAATAATCTAGATAAAAAAGGAGCACTCTTAAGATTTGAAAAGGGAAAATTGTCCAAAAGGAAAAAGGGCAATGGGGGAAAAGACACTTAAGTAAAAAAAAGTTCATTCATAAGATTTGGAAAGGGGCACCTATCAAAATGGAAGAGGGACATTTACAAGAAAGGAAAACTGTCACTTATCAGAAGTAAAGAAGGGGTACTTATCAGATTTGAAAAAGGGTACTTAATAAGATTGGGAAAGGGAATTAATGGAAAGGAAAAGTGGAACTTATCAGAGGTAAAAAGGGGCACTCATCAGATTTAAAAAGGGGCACTTATCAGGAGGGGGAAAGGGCATTAAATGGAAAGAAAAATGGGCACTTATCAGATTTGAAAAAGGGCACATATCACAAAGGGAAAAGATCACATAACAAGTCAAACGCACATTTATTCAAAAGAAAATGGGGCACTTATCAAAGTAAAAAGAGGCAATTTTCGTTTACATGAAAACTTGGGTGGGGTGGGGAACTATGCCCCCCCCCCCCCGGAGCGCTACCTCTGGTATAAGGACATGGAAGTGTTTGTATATCAGTACATATTGGTAGGCTGTCCTATGTTTCATCATTTCTTTCTCGTGGGTTGTCGTCTACTTTCATCCTGAGACGCCAGTGTTTAAACCATAGACATATGGGTTGAATGCTTTCTCTCTATTTAAAAATAAATTACTTGTATTGAAATAAATTTGTAAGCAACATGCCTGGTTGACAATAAAATCAATCAGAAAATGAAGCGAGCCCTGAAAAATAGAGGGGCCCATAGTTTATCAAATGCTGCATATTGAAAAGTAGACGTGCAAGGCTTACATTCACCAGCGTATTTGAAAGGTGGGGGAGGGGAGACGCATCAAGCTCAAACAAAGGGAATTTAATGCAATTCTGCATTGAAACCTATTCTGAAATACCTTCACATATTCAAACTAGAGGGGCCGTCAAAGGCGGCAGACCCACGCCTTGGCGGTGCTACAGAGTAGTTGCAATACTATACTATGGGGTCAAAACTGAAATCTGCATTGGGTGATTTCACGCTCGGTGTTGGTGTTTGTGGTTAGTGTTTATTTTGCCGCGAAATCATGATCTAACACCGACTATGAAACGAGAAAAAAATCAGTCGGTGTTAGGTGTTGACCTCTGATTTTCTGACGTAGTTCCGGTTGCCGGTGTTTAATTTTTGTCAAATGTTGTCTGCTGAACCGAGCTCGGCAGCCGGTGTTTAATTTCATGTACAAAATTCCGTTCACTAACACTATACCCTAGGGACAAATGACCACATTTTGTGGTTTGGCTCAATAACTTTTGATTCAGAGCTCTAAAAAATATACCAGATGCATGAGTAGAAAGAGCAAAAATTTCTACACACATTGTTTCCATTTTTGTTGCATGACCATATTGCGTTTGATGCCAGGAATTTTAAAAAGGAGAATAAGCTTCAAAATCCTTAAATTGGCAACACATTGAGAGGTTCAAAATCACTGTTTTTTAACAAAATTGGAAATTTTTTCAACTTTCGACTAAATTTCTAATGATGTATATTGTTTTAAAAGACATTACATTTTGTTAGAACCATGTAGCACTAAAAGAAAAATATTATTGTTGCCAATTTGAAGAACAAAATGTGATCAATTTACCCCTTAAATAATTCCTGTCATGAAAGGGTTAAGAAATTTTCATTTCACGTTCGGTGTTGGTGCTGGTGTTGCTACTTATATGCTAGATACGGGAAATTTGGGGGATTAGCCGTGAGAAATAAAGTCAGTAGGCATCATTCGAAGTGTAATTTTACAGGTGTTATGAGGTAGTATGTTCATATAGGTCTGAAATTAAATCTAGGCCAACATTTAGTCCAACGTTCGATCTAGAGCACACGGAAAGGAACTAGATCTACCTTTGCTTTTTAAAGGGAAAGTTCACCCTGAAGATTACTTGAGTTTAAAAAATGCAGAAAAAAAAAAGAAAATATAGGCGAAAGTTTGGACAAAATCCGTTAAAGAATAACGGAGTTATGGACTTTTGAAGTTTTGATTTTGTGACGTCACATGCGAGCAGCTCCTCCATTATGTAATGTGATAAATATTCCATAAAATACAGTTTTCTCAAAAAATTTAGAATATTTTCGTCTGTGCATTTGATATATTGTCAGAAATGTTATTCAATACTAGATTCTGAAAAGAAACAATATTAATTTATCGTGGAACATTAAAAAAATGCGAATATATGGAATATTTATTACATGACCAATGGGCAGCTGCTCGCATGTGACGTCACGAATCCAAAACTTTAAATACTCATAACTCTTTTATTATTTGACCGATTTTCATCAAACCTTCGCCAATATTTTTCTTTATTTTTTCTGCATTTTTTTAAACTCAAGTAATCTTCAGGGTGAACTTCCCCTTTAAAGGGGCGGAATGAGTGAATAAAAAATCCTACCTAGTTTTTTTTCCAGATAGATTTGATAAATATGATGTTCGATATTCCGTAGTAAAAGACCCAGAGAATCCACATTATTAACTAGGATGAGTTCTAAATCAACAATCACAATGCAAAAGTAATTAAACTTCACGGCTAATCTGAGCGGATGCCCGAAATTTGGCCGTTTGCCATGTACGCGCTGGGCCGTCCGATCCGGCGTCTAGCTGCATTAGCTACCGCAGCATTTTCTGCTGCAAGTGAGAAACTCGAGAGAAATTAAATCTAAACTTACTGTTCCTATCAATCAGTGGCGGATCTACATAGGGGGAAAACCGGCCCGTGCCCCCTCTTTTGAAACCGAACTGGCATACCTTAAGTACACAATGAAAAAAATATGCCCACGTAATTATGTACTTTCCGGCTCTGTGCCCCCTCTTTTAGAAAATCCTGGATCCGCCCTTGCAATACTATCCATTTCTTTGAAGTTTCTTACCGGTCTCTTTCCAGATAGATTTGATAAATATGATGTTCGATATTCCGTAGTAAAAGACCCAGAGAATCCACATTATTAACTAGGATGAGTTCTAAATCAACAATCACAATGCAAAAGTAATGAAACTTCACGGCTAATCTGAGCCGATGCCCGAAATTTGGCCGTTAGCCATGTACGCGCTGGGCCGTCCGATCCGGCGTCTAGCTGCATATTGGCTACCGCAGCATTTTCTGCTGCAAGTGAGAAACTCGAGAGAAATTAAATCTAAACTTACTGTTCCTATCAATACTATCCATTTCTGTGAAGTTTCTTACCGGTCTCTAGATCAAATAAGGATTGCTTTTAGAATCACCGGACTGCTCGGGCAATTTTACGATATTCTAGACTAATAAATCAGTAGTTAAAAACATTTTTTTCTTCTTCGTTGAGAATGGTGCTGACGCCATTACCAGTGTTAAGCTATCGATGCGATTTGTTGGGATATCGGTATCGGCTCCGAAACGGTGATCTTTACATATACTATACTACAGAGTCAAAACTAGAAAGTCTCACAGAATTTGCAGGGATCAACCAATCATCACCAAAATCGAATCGATTCTTTCCTGTCACTATCCAAACAATCCCTGAAAATTTGGTGCAAATCCGTTCACCCGTTCTTTAGTTATCTTGTACACAAACAAACAAACAAACAAACATACAAACATACGGAACCCTTTACATAACCCTGCCGATTTCATCGGCGTGGGTAATTAGTAGCCTGTCCATGTATTACACAGATATGAACACACATATGATTTCATCAGATTATTATTTCGTCCATTATTCATTTTCCTTTTAAATACAGTTTCTCATGCTTGAAAAACACGACTATAATGGATCAAAACGGGGGGGGGGGGGGGGGGGGGAGCTGTCACATGCAAAATATACAGATGTTGGATTTCCTCAGGAATTTGCTCATTGCAGCAAATCATAAATAAAAATATGAATTATGATTATAAGCATAACACAATCATAAGATACAGGTAAAATATAATCCAATTAAAGTACATATTTCCGTTACATCAAAGGATATTTCAAATAAGCAATCATAATTGTTTAAGGCTCATGCATGTTGTAAACTGATGGATGAAGCGTTTTCAATAATGGTATGGCTATTAAGTAAGGTAATAAGCTCTTAAGGAATCCAATAAGACATGCAATCTTCTGATACGATTGAGAAATGAAATGTCTTCTGTGCACTGGCGTACGCGTATATGCGCTCGCACCTTATGCTAAATTTATTACCCACGCCGATGAAATCGGCAGGGTTATGTAAAGGGTTCCGTATGTTTGTATGTTTGTTTGTGTACAAGATAACTAGAGAACGGGTAAACGGATTTGCACCAAATTTTCAGGGATTGTTTGGATAGTGACAGGAAAGAATCGATTAAATTTTGGTGATGATTGGTTGATCCCTGCAAATTCTGTGTGACCTTCTAGTCTTCTTAATCGTTGAGAATGGTGCTGACGCCATTACCAGTGTTAAGCTATCGATGCGCTTTGTTGGGATATCGGTATCGGCTCCTTAAATCTGAACAGCGATATACGTGCGAAACGGTGAACTATAGAGTCACATTGGTAATGGCGTCAGCACCATTCTCAACGAAGAAGAATTATTAGTCTAGAATATCGTAAAATTGCCCGAGTAGTCCGGTGATTCTAAAAGCAATCTTTATTTGATCTAGAGACCGGTAAGAAACTTCACAGAAATGGATAGTATTGATAGGAACAGTAAGTTTAGATTTAATTTCTCTCGAGTTTCTCACTTGCAGCAGAAAATGCTGCGGTAGCTAATGCAGCTAGACGCCGGATCGGACGGCCCAGCGCGTACATGGCACACGGCCAAATTTCGGGCATCGGCTCAGATTAGCCGTGAAGTTTCATTACTTTTGCATTGTGATTGTTGATTTAGAACTCATCCTAGTTAATAATGTGGATTATCGAACATCATATTTATCAAATCTATCTGGAAAAAAAACTTGGTAGGATTTTTTATTCACTCATTCCGCCCCTTTAAAAAGCAAAGGTAGATCTAGTTCCTTTCCGTGTGCTCTAGATCGAACGTTGGACTAAATGTTGGCCTAGATTTAATTTCAGACCTATATGAACATACTACCTCATAACACCTGTAAAATTACACTTCGAATGATGCCTACTGACTTTATTTCTCACGGCTAATCCCCCAAATTTCCCGTATCTAGCATACAAGTAGCAACACCAGCACCAACACCGAACGTGAAATGAAAGTTTCTTAATCCCTAGGGTATAGTGTTAGTGAACGGAATTTTGTTCATGAAATTAAACACCGGCTGCCGAGCTCGGTTCAGCAGACAACATTTGACAAAAATTAAACACCGGCAACCTGAACTACGTCAGAAAATCAGAGGTCAACACCTAACACCGACTGATTTTTTTCTCATTTCATAGTCGGTGTTAGATCATGATTTCGCGGCAAAATAAACACTAACCACAAACACCAACACCGAGCGTGAAATCACCCAATGTAGATTTCAGTTTTGACCCCATAGTATAGTATTGCAACTACTCTGTAGCACCGCCAAGGCGTGGGTCTGCCGCCTTTGACGGCCCCTCTAGTTACCCACGCCGATGAAATCGGCAGGGTTATGTAAAGGGTTCCGTATGTTTGTATGTTTGTTTGTTTGTTTGTTTGTTTGTTTGTGTACAAGATAACTAGAGAACGGGTGAACGGATTTGCACCAAATTTTCAGGGATTGTTTGGATAGTGACAGGAAAGAATCGATTAAATTTTGGTGATGATTTGTTGATCCCTGCAAATTCTGTGAGACTTTCTAGTTTTGAATCTGTAGTATAGTATATGTAAAGATCACCGTTTCGCACGTATCAGATTTAAGGAGCCGATACCGATATCCCAACAAAGCGCATCGATAGCTTAACACTGGTAATGGCGTCAGCACCATTCTCAACGAAGAAGAAAAAAATGTTTTTAACTACTGATTTATTAGTCTAGAATATCGTAAAATTGCCCGAGTAGTCCGGTGATTCTAAAAGCAATCCTTATTTGATCTAGAGACCGGTAAGAAACTTCACAGAAATGGATAGTATTGATAGGAACAGTAAGTTTAGATTTAATTTCTCTCGAGTTTCTCACTTGCAGCAGAAAATGCTGCGGTAGGCAATATGCAGCTAGACGCCGGATCGGACGGCCCAGCGCGTACATGGCTAACGGCCAAATTTCGGGCATCGGCTCAGATTAGCCGTGAAGTTTCATTACTTTTGCAGTGTGATTGTTGATTTAGAACTCATCCTAGTTAATAATGTGGATTCTCTGGGTCTTTTACTACGGAATATCGAACATCATATTTATCAAATCTATCTGGAAAGAGACCGGTAAGAAACTTCACAGAAATGGATAGTATTGATAGGAACAGTAAGTTTAGATTTAATTTCTCTCGAGTTTCTCACTTGCAGCAGAAAATGCTGCGGTAGCTAATGCAGCTAGACGCCGGATCGGACGGCCCAGCGCGTACATGGCAAATGGCCAAATTTCGGGCATCGGCTAAGATTAGCCGTGAAGTTTCATTACTTTTGCATTGTGATTGTTGATTTAGAACTCATCCTAGTTAATAATGTGGATTCTCTGGGTCTTTTACTACGGAATATCGACCATCATATTAATCAAATTTATCTGGAAAGAGACCGGTAAGAAACTTCACAGAAATGGATAGTATTGATAGGAACAGTAAGTTTAGATTTAATTTCTCTCGAGTTTCTCACTTGCAGCAGAAAATGCTGCGGTAGCTAATGCAGCTAGACGCCGGATCGGACGGCCCAGCGCGTACATGGCAAACGGCCAAATTTCGGGCATCGGCTAAGATTAGCCGTGAAGTTTCATTACTTTTGCATTGTGATTGTTGATTTAGAACTCATCCTAGTTAATAATGTGGATTCTCTGGGTCTTTTACTACGGAATATCGAACATCATATTTATCAAATCTATCTGGAAAAAAAACTAGGTAGGATTTTTTATTCACTCATTCCGCCCCTTTAAAAAGCAAAGGTAGATCTAGTTCCTTTCCGTGTGCTCTAGATCGAACGTTGGACTAAATGTTGGCCTAGATTTAATTTCAGACCTATATGAACATACTACCTCATAACACCTGTAAAATTACACTTCGAATGATGCCTACTGACTTTATTTCTCACGGCTAATCCCCCAAATATCCCGTATCTAGCATACAAGTAGCAACACCAGCACCAACACCGAACATGAAATGAAAATTTTTTAATCCCTAGGGTATAGTGTTAGTGAACGGAATTTTGTACATGAAATTAAACACCGGCTGCCGAGCTCGGTTCAGCAGACATCTGACAAAAATTAAACACCGGCAACCTGAACTACGTCAGAAAATCAGAGGTCAACACCTAACACCGACTGATTTTTTTCTCATTTCATAGTCGGTGTTAGATCATGATTTCGCGGCAAAATAAACACTAACCACAAACACCAACACCGAGCGTGAAATCACCCAATGTAGATTTCAGTTTTGACCCCATAGTATAGTATTGCAACTACTCTGTAGCACCGCCAAGACGTGGGTCTGCCGCCTTTGACAGCCCCTCTAGTTTGTTTTTTTGTTTGTTTGTTTGTTTGTTTGTGTACAAGATAACTAGAGAACGGGTAAACGGATTTGCACCAAATTTTCAGGGATTGTTTGGATAGTGACAGGAAAGAATCGATTAAATTTTGGTGATGATTGGTTGATCCCTGCAAATTCTGTTTGACCTTCTAGTCTTCTTAATCGTTGAGAATGGTGCTGACGCCATTACCAGCGTTAAGCTATCGATGCGCTTTGTTGGGATATCGGTATCGGCTCCTTAAATCTGAACAGCGGTATACGTGCGAAACGGTGAACTATAGAGTCACATTGGTAATGGCGTCAGCACCATTCTCAACGAAGAAGAATTATTAGTCTAGAATATCGTAAAATTGCCCGAGTAGTCCGGTGATTCTAAAAGCAATCCTTATTTGATCTAGAGACCGGTAAGAAACTTCACAGAAATGGATAGTATTGATAGGAACAGTAAGTTTAGATTTAATTTCTCTCGAGTTTCTCACTTGCAGCAGAAAATGCTGCGGTAGCTAATGCAGCTAGACGCCGGATCGGACGGCCCAGCGCGTACATGGCACACGGCCAAATTTCGGGCATCGGCTCAGATTAGCCGTGAAGTTTCATTACTTTTGCATTGTGATTGTTGATTTAGAACTCATCCTAGTTAATAATGTGGATTATCGAACGTCATATTTATCAAATCTATCTGGAAAAAAAACTAGGTAGGATTTTTTTTATTCACTCATTCCGCCCCTTTAAAAAGCAAAGGTAGATCTAGTTCCTTTCCGTGTGCTCTAGATCGAACGTTGGACTAAATGTTGGCCTAGATTTAATTTCAGACCTATATGAACATACTACCTCATAACACCTGTAAAATTACACTTCGAATGATGACTACTGACTTTATTTCTCACGGCTAATCCCCCAAATTTCCCGTATCTAGCATACAAGTAGCAACACCAGCACCAACACCGAACGTGAAATGAAAGTTTCTTAATCCCTAGGGTATAGTGTTAGTGAACGGAATTTTGTACATGAAATTAAACACCGGCTGCCGAGCTCGGTTCAGCAGACAACATCTGACAAAAATTAAACACCGGCAACCGGAACTACGTCAGAAAATCAGAGGTCAACACCTAACACCGACTGATTTTTTTTCTCATTTCATAGTCGGTGTTAGATCATGATTTCGCGGCAAAATAAACACTAACCACAAACACCAACACCGAGCGTGAAATCACCCAATGTAGATTTCAGTTTTGACCCCATAGTATAGTATTGCAACTACTCTGTAGCACCGCCAAGGCGTGGGTCTGCCGCCTTTGACGGCCCCTCTAGTTTATTATGTAATCGACTTGTGCTATGCAAAATATAGTTATAATATAATTACGTTATAATATTGTAGAGATATAGCAACTGGTGGCTTTTTACAAAATGGCGCCCATTACAGGAAGTAACGTGAAATCCTCCACAGAGGCCGAGCGTATTCAAAAAGCACCAAACAATTAGGTAAAGGCTTTTTACATACACTGTCCACTGTAAGAAACTATATCTCTCCGAATATATGTTTCTGTAACAAAAAACCTGGTTTAATGAAAATCTAGGCTTTAAACTTGCTGTAGATACCAAATTTGTCCACTTTCGTGAACATTTTATACAGGCACCCTTCGAGTTGAAAATTAGATGACAAGCATGGCACCTTCTAGTGCAATTAGCCCTAACAAAACACGTATTTTTACTTCGTCCTAAGTTGGAAATCCTGGTGACAAGAGGCCATCCCGCCGACGCGTTGGCAACTTCCACCTTAAGTTCGCGGTTTTTCTAAGATCGCGGTTTGCCAAGCAAGTGTAAAGAATTATGCTAAAATTATGTTAAATTTTGTCAATTATGCCCAGCATAATGCTAGATGCTAAAGCGGTCAAAATTCTGTCAGAAAGCAGAATTCTGCCAACTCTGGCAACGTTGACCCCACTCCGGCTTAGAGTTTTTCTGGCGAGCGGTTTTGGCAGCGTTGGAGTAGTTGCTGTAGCAACTTCCACAGTAAGTTCGCGGTTTTTCTAAGATCGCGGTTTTGCCAAGCAAGTGTAAAGGGGCCTAACCTATGGGCCTAACGACTGCTGGCGCGCGCCTATGCGCAACGCATGTGGGGAACGGAATGTGCACTTTAGGCACTGGTAAACATTAAAGGGGGTACCCAATGCTGAAACAATGTTAGTTCATTTAAAAGATCATGATTTTATTAGAAGAAAATCATCTGCCTTAAAAAAAAATTTAAATTCGTGTTGCCAGAAAATCCCCGAAATATGGTAAGATTTCAGGATATTTTGGCCCCTCAGCTGTGTCCCAATTTCAGCTAGGTAACCACAATGACGTCAAAGTGGTTACCTTGTCGCGCAATTATAGCAAAATGCGCGCAAGGTGTAATGCATTTTGTACAGTCTAGCGCGCAACACATCTGCAATACGCGAACCTGGGTAACCACTTTGACGTCATTGTGGTTACCTTGCTGAAATTGGGACACAGCTGAGGGGCCAAAATATCCTGAAGTCTTACCATATTTCGGGGATTTTTCTGGCAACACGAATTTTTAAAAAACTTAAGGCAGATGATTTTCTGCTAATAAAATCATGATCTTTTAAATGAACTAACATTGTTTCAGCATTGGGTACCCCCTTTAAGCGGCGTGGCCTGCGTTAGCGCGCGGATTGGTTTATTTTCTTTAGGGTGCATGTACGCAAATGAGGTCAACGCGTGATAGTTCTATGAATATTTATTACTGATTACCATCAATGGGCTCTAATTGGCTGTATGTAAATGCAAAACATTACGTCATACCTCATTAGCTTTTGTCCCCTGACGTGTATTACTCGTGCTAAATGTCGTCACGATGCAATGGCCGTATTGAAAAAGTTAGGTGCGATGGTACTTGGTACAGTGGCAGATATGGTTAGTTAACCATATTTGCCTCTGCACCAAATTTGCATTTGAACAAGCCGTTTTTTATTGTGCGGACAAAAAAGTGGGTAGAAATAAGAATACACAAAATGCCGGGATTTTTACAAAATGGCGCTTTGTCAATGACGTCACGATGCCATGACTTTGTTGAAAATGTAACGGTGTCGAGACAATAGCCATATCAACCATTGTGCCAAATTTGATTGCATTCTACCAAGCCGTTTTTTAAAGATAGTTTGCGGATAAAGAAGAGGACAACAGAAAATATAATACTAGAGTTGAATAAGGACAACTATACAGGTGGGCTGTGGAACGGTCATAAGCTTGAAATCATACTGGATAATTCAGAATGCTAAATCAGTCAAAACCCCAAGTTGAATTTATATATTATGTCAGTGCCCTATAACACCTGCACAGTTTATTTAAGTCCATTTTAGGCATTTCCCTGTTTTCGCGCGTATGGGGGGGGGGGGGCAAACAGGGAAAAAAAGGTCTAAAAGGGGGGAAATTTTATTTCTTTCTCTCAAAAGTTGTCAGGGGTTGGCAGTCTGCCCCCTGCCCCCCCCCCCCTTGGGTACGCTAGTAGGCGCCACTGATCAGCCGTAAAACTTCCGCATGATCTCGCTGACATGCCGCATTAGTAAAAAGTATTTCATCGAATTCTCGCGGAAAGAACATCACACTATTTGATCAATAAAAAGCATTTACCAACGGAGTGAATGGCTGTATCGAGCACAGTCAGGTGCTGCATGAGATAATGAATCATGCCAGATGTAAATGGAAGACTCTCCACATAACATTTCTCAATCTTGCCGACGCATTTGGAAGCGTTAGTCACGACTTGATTTCCATGTCAATGGATTACTACGGAATACCCGGTCCCGTTTCTACTAAATCGAGAACGATTCACGAAGGATGCGAATATAGGAGAAAAGGCAAAGTCCAACATTTGAACTTTAGGCTCCAAAAGTTCGTCAAACATGCGGGGGCAAGATTTCTTGCAAACGTTTCCAGCATCCCGGGTCGTGATTTTTTAGTGATTTACTCTCGAAAATGTCTGAAAAGCTTCGTCATATGCACACGAGCTAAGCAACTCACGAAGTGCGTGATGTTCGCAAAATCTTCGTGAATCCCCAAACAGATTCTGACAGTTTGGAGAATGTCACGCGTATGTCTCGCGGATGTCTTGCGAAAGCAGCGAAGTTTGTCCGATCATTTCTCGAATTATTTACGAACTGTTCGCGTACTTCTTGAGAATAGATGACTTCGGCAAAGAAGCAAACGCGAGCCTTTCACGTCGACGTTCTCTGTTATTTCACCTACCGTTTGCGACGAGTAATTTGCGAATGTCACGAAGTATTCCCGAACTATTCGCTAGCTACCTAAGAACCAAAACCGACGCTTTCACGAACGTTTTTTTTGTAGGTTTTGCTAACGCGACATTCTCACGGACTTCGTGCGAAGTTCTCACGAACGTTCGGCGCACGTTTGCCGCACGTTTGCAGCATGTTTGGCGTAAAATCCGCACGATGTCACGTCTTGCCTACATAAAGCTCATGGCCGAGGTGTCTGACTTCATTCTGCGACTTGCGAACTATTCACGAAGAGACTTTTTGGCTGAAGAGGTGGTCCATGGAGGGCAAAAATCGATCTTGCCCCCCCCCCCCCCCCCCTCTACTTGAAATATAGGGGATGGGCATATTCCCCCTTTTCCCCCTTCCGGTGCCTGTGGATCAATAATTTCCCATCTCTTTACTTAATTCGATCTGTTGATAACTGTCGAAAATACTATTGAGAGAAGACAACCATGTTTTGTAGTCATCGTAGAGGGCGTTTGAAATATTGAATTAAAAAAAACCTACATAATTTGCATTAATTATATATTTTTCTGCATAATTTCTTCTCGAAAATCATCTGCAATAGTGCACCTATAGATAGGTTAAGAATTTACATCCCTAATGTAATAAAAGATAATATTTAGACATAATAATTCAAAAATCATAAAAAAAAGCCCCAAATTCACTTTAAAAACATGCCCGAAAAGTAACCTTCGGCCAATTTTATAATTTTGAAACAACGTTCATGGTTTTATTCATAACATTACCTTTCCCAAAATATATGTTTCCATAAATCATCACAAAATTGCATTCTAACCCTATTTTTTGACCAATTGACAACGGACTATCATCCCGAATTCTATCATTTCCCAAATTTGGACTTGATTTGGACTGAATTGATTTATTAAATAATTAATTGATTGAAAAAGCTGAATGGTGATTGAATGCTTGATTGATTAATTGATTGACCGATTGATTGACTGATACATTGTTGATTAAGTGATTGATAGCTGAATGTTGATTGGTAATTCACGGTATTGATTGATTGACTGACAGATTGTGATTGATTTCAGGTGTCAATGGGTAATAGCAACCAGTCCAATTTGGGAAATTTAGGTAGAATTCGGGATAAGGGAAGGTGGTCTGGATATTTTGGAGTGGAGACCAACGAATATGAATTGTCAAGATATGCACCAGCACACCCAGGAAGCGAGAGAGAGAGAGAGAGAGAGAGAAGGGGGGGGGGAGGGGGGGGGGCATAATGTCCTCTTGACCCTTATCCCATCCACCCAACAAAGTCCTACCCTATCTCACCTCCCCTGCAACATGTACCATCCACCCATCATGACTCCCATGAACACACTACTGAGTCTACCAGGGAAAGCTACAATGCTACAATAATAAATGCAATTCCTGTTCACTCATGCATACAATTTTGATTTAATAAACTATAAAATTCACTCAGTAAACCCAAACTGATCGCAATTGATCATGAATTTATCATATCACCCTCAATTTTGTAAGCTCCAAAGGACTCACCTCTCACAAATTGGAAGGCTAATTCCTGCGCAACCTAATTTTCATACCCTTTACAAAAGTGAGCAGTGCTCACCCAAGCGTGAATTATTTTCAAACTTTTTGGTGTCATATGAAAGTTGAATCCATGAGCTATCCATACATATAAACCTTTTCTCCCAGAATCATATATTCTTTATTTGGCAGCCATTTCAAAAGTGTAAAGTTTTTTTTGAGACGCACAGTATAATGAAACTATTTGCATGACCGTCTATCCAAGGCTGTGTCCTAATTTCTTTGTATCTATATATCTTATAAAGACACCCCATTGTATTTTTTGTGACTTGGAAACATTTATGTATATGTATCATATTGATTGACTTCACGTCCATAGTCTGTTCATATATATATGTTCTTTCAAACTTCGTCCGCTGTTACAACAATGAAACTTGATATTTTTTCTTTGAGTTTAAATGATCATTTATGCCATATCTACTAAGGTAACCAGATTATCAAATGTGTTATAGCACTACATGAACAATATGCGGATTCGGGAGGGGGGGGGGGGGGTTCACGCTACAGCAGTGACATTTTGTTGTAATCTTGATGTCGACACACAATGTGTCGACATAATTCCCAAAATAACTTATGACTTACTTTTATTTGTAGTTAGCATCATTTTAATTTTCAATAACTGCAATTACGTGCATACACATCTCTTAACGGTATAGAATTCTGGGTCATTGACATATTTGAAACGTATTGTACGTTTACTGAACCCACACCTGTATTGGTTTATGTTCTTTTTTTCCCCTTCTATTTTATGTATTGTACTATTGTAGCGTCCGCCTCACAACCGGGAGGTCGTGGGTTCGAACCCCGGCTGCGTCATACCAAAAGACGTTAAAAGATGGGAGTTGCCGCTACCTTGTTTGGCGTTCAACAATAAGGGATAGAGCAACGTCGATCTGGCGCTGCTCAGTGGCTGCCGGGCTCACGATCAATTGGGCAAAAAGAATTTTCATTTCGGTTTAACTTAATAAAATTTGGAATGGACTTTAAAAGATTATTATTATTATTATTATTATTATTATTATTATTATGTTACCCTGCCTGAGAAACTTATACTTTTATCTGTAAACCTCGGTCCTTGGTTATTTATGTTCTTCTTTATGTGAGTATTTAATGTTTTTCCAACAAAGATGAATTAATAAAATAATCCACAAAGGTAATTCATTTACCCATATGTGTGTAAAACGATGGACTCATGTTCAAGTCTCCTTGATTTCTGACACTTTGTATACGTATGCATGGTGGTGTTGTATTCAGACTGATGCAAACGAAACTGTTTAGCACAGCAAAACATGTGTCACAATATCACAAAACATACATGTAAGCATGGAATCATTTATATTACTATTGTGTTCCAACTAACTTTACCCCTTCTTTACGTTACATCTCTCCCTAAACAAATATCTGCACACTCACTACAAGCATCACAAGGAGATGCTAGGAAATACCAAATTGATAAATGGGAGAGAATTACTTAGTTAACACATTGAACAACACAATTTGAAGGAAAAAAATATGACAATAAATTAGCCTTTGACACAATTTCAATACATTACAATCGATAAAATAAATAGAGCAGCCCATAATTCCCCAATAACAATAAGCAAGGATCTCTAATACAACCAACAGATTGTTGTCACTTGCCACAGAGAAAATTAGTATCTTGAAACATATCAATACATCAATACATAATATAATATCTTTTAAGATGCTATCCTTAATTATTATGAATTCACTGTTCATATTTTTCATGTATTGTTTTTGTATCTACCTTCCATTTGACATATGTTATACTTCTGTCATACACTCTAACTATTTGTATCTATATACATATATATATATATATATATATATATATAAAGTAAAATGATTAGTCCTGCGTCGGTTGATGAAAAATAACAAAAGTTCACAATAAATGAAAACAACCGTAGAGATGATAAAAAAAGTCAAATTTTCGGCCATAGGCCTTCATCAGGAATGATGAAATTTTATTTAACATCCAAGGAGCATGACGCGCATAAAAACACAAAATCTCCAAGGATACAAGCGCAACCAATGAGAAGAAGGAAAGGAAAGGAGAGGAGAGAGAGAGAGAGAGAGAGGAGATAAAAACGTCACAAAGAAAAAAAACGTCACAAAGAAAAGAGAAGAGGAAGAAGCGCAAAAAAGGGGAAAAAGTATCATGGAAACTAGCGTATCCAATGACAAAAACCGCTAAGAGGAGAGAGAGAGAGAGAGAGAGAGTGACGTAAAAAACGTCACAAAGAAAAGAAAGAAAGAAAGAAAGAAAAGGAAAGGAAGCGCAAAGCAAAAAGGAAAAGGAGGGAGAAAGGGGGAGGAAATAAGAAAGAGAGAAACAGAAAAAGAAAAAGAAAAGGAAAGAGAGAATGAGAGAAAGAGAGAGAGAGAAGTAGAAATTACACGACAGGAAAGGAGTAAAAAGATACATTAATTCCACCAGGTTGGAGAGAGCCGAGGTAGTGGATGAGACGTTCCTCTCTCTCCTTCCTGGCCGCATCAGAATGAAAGTCACTTTGCAGGATACTAACTCGGAAGTGTCCGATGTTATGGTCAGGCTGGTTGCAGTGCTGTGCTACTGGGAGGCCAGCCGACTTGATCCTAATAGAACGTAGATGTTCAGTCACTCTGTCGGCAAGCCTCCTCTTAGTTTCGCCTACGTATATCTGCTGGCAATTGGTACAGTTAATAGCATATATACAGTCCTTAGTGACACATGTGAAACTGCCATTGATCTTCCAAGTGCCCTTTGGTCCTTGAACTTCAGCTGCAGAAGAAATAACTTTGCAAGTGTTGCAGCGGGGCCTCCTACAGGGTCTACATCCGGTCCAGGACAAGGGAGAAGTTAGCTTGGAACTCACAAGCAGTTGGCGGAGATTGCGGTCCTTTCGGTATGACGTCAGAGGAGGTTCGGAGAAAATTTCCTTTGTTGCTGGGTTGTCTCGTAAGATATGAAAATTCTCTCTTACCGACTTGGCAAGACGTTCGCTCGTAGGATGGTACGTTACAACCAACGGAACCCTCCGCAAAGTGTTACCCTTCTTCTTTGACTGAAGTGCATCAGCTCGGGTTGCTGACATAACTCTGTGCGTTGCCTTGGCAAGGATCTCATCTGGGTATCCTCGTTGTTTAAAGAACCCTCTCATTTCATCAGCTCGATGGATGAAGTCATCTTCCTCCGAGCAAAGGCGACGGATGCGAGAAAGTTGCGAGAAGGGTATGGAATTCTTACAGGCAGGCGGATGCGAAGAATCGTAGTTGAGATAAGCATGAGAATCTGTAGGCTTGTAATGCACCGATGTGGTAACACCAGTACCTTTGAGGGTGACATCGAGGTCCAAGAACGGCACGCTGACTTCTGACACTTCGTTGGTAAGCTGAACCGACGGATGTACATTGTTGAGTTCGTCAATGAATGCCAGAACGTCATCTTTGCTACAAGTAGCAACTCCTAGATAATCATCAATGTATCTGCGCAGGAGCAGAGGTTGGGGTCCTTCGTAGTTTGACAAGAAGGTGGTCTCGATATATCCCATGAACAAACAAGCGTAGGAAGGTCCCATCTTAGTACCCATCTTAACGCCTTTCTTCTGCTTGTAATACTTGCCATCGAAGTTGAAAGCTGACAGAGTGAGAACGAGATCAGTAAGACGTAAGATAGTGTCATCATCGGGTCTGTCGGGTGACTGATTTTTCCGTAGAAAGAAACGAATAGCATTGAGGCCGTCAGGTCTTTCTACGGAAAAATCAGTCACCCGACAGACCCGATGATGACACTATCTTACGTCTTACTGATCTCGTTCTCACTCTGTCAGCTTTCAACTTCGATGGCAAGTATTACAAGCAGAAGAAAGGCGTTAAGATGGGTACTAAGATGGGACCTTCCTACGCTTGTTTGTTCATGGGATATATCGAGACCACCTTCTTGTCAAACTACGAAGGACCCCAACCTCTGCTCCTGCGCAGATACATTGATGATTATCTAGGAGTTGCTACTTGTAGCAAAGATGACGTTCTGGCATTCATTGACGAACTCAACAATGTACATCCGTCGGTTCAGCTTACCAACGAAGTGTCAGAAGTCAGCGTGCCGTTCTTGGACCTCGATGTCACCCTCAAAGGTACTGGTGTTACCACATCGGTGCATTACAAGCCTACAGATTCTCATGCTTATCTCAACTACGATTCTTCGCATCCGCCTGCCTGTAAGAATTCCATACCCTTCTCGCAACTTTCTCGCATCCGTCGCCTTTGCTCGGAGGAAGATGACTTCATCCATCGAGCTGATGAAATGAGAGGGTTCTTTAAACAACGAGGATACCCAGATGAGATCCTTGCCAAGGCAACGCACAGAGTTATGTCAGCAACCCGAGCTGATGCACTTCAGTCAAAGAAGAAGGGTAACACTTTGCGGAGGGTTCCGTTGGTTGTAACGTACCATCCTACGAGCGAACGTCTTGCCAAGTCGGTAAGAGAGAATTTTCATATCTTACGAGACAACCCAGCAACAAAGGAAATTTTCTCCGAACCTCCTCTGACGTCATACCGAAAGGACCGCAATCTCCGCCAACTGCTTGTGAGTTCCAAGCTAACTTCTCCCTTGTCCTGGACCGGATGTAGACCCTGTAGGAGGCCCCGCTGCAACACTTGCAAAGTTATTTCTTCTGCAGCTGAAGTTCAAGGACCAAAGGGCACTTGGAAGATCAATGGCAGTTTCACATGTGTCACTAAGGACTGTATATATGCTATTAACTGTACCAATTGCCAGCAGATATACGTAGGCGAAACTAAGAGGAGGCTTGCCGACAGAGTGACTGAACATCTACGTTCTATTAGGATCAAGTCGGCTGGCCTCCCAGTAGCACAGCACTTCAACCAGCCTGACCATAACATCGGACACTTCCGAGTTAGTATCCTGCAAAGTGACTTTCATTCTGATGCGGCCAGGAAGGAGAGAGAGGAACGTCTCATCCACTACCTCGGCTCTCTCCAACCTGGTGGAATTAATGTATCTTTTTACTCCTTTCCTGTCGTGTAATTTCTACTTCTCTCTCTCTCTTTCTCTCATTCTCTCTTTCCTTTTCTTTTTCTTTTTCTGTTTCTCTCTTTCTTATTTCCTCCCCCTTTCTCCCTCCTTTTCCTTTTTGCTTTGCGCTTCCTTTCCTTTTCTTTCTTTCTTTCTTTCTTTTCTTTGTGACGTTTTTTACGTCACTCTCTCTCTCTCTCTCTCTCTCCTCTTAGCGGTTTTTGTCATTGGATACGCTAGTTTCCATGATACTTTTTCCCCTTTTTTGCGCTTCTTCCTCTTCTCTTTTCTTTGTGACGTTTTTTTTCTTTGTGACGTTTTTATCTCCTCTCTCTCTCTCTCTCTCTCCTCTCCTTTCCTTTCCTTCTTGTATCCTTGGAGATTTTGTGTTTTTATGCGCGTCATGCTCCTTGGATGTTAAATAAAATTTCATCATTCCTGATGAAGGCCTATGGCCGAAAATTTGACTTTTTTTATCATCTCTACGGTTGTTTTCATTTATTGTGAACTTTATATATATATATATATATATATATATATATATATATATATATATATATATATAAATGCATGAACACAATATAAATGTAAATCAATGATGTTTAATAAAATTCAATTCAATTCAATTCAATCCAATTCATGTCCTGAATTAAGGTGTATCTTCATTTGTAAATAAAGACAAGTCAATCAAGAATTACGTCAGCTTGAAACCCCAAAGTGGGGGGGGGGGGGGGGGGGGGGGACGAGCTCATGACACATCACCGTATGGATTATTGTTACGTGTAGGTGTGTGGAATACAAAGGTTTTCAATCTTAAATGCACACTGACTATTTGCTTACTTGTGAAAAGGAATATGAAATCAATGGCTAATTCCAAGAAAACCATCTGTAGCTGATGAATTACAGTCTACTGTCAGAACAATGAAAGGAACGATACCCATACAATGGATGGATTGTTAGCACAAAATGCTCACATTTTCACAAGGGCCTTGAACCACAGCTGTGCAAATTTATGAAAAGCGAATTAACTGTATAGGTTGTATTCACCCCCTTCTGGTCCATTGGTTTACCAACAATAACAGAACTTTTACGAGCCGATCTTGATTCTTTGCTTTGTTTGTTGAAAAGGGCAAAAAATAGCTCTGATTATACTAATCTTCGGTGTTCTTTTATGCAAGAAAATAATGCAGGAAGAGCATTCCCAAATACTGCACCCAAATTTGTTTGCTTATCCTGAATAATTCACATGAGTGAATATGAATGATGAAATTCCATGAAAACTGTCTCTGATAACTGTTTGTCTACCAGTTTTACTGTCCGGTGAATTCAAAGGGATGAAAATGGCCTTGGGCACTACAAACAAAGAGACACACGTGATTTTTAAATAAAAAATATTTTGCCAGTTTTCATAAGAGTGCACTAACTTCCGTCAAAGTGGGTGAATTTAGTCCACTGATACATACAAATCACTATAATTCTGCAACGACATGGGGAAAAAACTCATCACTATGAAATGACTCTCTCATTTTTCATAAATGACCAAATTATTATTTTTTAAAAAATCTTGCTGCATAAATAAACTTATTACAAGTTGACACTTGGCCTTTCATAAATAGATAGACTGATAAAGCCGCTTCAACTTACACTACTTTCAAGAATACAGGCCTTTACAGTTTAGAACAGGATTTACTCAGTAAAGTGTACTAAATGGTAGTATCATTAACCAGTGGCGTATCCAGGATTTTTAAAAGGGGGGCAAATCTAAATGCAGGGCTGTCAAATTTGGGGAACTGCTTGGAGGGAGATTCGTATTTTTTAATATTTTAAATCAGATTTTATGGGTCCAGTTTCCTCCATAATTCTCTGACAAGCCCCCCTCCCACCCCCAAAAAAGTATCTGTTCGAAAAGGGAGGTCCGTATTTTTTTCGTCTGAATTTTCTCTGACAAGCAAAAAAACACAACATTTGCATTACCCACTGCCACTCTCAGCTCCACCCGGTGGCGATTTTCTTTCCCCAAACAGGTTTACCTATTACAGTAAAATCCTGCGTCCTGATTGGTTTAAAGGTATACGCATCATGAATATTCATGACTGAGCTACAAAGGTAGTATTACACATGCGCGTGGACTTCACAAATGTACGGAGCTCGATCGAGCGAGCTCGTACGCGAAGCTGCTATCCGGCAAATTGGTGAAATAATTGTGCACCTTTTCATTAAAGCATGAAATTTAGCACGTATGTCGAGTTTTTGATGCCCGATAATTCTGGATATGGGGCCATCAAAAATTCGGGCCCTGGGGTCTGTTGTGCCCATTTTTTTTTTCAATGGCCCTCTCAGGGTCTTTTCCCTCCAAAGTTGATTTAATCAAATCTAGTTTGATATATATATGAAATATCATGTAATATTTTCTGGCCTCTAAAATCAGACAAACGCTTTAAGTGCCCATTTTTCAAATAAAGTGCCGTCCTATGTATCAAAATATTATAAAGTCACTGATTTGTTGAATATAAGTAAAATGCTTCTAATTATGATTAGTTGACATTACGTTTTTGGAATCAATGAAATATGTGGCGCCAGTGCCCATTATGACCAAAAAAAGGCCCACAAAGGCCCAAATAATCTATCTGCAACATGATTTTTTTTAAAAATCTTTGTTTCTAATTTTTAATGTTATAGACAACAATTTTGAAATCAAGGTTATATAAAGCTCACTTTAGCAGGTCACATAGGCCCATCGATGGCCCATTCGAGACAATTACATGTAAATTTGATTAATTCCCTCACAGAGGTTGTCTAAATTAAAAAAGGCTGGCAAAGTGTTAAAATGCCTACTTGCATGTAACTTGAGTTTGGGATTTAAAGCAAATCTATTTGCAAGCTGGTTATTATAGGCAGAATCGTTGGGTCACTCCATTTCATTAAGATGGCCGTCACATTCAAAATGGCCTCCGTTGTGATTTACGACGTGACAATTGGCATTTTAAAGTTTATGTTATATCCGGAAGCTTATAACTTGGTATACAAATGTGGAATTTAGTACTGATATGCTGGAAATTTCTGTAAACAGAAAATATCAGTCTAACATTTATAACATGTTTCTCTTCTTATTCATGAACAATATACATTAATATCCCGATGAAGCACAAAATACTCTTCTCTGCAAATAAATGTTATTATGCCAAAATAAACAATAATCAAATAAGTCAAATTAACGCTCTTTTCATTCAAATTCATAGGTCACGCACGTAATTCATAAAGCCTTCATTCAATTTAGCTTTGCATGGTCACGTGATCACGCAACAAACCCGTTCCTGCATTCGAATTCATTTTGGAGCATCCAATTTAGCGTGTTGAGTATTCAATACCAGATTTTATGGGGTCGCGAACATAATAATCCAAGTCTGCATGTGAAAGGTACGTGGTGTTTTATTTTTCTTGATTTGGAAGGCATGATTATTGTTTGTAAATGCATTACAATGGAAGATATGGTGTTTCAAAGTATTCAACTGCATCTTACATTGTTAAGAAAATGAAAACCGAAGTTACAGCTATTATTTTGTAACCAAAACACACATTAGAGGCGTCTTGAGTGTTTGGCCCAGCGCAGGCTGAGCTGAGCTGAGCTGCACGAATGTCTCGATAAGACGGCTTGCCTCATCGCTGTCATTTTCCTCACCACTTTCCCCTGTGCTGTCATCCTCTTCGTTCTCAAATTCCATCAGTTCATCTTGGTCGTCATCCTGGTTAACTGAGGCAGCCATCTCTGTTAAATCAGCTATCAAAACTTTCACAAAACTTGACAAACTCCGCCCACAAAAGTAACTGGCTGTTGTACGAAAGCTATTCACTGTCCATTGTTTACGCGCCGCTACGTGAACCAGCCACAGAGTTGTCTACACGAAATGACGTCATAAGTGTATCGGCCGAGCGAACCCTTGTTATTACGTAACCGGGAGGGGGCGGACAGTGAGGTGTTCTTTCTGCTTTTTGTGGATTATTGAAAGGAAAAATGATGTTTACCCACATGTATTTGTATTCTACGTCTGCTTACCTTTCCATCGATCTATGGTTGTATTTGAATCAGTTGGGGTCTTTAAGCGACGATCTCTCGACTTGAAATCTCAGAACTACGAGCGCCGTTGTTTCGGGCCCGTGTGAACCCTCGTCATTGTTAGTGAGTCGTTGTTTCGTTAACTTTAAGTTTCGAAATCATAAGTCCCGTTTGAACTTTGGATTTTGACTTGAGCAATAACTTTCACTAGACTTTCATTACTTTTGTAAAGAGTAAGTGTTGAATGATAAAAGAAACTTTCCATTATGCATTTCGTGCCTGTTTAGAGTACAACAGAAAGAAAAAGTCCATGTAGAGTTCTTGTATTTACCCTACACAAAATAATGCTTCTGCACATGGCATGCATACTGTAATGAATTATGTTGTATAAAGGGTAATCCAATTTTCTAACAAGTTAATTTGGACAAAGAAAGAAAAATCAGAGAAACAAATTGGTGAAAGTTTGAGAAAAAAAATTAAAGAGAAATACAAGCAGTTTAAAAGTTGTCATCACTGCCATACCATCCATACAGGAGCTGTCCTTGAGGCAATGCCAACACTTACAGTACAACACTTACAGTACATACAGTACATGCTTTCAGCGCCTTACAGGGCAGCTGGGCTAAAGCCAGGGTAATAATACTACTTCGGCGCTTAGAAACATTGTATTAAGCGCAATATAAATGTTATGTATTATTATTATTATTATATTTTAAATGCCCTCTGAGAAGCCACTTTCCCTCGTCTTTGTACATTTAACTTGTATTGTTTTTCTAGTATCTTGTATATGTAAGTATGTTTCGACTGTTTTTCTTTATTTTTATTCTACACCTTAGTTCTTTATTGATTTTTTTTCTTTTGTATTCTATTTTTGTATACACATGTTTATATGAAATGTTTTATATGTTTTTTATTGTACAGACAAGGGCTCTTGGAAGAGCAATTTTCTTTATTGAAAGTGCGCCCTGTATAAAGAAGACTGCAATAAATAAGTTTTTAATAAATGAATTTTAAAAAATTTATCATCCTACCATGATGTATTTGTAGACATTTGTTCTACACAAATGTCAAATATTATTGAATATTGATTTCAAATTTTCTCCTAAGCACGTTTTTTCCCTTGGGACTGTACTAAAATATTTTCTAGGTAGCATGTTGTTATACATGTAGATTTTCCAAAAACGTTATACCAAGTTAAAAATGATTTTTTTCAATCATACTGAATGTTGGAACAAGTGAGAGGGTTGTCCAACATAACATTAAGGTACCATTATTTATTTGTCAATTTGAAAATCATGAGTGTCTAATGATTACAAAGTTTTTAAAAAATCTTCTTTTCTTGATTCCCCCTTTCCTTCGGAACAACTTGATACTAAGGTTATACTTCCCTTTATTCTATTTTTTTATATTTGGGGCTGTGTTATTGATAGTTGCTGTCAGTATCTCAGTTGTTGAAATAATGCACAAGAATGGACAGTAACAGTAAATGAATTAATAAAAGTTGACTTTTACAAACTATATCTTGTGCAATATAATTCCTTAGATCAGAAAAGAAAAAGCTTGTCAAATCAGTGCGAGTATGCTCGACCTAGTAGTACCGATGGTAGTAGATCAGATCACAATTACCTTGATCATGTGAAATTTCCAGGCTGTATTTTGTCCTTTGCTAGCAAGTATTATAAAACGGGTTCAAGAATGTAGCCATCCTGATTGGTCAAATAACACCACGTGACCGTGCAAAAAAAAAGTACTAACGCACGGCGAGGGGACTAACGCACGGCTAATCCGGATCAAACACTAAGATTGTAAGAAAACACTAAGATTGTAGACCCGTTTTATAAAACTTTTAATACATGGTTGTGAGTTCGTGCATTAGTGCGGTCCAGCAACACGCAGGTTTTTATCGTGGTGTCTAACACAATCGGCTACGCCTCATGCGTTAGTACACCACGATAAAAACCTTTGTGTTGCCAGATCGCACTAACGCACTCCCAACCATGTATTAATAGTATAATACTGCTCCTTGGAAACTCTAACTGCAGTTTTGAAGGCATGGTTGCCTGTTGTAGGAAGTGATTTGAAAATTTCTGATACTGATTCTGCTTTGAACTTTGCTCTGGTGACATTTGCAGAATGTTTTATTTCATTAAAGATAGGGTTAGGTTTAGCGTTGCTATTTACCTGTTTATCAATGATGGGCAAGTGATGTCTTGATAAATTTTGGATAATATCAATACACACGTATAATATAAGTCATATAATTGATGGTATTTAGAGGGGAAAATTGCAAAAAAAAATGAACAGCAGAGATGACAATTATTGAGTATGAAAGCAATGTATATGAAGTTTATCTCGCCAGCTTACATCATAGATCAATGCTATATTTCTCAAAACACAAACAAACAAACAAACATACACTCCGTAGAATAGCTATATGGCACGTGCTCTCCCTTAATCAATTAGTTAAAAGGGGAGGGGGAATAAGACAGAAAAGACACACACACAAAAAGAGGAAAGTGAGAGAGGGAAGGAGAATGAGAAAAGACAATGATACAAATCCCTCCTACACGATCGGTGACCCCCCCCCCCCCACCCCCGATGATGTGCCCCCTTCGTTGAGCAGAGGACAGGTGAAAAAAAAAATGCATGGTAAAACACGAGATAAGATAAGGTGAGAGAAGGAGAAAATAAATAATAACTTGTATAAAAAGAGATATAAATATAAGATGGAAGAAAAAACTTGCAAATAAGAAGATTATAGAATGATGAAAACAAAGATTAACATGAGGAAAGGAAGAAAAAGAAGATGGTAGAACGAAAAAAAACAAGGTAAAACAAAGATAGAAAGACAAGATGACAGAAGGATGAGAACAAAGGATTACATAAGAGTCTACGGGAATGACCCCACAAATCCACACAAATTCCGAGAATATTTGGGGGTAAAAAGAGCAAATCAATAGTTAAACGACGGAGGTTGAAAGACATTGTTGTTCCCAACAGAAGGATATCTAAAATTGGTATCCGTGCATTCCCCCCCCCCCCCCCCCCGGAGTAAACGAAACCAACTTTTTTTTATATTCTTAATAATGTACCTTCAGATATTCAAGATGTTAACAAGAAAAAAATGTGGCCTCTCATGGTGAAAATCAAGATGGCTACAAAGGTGATGAAAATGGACTTTTATTCACTTTCTTAGAGTGTTCCATCGTACCCTTTTGACATCTTCCCCTGTAACTTTTTGTTTGATTATTAGATTTCATTGAAACTTGATCATCCTATTCAAAACTATATTCTGCACATTTTGATATGTACCTTACTGACTGTTGGCCACGGCAACCGTCTATTTCAATACGAACCAACATGGTTTTGAGAAGTTTTTGATATTTTGGGGTGAAAATTGATTCGTTTTTTAAACTTTAGTTTTAATATGGGTTTGATACAATATTTATACAGAAGAAAGATATCATACATCTCTTTGGTGTATATAAACACCATTTTGATAACGGTCATCTTAATTGCATATCAGTAGAGTACCCTGCGAAGCAGTATATAAACCTCCGTTTTGGGGGAAAACAATTGAGATTTTTCGACATCTGTCAACAAATAGAACACATAAACAGTTACCTTATAGGCCATGACAATTTATCTCATGATCTTAATTGAACAAAACTTCGAAATTCTGTTCAGAATGGTATTCTCCATGATTTAAAGCAACAAAAATGTATTTGAATTAATTTCTGTTGCCATGGAAGCCGTTATTTATGTAAATGTAATTTAATTTAAAAAAAACAAAAACAAATAATGCTTTGAACGTCTTGAATTCAGTGTAAATGTCAGTTAGATATAATAACCAGTCAGTTATGCTATTGTTGGTAAATCTTTTACACCTAAATAATATCAGGCGTGATTATTATTCTTCATCTTTATCTTTATGATCGTTTTAAAATCTTTATTTGTGTTGCCGATTATGTCCTAATTGTGCCTAGAGATGTCTTTATTCTTTCTATCTGGAACAACCAATATTAGCTTGCTCATGTTGAATGAAATATGCTGAGAGGAGATATTTCTATGAATATATGATGCATGACTTTAGAGGTATTCAACAAATTTATGAATAAAACAATCTACCACTCTGATAATGCGATTTTCGAAAATCCAATGTCGTAACCTCAGTGGCTTCAGTGTACTGTGATGGTTAGCTTTAGACACTATTTGAACCTTGAACTAACAACCCTGAATATTTGATGTGAACATAGTGGTGATCGGACATCATTGACAACATTGGGATTCCACATTAATAAAGAGTATAAATACTGTATTATATAATATCTGAATATTACTTTATGTTTTGTGATTACATTTACACTACATGATTTGTCTTTCTGACTTGTTTTTCTATATGAAGATCATGCAGCCGATCTCAAACTCTGGGTGTTACTAGAATTCGTTAAGATCTTTACCTTATATTTTGCTTTATTTACCTATTGTGATATGATTTAGATGAGTTTTTTTTAAACCTTCTTTATAAAGTACTTTAAGATATTCAAGATGTTAACTGGAAATAAAGAATCAACATGGCGCCAAAGGTGACGAAAACATGCGTTTATTTTGTCATGGGTCCTATTGTACCCTTATGACATCTTAAAGGCGTTGATTAACTTTGCCCAGGATTGAAAAAAAAATCACTCTTCCAGCTAATGCTGTAATCATAATTGCAAACCTTTAGCTCAGACAGGAATCGCCTGAGTTTTATAAGCTGATCGGGTGTATATATCAAGATATTTACGATTGAACAGTGATGTCGGGATAGAGTACCACCGAACCCTAAAGAACTCTTACGGTTGGCATACCTCGCTCTATCCCAGAATACCGTACGGGCTGGAAACCCGCTCTGAAATCGCCAAGCGCTGGTGCTTGGTTTTTGTGACTGCAGCGCAGCGGAGAAGCCGAGCGACTTGCGCTAGCGATTGATCGCGGTTTTTTCTTTTTTTAGGATAGTAAACGGGTTCCATTTTCTCTCATACTTTCACATATCCTTAATTATATATGTAGTTAGAGGACTGCACACAATTCACTGGCATTTGAGCTGATTTTACAATTTTTCACAAAGTTAATCAATCACTTCAGGCAGTGCCGAACGGTGCAATTAACCCAAGAATTCGCATTGATTTGACCTCGCTTTTCTGTTGAATGAACACGATGTTTCGGTGAAACCGCTGGGGAAGTGTCGAAGCAAAACTGCTATAACTTTGGCATATGACCATGAATCTGAATGATCTTAATGGTTTTGAAAATGGGAATCAGCAGATTAACTAGTCATTAAAATTTTTTTTTTCAAAATCGATAGAAAAATGGGGACAAACGTACAAGAAACATTACATTAAAAATACAAAATAAAAGTCCAAAATATGCATTAAAATTACACATTTTTAATCGGAAAACAAAAGAGATATTGGAGTATGTCATTAATCAGATATTAAAGATACTTTGTGTGAAATATCATTTTCTAAAAACCATGCATCCGAAAATGTCTGTAAAAAATAAAATACAATGCATTTTCGTACCTTGAATCCGAACGCTGATCTACCGAGTCGCTTTCCGTGGCGATGACGTCATTCTCAATAATACAGTCCCACATTATGCTAATTCTTGTTGGGTTTGAAACATAAAACTGCTTTCACGTGATTTCGTGGGGGAAAATGTAATCTTTGGAAGATTTGAATAATCTTCCAAATGCCTCAGAAATTCATAGCAAATATATATTTACGGAAATAAACCTGAAATAAACTAATTATCGACCTCATGGCTTTACCGTTTACCATCGACACAGCACTGACATGTCTTTCTTTGGCAGTTTTCTCCAGGTACCACCGTCTGCCGACACTTCTGCGCTGCAGTGCCTCGAACAGGGGATCGTGTTATGTAATAGTGCGCATGCGCGCAGTCTGATTTCTAGCCATGACGTCATATTTTTTTTCAGGTTACTGTTCCTACACAGTTTTCAGTTTGTGAAAATAACCCAATATATTTTCCATTATATCTCCGAAAGTAAGGCTTCGGCACGGCGAAAATTTCGTCACGAGGTCCGTAAAAGTCTCAAGAATATGTATGTACTTGATAATGAATATTGAGCGAAACGTCAGGATTTGTCTGTAAATAATCTGAGGGTAGTTTTGAAGGACAACAAAACATGAAAGGTTTGATAAAATGAAAAGTAATTCATCATTTTATTTTTTATTTCATGTGCACATTGATATGACTCTTTCAAATCATTCCTGAAATTCTGAGCGAAATCCGCCCACAAACAATGGAGAAACGAGAGGGGGAAATTTTGGTAAAAAGGTGAACTTCTGAACGTGAGTGCTTCGTTGACCGTTACAGATTCAAAACGATTTCGGTCTGAACGGCGAGTTAATTGATCTCCTCCTCTCCGACTGACTTTAACCTGTAACTTCATGTAACTATTAGATTTCATTGGAACTTGGTCATTGTATTAAGAAACATATTCCACACATTTTCATACTAACCAAACGTATACATCTCACTGACTGTTGCCATGGCAACCGTCCATTTCAATACAAACCTACGTGGTTTTGAGAAGGTTTTGGTATTTGGGGGTGAAATCGATTCGGTTTTTAAACTTCATTTTTAATATGGATTCGATACAATATTCAGACAGCAGAATGATATTATATAACTTTTTGATGTATGTTATTACTATATTGATAATAGACATATTAATCATTAGCAGAGTACCCTGCTATTCATTATGATAATCTCCGCTTTGTGGAAATTAATTTGAGATTTCTAATATTTGTTAACACACTGAGCGCACAAAGTTTTACTTTCTAGGCTGTAACTTTTTTTTTCTTCTCATAATCCCAATTCAATGAAACTTGGAGACTTTGTTCAAAATAATATTCCGCATGTTTTAGAACAATATTTATATGTTTATATTACTTTTAGTTGCCATGGCAACTGATATTCAATGCTCATTTTCATTTCATGTTTGTAATTTTCTAAATAGAAATGACTTTGAAAGTCAGAGACTCAGCGTTAATGTGACTTAGATATAATAACAAAGAAGTTATATCATTGTTTGTAAATGTAATACACCCAAATAGCATTATACGTTATTATTGTTATTCTTTATTATTTGTTTAGCTAATTATGTCAGAAAACTATATTTATTGGTGCTTAGCGCGATAACTTCATTCTTTCCAACTGGAGCAACCAATTTTTAATTTAAGTTGAATAAATCATGCTGAGATGATTATGTCTACGAGTGTAAAATATGATTATTTCTTATTTGTGTAATATATAATTTACACAGACCTTAAAAGGGTTATACTGGCTGTGGCGACCTTTCAGCTAGTCATCACCAAAGTATCGAATTTAATTTTGTATATTAAAAAGCCCTAATTTACCTGCATAGATGAGGTAAGATTATACCAAAAACACGAATACTGAATGCCTTAACACAAATAGAATATGATGTTATGTTTTGTATAATAAATTTAGTAGTCAAATAATTATACACATTCATGCAGTGAATAAATGACACAATTTACGTGTTAAAATTTATTTTAGTAGCATGCCTAAGCATAATATGCCTTGGACACTACAATTTCATTATGGATGTGTAAAAATTTGGATCCACTGGATAATATTTTCCACGTTGTAAACCAGAAAGTCACCTTGTTAGATTTGTATTTGTTTTGAGGTTGACAAAGAGAAATAGGCCCATGTTTGCAAAACTTTATCAAGCATTATAATCATTTGAATGTAATTAAGCTTCTATCACCGTTTGAAAAGCAAAGATAGATCAGCATTATTAAATTATATTACTTGTATACAATAGACGTCATTAATAGACGTCCATATGCCCTTTTATCAAAACTTTTTTACCCTAAGATAATTATTGTATGTAATATAAATCATATCACAATATAATAGAGCAAAATAGAAGGTAAAGATAAAGTCCAGAATTATAGTAACTCTCAGTGTTTGAGATAGGCTGCATGATCTTCATAATTATGAATAAAAAAGAAGTCACAAACACAAACACAACCAATAAAGTAATATTCACATATCATATACAGCATTTATGCTTCTTTATCAATTCAATAAATTTGATATCAATAACAGGTGTTTGTTATTCTTATGTAATGTAATTTATTATACTTGAATACTCCAATGTCTCGACAAGCATCATAAAACGATATTTCTTTCATTGGTTTATTACAACTATTATGTTGTAATTCATTTTGTTTAATCTTTTCCAACTGTTATCAAGACAGAATTTTTGTTGTGGAAAGATCACAATATCATGATATATAACCAATGATATCTAATGAATACTCTACAAAATGTAACCGGCAAGATATACATTCTAAAGTACAATGTCTACGCAAAGCCTAACTTGTTATAGAATATTTTATTTTTGTCCAATCACCAAATCAGAATTCAGTTTCATCCGTGAGCCTAAAAGTCTGTAATCATATCGTTGTCAATGGTGTCCAATCACCAATATTTTCACATCAAATATTCAGTGTTGCAAGTTCCGCAGGTTCAAATCATGGTGTCTATAGCTTACTGTCACAGTACATTGAAGCCACTGAGGTTAGGACATCACATCACATATTATCAGAGTGGTAGATTGTATCATTCATAAATTTGTTGAATAATTCTAAAATTATAAATAATGTATGCATAGAAAAATATCTCCTCTCAGCATATTTCATTCAACATGAGCAAGGTAATAATTGGTTATTCCAGTTAGAAAGAATAAAGACATCTCTAGGCACAATTAGTGACATAATCGGCTAAACAAAGGAGGTTTAAACCATGGGTAAGGTTTAAACCTCCGTAAGCGTACTAAAATAAGCGTAAATAAGCGCGCATTGCCCATGCGCGCGCTCAAAGAAAATATATGATTGTATCAGATTCCGTGCGCACGTACGCTTAAAAAACCCAGGAGGGGGTTTAAACCTACTATTTAATTTGTCTATGGTTTAAACCATGGTTTAAACCAAACCTTTGTGAATTCGGGCCATACAGATTTTAAAACGATCATAAAGATAACGATAAAGACTAATAATCACGCCTGATCTTATTTGGGTGTACAATTTATAAACAAAAACATAACTGACTGGTTAATATATCTGTATGATATCTTTCTTCGCATAAATATTGTATCAAATCCATATTAAAACTAAAGTTTAAAAACCGAATCAATTTTCACCCCTAAATATCAAAAACTTCTCAAAACCATGTTGGTTCGTATTGAAATAGACGGTTGCCATGGCCAACAGTCAGTAAGGTACATACGTTTGGTTGGTATAAAAATGTGCAGAATATAATTTTGAATAGGATGATTAAGTTTCAATGAAATCTAATAATCATACAAAAAGTTACAGGGGAAGATGTCAAAAGGTTATAATGGGACCCCCTAAGAAATTGAATAAAAGCCCATTTTCATCAACCTTTGACGCCTTCTTGATTTCACCATGAGAGGCCATTTTTTTTTCTTGTTAACATCTTGAATATCTTAACCCTTTCAAGACAACAGACCGGTTCTGTAATGTATTCAAATTTATGCCCATTTCTTCTCTGAGCACCTAGTGACGAACTATTCCATTAACCTGCCTTTTATAAATGAGTCTTAATGCTTGGAATCCAGTTTGCATACATTACTTGTTGCTTTGTCCGGCAAGCTTTCAGGTTGTTAAGAACAACCTTTGTTGGAAAGTTATGCATAAAATTTCAATATATATCCGAAGCGGTCTATAGACCACATTTTTTGGTTTGGCTCAATAACTTTTAATTCGGAGCTCTAAAAAATATACCAGGTGCATGAGCAGAAAGAGCAAAAATTTCTTGACACACTATGTCCATTTTTGATGCCATGAATTTCTAAAACGAGAATAAGCTTTAAAATCCTTAAATTGGCAACACATTGAGAGGTTCAAAATCATTGTTTTTTATCCAAATTGGCAATTTTTTCAAATTTTCGACAAAATTTCTGTTTATCGTTTCCAAGACATTACACCTTAATAGAACCATGTAGCACTAAAAGAAAAATATTATTTTTGTCAATTTGAAGAACAAAATGTGATCAATATTATTTAGCCCTTAAATAATTCCTGTCCTGAAAGGGTTAAAGTACATTATAAAGAATATAAGAAAAGTTGGTTTCGTTCAGTCCAAGGGGGGGGGGGGGGGGGGGGTGCACGAAAACCCCTCCTTGATACCCTACTGCAGGCTTTGCGACAGTCCAAAACATTCTAGCTATAAAGTTTGTGTCATTAGATGGCGCTCTTACACCAATTTGCACAGAACAGCAGAATACACAAAGTCTACGAGTGAAATGTCACCTGGATGAAAGGAGCGTTCCACCTCACATCAAGGAGGTACTAGGCAAGCTTGCTTAGTACCTCTTGCCCACATTCGCTTTGCGTACATTTATATCGAATAAAACGTTCTCAAATGGCAAGTTCTGAAATGACTGCAATCGCTATTAACTTGACTTTCTCTGTGTCTTTATGTGCCGTATTTGATATCATTGGAAAGAACATTTCATAGCCGTAATTATTAGACCACTCTCATTTTTGTATAACAATCCTATCGAAGCATGTCACGTATGATATATTTATAGGACAAACTGGCGTTTAAAATGTTACGCTCGGCCGATTTTCAAAATCCGGCTTCGAGATGTTCTGCATTCGGCCATCCAGAATGTGCCTGCAAAAAAAATAAATAAAGATCGTTCAGGGCGCCAAATGCGGTCTACCGATTTACTTAATAGACAATACGTGTAATGTATGGGGGAAACTGTGCAAGATTATGACCGGACTTGAATCGCGATTTACTGAAAATTTTCTGTGGGACCATATACCGTGTTTGGTATCCCTGAGAAGGGAATTGCATTGTGGTCATTCTGGGCAGACTGCCATTAGCGCGCCATTAAAAATAAGCATATTATTTTAATATTATGTAATGCATAGTAAATAGATTTTTTTTTTGCAATAACTTCGCGATGACATCAGCTGTTTTTAGAAAATTTGGCTGACAGTTGTCAAATACACACAAACCCTAAAAAGTACAAAGACGTAGCTTAAATGTTCGCAAATTTTGAGAAGTTGAAGTCATTTCGCCATTTCAGTAAATATCGTGATTTTCAAGAGCAATTTTCGCAGAGTTGGTCAATGATCAGGTATATATTTCTTTGTTTGGCTGAAAAGGGTATATCTTGAAGTATCTAAATCCACAAAAGGATACGATTTAGCCAGGCATGATGGAGATACGGCCCCATAAGATAGCGATTTTGAAAACTTTAGAGGGCGCTATTTATATAATATGTGAAATTTGGCAGAGATGTGTGCAATGGCATCACCAAGACACAGTGAAAATTTGAGACAAAAATAAATTGATATGAGAAAGTTATAGCAATTTTTCTTTTTCGGGAATGAATATTTCAACAGAATTAGCGATTCTTATACATGTATACTGCGGCCGATTTCGGATTTGAATTTACAGTATGTTCCTTGTATTTTCTCCTTTTTTTCCTTTATATTTATCCTCTTCTCTTTCCTCATGTATTTCTCTGTTTTTCCTTTAACCTTTCCACTTCTATACTCTTATCTATCTTCTACTCTTTCCTCATTTATTTCTTTGTTTTTCCTTTAATCTATCCTCTTCTCGTATGTATTTCTTTGTTTTTCGTCTAATATATCTTCTTATCTTTCCTTGTGTATTTCATTGTTTTTCCTTTAATCTATCCTCTTCTCTTTCCTGATGTATTTTTTTTTCCTTTTTAACTTTCCTCTTCTCTTTCCTTATGCATTTCTTTGTCTTTGCCTTTATCTATCCTCTTCTCTCTCTTTATGTATTTTTTCTTTTTCGTTTACTATCTAATCTCTTCTTTTTCCTTATGTATTTCTTTGACTTTCTTTGTTTTTCCTTCAATCTATCCTCTTCTCTTTCCTTATATATTTTTTGTTTTCCTTTATATATCTATCACCTTCCCTTTCATGTTTGTACTGTTCGTGGACATAGCGCTGCTGGTGCAGTGATCTTGAGTGCAATGTATGCTGACGACTTAGACTCTTTTACCATAGCACTTCTAGGTTGTTTTTTTTTGGTGAAACTGGCTAAAAAAAACATGCGCTGGCCCGAATCCAGCCGGAAACCAATTTGAGGAGAGTCACAAACTATATGATCTGAAATTAATAGATGACAAAATATAGCAATATAAAAAAATCATAAACTCACCTGAAAAAATGCACGAAGGGTAAGTTTATAATTATTCATGTTTAAACATTATTTTTCATATTATCACATCCATCTGTCCATGTGCGGCGATCAGCCTATGTCTCAACCTATGTCTCAGCCTACACTGTAAAAAATTTGTTTAGTTTCTAAACACTTTTCTGTGACAGATTTAAAACACTGCGACGTGTTTATATATTGTACGGGTTTAAGAGCTAAACCCATGTGTTTAAGAGCTAAACACATGTGCCTATTTTTTTCATCTTTCAGCACGCCTTAGGTGTTTACTAGATGAACATGTTTACCTTTTAAATGGTTCTAATGTATAGGCTAAACACCAAATGTTTACGAAATAATCATTTGGTGTTTACAGCTGTTTAAATACTAAACAGTGTGTGTGATTATGGTGTAAACATTTGGCGTTTAGCCTATACATTAGAACCATTTAAAAGGTAAGCATGTTTATCTAATAAACACCTAGGCGTGATGAAAATAAGCACAGAATGTGTTTAGCTCTTAACTTAGCTACAATATATAAACACGTGGTGTTTACACCATAATCACACACACTGTTTAGTATTTAAACAGGTGTAAACACTAAATGATTAAGGTGTAAACATTTGGTGTTTAGCCTATACATTGGAACCATTTAAAAGGTAAACATGTTTATCTAGTAAACACCTAAGGCGTGCTGAAAGATGAAAAAATAGGCACATGTGTTTAGCTCTTAAACACATGTGTTTAGCTCTTAAACCCGTACAATATATAAACACGTCGCAGTGTTTTAAATCTGTCACAGAAATAAACATGTCACATGTCGCATTTTTTTACAGTGTATGTCTCAACACTGTTATCAAGTAATAAAAAAAATGAACATAATTATATAAATCCGAAAGAGTGGTAATGCAGTGTGTAATTAGCAATGATGGTTTTTCTTTTCCAGGAGCCTTTTCCAGGAGCCTGCCTATATTTGCTCGAGATGACGCTCTTCAGGAATCTTCACGTTCTTGGCATGGCACTCGCTTCATTGTTGTACTGCCCAGTTATATTAGGTAATAATGACGTTTGCTGGTTTGTTGAACACGTTCATCAGTGTGGTTTAATTCGTATGAATTAGTTATATAGTCGTATACCTCAGTCACACAACTACATTGACTGTAAACCGATTCCATTTGTTCAGCTGTCTCATTTAATTTCCTGAAACAAAATGTCAGTGTGCCTAACCAACTGCAAATTATGCTGCCTACTTAGTCATGCGTGATCCTTCTATTATGATTTATGATCTCGTATGAAAGCAGATAATATGAGCTTCTCAGTTTTTGATAAGTAATAATTCAAATCATTTCCTATCTTTTCTAAACCGTAATGAACCAAACGTAGCAGCCATTTGGACAACTGGTTTATTGACACAACCACTTCAGACTGTCTAAAATCGATCATACGTGATTAATTGGTCATCGTCTTGGTGTCATATGAAAGAACAGAAAATTAACTTTCCAATGATGTGTACATTAACCAAAATATAATTTTGGAATTATTGAGTAATTCACCGAAAAATTTGGCATCTGAGAGTGATATTCTTCAGAAAAGTTACCATTTTTCAGAGTTTCAATAGCATTCTGCTTTATTTATTTATCTATTTAAATCACATCTTTACACAGAGTAGCCTGTTCAACTAACAAACAATTATACATAAATAATATAAACGTAAGACATAGAATACAATGATTTATGATAAAAGTAAACGTACGAACACATATAGAAAAGCTGGTCTTCCACAGGGCTCTGTTTACATTGTAGAAAAAAATAACGAGGAAAACTTGAATATTTAAACATAGTCAAATGATACGAATGGCATACATTGGATGACATACATTAGATGATTACTTAAAGGAGAAATGTTTACATATACCGTGTGGTTTAAAGATTAGATTTTAGGGCCTTTACGTTAGTCCTTAAAAAGATGGTAGTTGATTCCAGTTGGTTTGACCTGTATTCATTAATGACTTTTGATATTATGTAGTTTTACATTTTGGTATCCTTAACATCATTTTATTTGTGTTTCTTGTAGTGCGAGTCGATACATCCTCAACAAATAGGAATCTATCACATAATACTTGAGGAGCAGACTTATAAACACACTTGTGCATCATACAGCATCATGCTTTACAGAATATTATTATGATTCAGTTGACATTACCATAAAAGGTTAATAAATACCTCTTCAGAGGGCACCTGCCAAGAACTTTGGGATGTCATATATGCAGCTCGTTTATGTAACTTATTCAACATATCGTAATTATATTCCGATCGACCGGTCCAAACATTGCAGCAGTACTGGATATGCGGCATTACATAACCCCGATACAATGTATTTTTTGCGTCTTGTTGAAACAATATTTTATTTGACGAATAATACCTAGCTTCTGCTTGACTATAAGAGCAACACTTTCTACATGTTTCCTGAAATCAAGGTAACTGTCTATAACTCCTAAAATGTATATTCCATAACACATTCTAGAGGGTGGTCACATAATGAGGGACACACGATAAGAACCCTGTCATCTAATTTACTCAATCTTTGTCCGGACCCTACTAACATTGTTTTTGTCTTTTCAGTGTTAAGGGTTGATTTATTTTCATTAATCCAGTTCAAGGTATCACCAATAACTCAAGTCGGTTTATTTTCTACTTCCTCTTTGAGTTACCGCAAACTGAAATTGTTGTATCATCCGCATACATATAGATTGTTCCAATTGACAATAACCGGTTAGGAAGGTCGTTTATAAAAATTGTAAAAAAGTGGGGGCGCCAATATGGAACCTTGAGGTACACCAAGGTTTAAATATTCTCTTAATACAGATTTGTTTTTCCCTACCTAAACCAGTGGCTTATGATGAGATAGCCATGATGCAAACCATTTAATAGCTTCCGTGGAGCAACCATAATAATTGCTAACTTATCCAGCAAGATAGAATGATTTACTGTATCGAAAGCTCGGCGTAAGTCGATGAAAGTTATTGCATTCAATTTACCACCATCTACGTCTTTTGACCATTGATCAACCATGCTCAGCAGGGCCGTTTCACAGGAATGTTTTAGTCTGAAACCAAATTGGAATTCATGAAATAGGTCCGTTCTCGTCATATTATCTAATAATTTGAGTAGACTGCCCTTTCAATGATTTTGGAAATAATGCCAAAATCGACACCGGTCTGTAACTTTTGGCGCGACTACTATTACCCGCTATTGGAATCGGCTTAACGCGAGCAACTTTTCAAGCTTTCGGGAACGTATAAGTTTGTTTAGTACTTTGGAAAAATTCAATGTTTACCTTGTGTTTCCTTTGATTTTTAACAGAAAAGTAATTTAAAACTGCATAAATTGTTATGTCGTCTTTCATCAGTTGTGGCTATCCAACCAAGCACAGTTAAAGTAAATCACGCCTGATTTTTTTTTAAGAACATATAATATGTAAAACATGTGAAGTAAAACCAAACCTTTGCCAAATTTTCAGTGCCTAAAGAAGCCCATTAAGTGGGGAATATGCATTGAAGTAAAAACCCATCTCAAAATCCAGAGTGTACCGAAACTTTTGACCAACACGTATATATCTTATATATATATACATATATATATATATATATATATATATATATATATATATGTCGTAAGGTAGATTATTTTGGGCTGATTTAGACACCCGAGATGAACCGTGCTAGGGACCAGTGTGAACTGGAATGAAGCTCAGGGACACCAGATCTTAGCTTCGCATGAATTTATTGAAGCATGAAGTAAGACAAGTAAAAAAAACCCTGCAATGACACAGAAAAATACAAATGATAAATAACACCACTATAAAGTGTTACATCATAATTCATGTCACAAATGAGAAATGACACAACTTCCACTTCCATTAAACATCTATGATAATTAACACTGTGTATCTGTTTCCATTCAATCATTTAAGTTGTTTTATCAAACACTTTCTCCAGATTAAATCTCAACCATATTGTCTGTAAATTGCATATAATTAGGATTATCTATGGAAACAAATACATCTTCAATTTGATTATCTGAAATGGAACATTTACAGTTGACATATTTCAACTATTTACTTTAAGTATAATTATGACAATTAGTATTCACTACAAGTATAATTACTAGTATAAATGCATACCCAAGGTCAACGGTTACTGGTGGTCATTCACCACCAAGCTCTAGAAGCTGACACCACAACCTTTACTAAAGTCTGCAGCCTATCTTCCTGCTAACCTGCCACAACAAACACAAGGTGCAGCTAGTTAACTGGTCCAGCTAAATAAAGAAAGAACCAACCATTCATAACTAAAAGACCAAAATTACCTTTTAGGGTTTCAATTATCTATGAGATACAAACAAAAATTGTCTAATTTCTGTACTGTCTTCTTCTAATAAAAATCAATTCATTAAAATAGTCAAGTTTCATACCATTGATTTCTCATCCACAAGAATACTTCACTGTTTACTTGAAAAACTCTTTTACCAATCAACTCCAGCAAGAAAATCAATGCATTATCATGACCTTAATATATACATGTCTTCAAATTTCACTTGATACTAACCACGACATGCATCATTCAACAAATGTACTTCATCTTTAGGAGTTCAGAAATACATGAAATACAAATAAATAATTCGTACCAGTCTAAACATCAGAATACAAGACTGCACATCAGAAGCAAGCCTCTACTGGTAGCCACTTCTGTGAAGCAGCTACACCATCATACCCAGCGTCTAGCTTTCAACAGACCCAGCCAACAGACCCAGTCCCAGACTGTGTACCAAACTCTGGTACCTGCCTCAAGTTTCACCTTAAAATCATATACAATTTAAATCAATGATTATATTGAAATACCAATCATCCCCACAAGTTTCTGTTTCTAAGAAAGTAGGCATACTATTCATAAAGTCATCAAAGGTTCACTTCTATAATTAAGTAACTATCAATACAATTCATACCATGGGAGATGCCATCTTTAAAAACAATATTTACATGCGGACGCCCTCTATGGCCCCATAACGTTAACTTTCTTCTATTTTGCACAAATTGGAAAGCGCTGTCTTAAGATCTCAAAAAGGAAAAAAAAATCACAAGTAAACACTCCAAATAACAATTCCTGATTTCCGATACTACATATTTGTGATATCAAGTGACAAAAATAATCAAACTTGCTTTCTGTAAAGTTATCTAACTATACCAGTATGCTCAAAGTCAAAGATCAAGGTCGTTAAACACCTTGAACCAATCCAACTTTCTAACTATAAAAGTGATTAAATTCCACATTATAATAACCCTTCTTCACTCCAAACTTTCCTAAATATGTAACTGCTTATTATAATTACATTTCATCAACACATTTCAATTAAATGAGACAAAATAGACACTTACTCGTTCTCTCTGCCCGGCTATGATAACGGCTTGACTCGCCCCAATGTCAGTACACGTAATGAGTTAACCACACCTATCCTAGATGCATTACAACCTCGCATCCATTATCCAATTTCAAAATATCCTTCCGCTGTTTCAAACTACAGCAATTACAACATTATTCTGACATGAAATCATTTGCCAAGAAATCCTTCTAAAGATTATGTACTTCTTTCTTTACTCAAACCCTACTTGTTTCAGTACACCAAACAAATATTAAAAATATCGAATTACATTATTATGGCATAAAGACATAAAATGCCTAGATAATTAGGGTAATCGGCCCGATCACCTAAAAAATTCCAATCATCTAAAAGAATGTGAATCACCTGTCAGCTAACTACGAGAGACATTCCCAACCTCTTACAATTACTTTCTGTCTTCCGACATATATATATATATATATATATATATATATATATATAAAAGATATATAAGATATATAAAATACAGTCAATGCATCTTACCCTTGATTAGGGACGCACAATTAAAGAGAATATTGAGTTCTGGTAAAAGTGACAAATAATATGTGCGCTTTCTCAAACTTTGATGTCAAATTGAAAGAATATTATAGAAGTGTTCCCTGAAGGGTATTGCTCTAAAAATGCCCTTATATTTGAAATATGACAAGAAATGGCTGAAACGTTCGTACCAAAGTTACATGGTTCATATGCGTGTAGTCCCTTATGAACATGTATGTGTGTAGTACATGTGACTTTCAGCAAGACTAAGTCAATTTCTTATCGTTCTGATAATTCCCAAACCTCGTAGTATACAAAAATTCGTATATGCGGTGGCGGATTTAAGGGGGGGGGGGGGGGGGAAGGGCAATTCCGGCCCATGCCACCCCCCCCCCCCCTTTGAAAGAAAGCAATGCATTGTGCCCCCCTTTTTTTTAGAACGGAAAACCTTTTTTATTTTATTTTTTATTCTTTTTATTTTTTAATTTTTTTTAAATTTTTGCTTGTCAGAGAATTATTAGTTATTTCCACAAGAAGAAAGTCAGTAAGGAGGAACAATGAATTTGGCTACGCAAATTATTTCTCTCATACGATTTGATTGATTTCTCACATTATGTACATTTACCCACGAGAGTTGCCGATGCTATAGTAATAGAACAAATTTTCACACACTATATAAATATTTATATATATATATATATATATATATATATATATATATATATATATATATACAAAGTCCACGTGTTGGTAGAATATTAAAAAAAAAACTATTAGAAATTTCATGCTTTTATCCAACTTCTTTATTTCCTCTCACGAATTTTCGACGGTATTCACACCGTCTTTATCAAGTGAATGACAAACTTTCGAAATTGTATCCATGTAGCGTTTCCAAGACAATGCGCAATTATTTTATAAGTAACAGGGCGCATTGTCTTGGAAACGCTTTACAGCTCAAAAATATCTTAAAAACGTCACGAAGACGTCACAATTGAAATACACGTTTGTAGATTATGACCCAAAGCGTATAATAATATAAGGGGCGCTTATAAGCGCAAGGCGCATGATAAGTGAGCGAGAGCATTATAATTACTAAAACGTCATAATGGAAATAAGACGTCAAATTGGTGTTTGAGTAGATACCTGGCAATAGAATATAAGGAGTATTAACGAAAGAAAGTGTAGTTAGTCAGCCAGGACATGTCTATGTTCATGCCTGGCTTCCTGAAGCTCTCATTTTTTACGATCATTTTGATTTCGTACAGATGTCGGTCTCTAAGAATACAGCATTGCAGGTCGCTCACTGAGTGTGCAGCTGTATTGGAGCGTTCTGCCACAGGGTGATGGAGGTTGCGAGCAATGCTGCTCTTGTGATTGTTAAATCTCTCCCTAAATCTGAGAGTTTCTCCTATGTACAGGGCATTCGGGCATTTAGCACATTTGATAGCATACACAGCATTCGTTACGTCACAGTTACATGGAGGGGGTCTGATTCTGCATTTTTCAGAAAGCCTGATACTTTGATCAAGAATCATGTGCTTCTTCACATATATATATATATATATATATATATATATATAAAGAAGAAGAAGAAGAAAGAACTTGAAACAATCAAGTGGTTCGCCATATGTATCCAACTGTTTATTCTAAATAAATAGTTGGATACATATGGCGAACCACTTGATTGTTTTCAAGTACTTTCTTCTTCTTCTTGTTCTTATTATCCAACACGTGGAACTTTTTAATATGGATATATATATATATATATATATATATACAGTGCGAGTCAGAAAAAATGTCACACTTTTTAAAATTGAGTATGTTTTTAAAAATGTTGGATTGACAGAATGTTTTTAGCATGTATGGATAGAGCATATATACCTTTGTTGCTTGTCAAAATCTGTTTCAATTTAGCTGTTACAGTTGAGCACACAACAGCCATTGTTTGTAAGGGGGTCAAAACCCATTTGCGCCAAGTCTTATGATAACAGTGCCCTGCCTGAGTTGGAACAACTCAATTATCATTACAAAAGGCTTTCTTGCTCATAAGGCAATTATCATTACAAAAGGATTTCTTGCTCATTAGGCCCGTCTTCATCAGCCCGAGTTTCCAAAATAGCCCGCTAATTCTGATCCGGCAAACTAACCCGATCAGAACTAGCTCGAGCTAGTTTGTAATGAAGACGCAATTAGCTGGCTATTTCGTGGGTTTCTAGCTCGAGCTAGAAGCCTAAGTCAACTCGGGTTTTTTGGTGAAATAGCGCGCTATTTGGCGAATTAGCCCGCTAATTCGCAGGTGAAGACGCACTCGGGTTTTGACTCGGGTTAATTTATTCATGACACCAATCCTAGAAATGTTATTTTCCTTATGTATTTTTTGATTTTCTTCTCTCTTTCCACCTTTTCCTTATGTATTTCTTCGTTTTTCCTTCTTTCTTTTTTCTTCTTGTATATATTTCTTTGTTTTCCCCTTTCTTTATTCTTCTTTCTATTCTTATGTATTTCTTTGTTCTTCTTGCTATCCTATTTCCTTTATATATATTTCTTGTTTTTCTTCTCTCTTTTTGTCTTTTCCTTATGTATTTCTTTGTTTTTCCCATTTTCTGTTCTTCGATCTTGCTATCCTCTTTTCTTTGTTTATGTATTTCTTTGTTCTTTCTGTCCTCTTCTCTTTATATTTCATGTATTTCTTTATTTTTATTTCTATTTTATCTTTTTCCTCATGTATTTCTTTGTTTCTTATGTATTACTTTGTTTTTCCTTCTCTCTTTTTATCTTTCCTTATGTATTTCTTTTGTTTTCCCCATTTTCTGTTATTCGATCTTGCTATCCTCTTTTCTTTGTTTATGTATTTCTTTGTTCTTTCTGTCCTCTCTTTATATTTCCTTATGTATTTCTTTTTTCTTTCTATCTTATCTGTTTCCTTATGTATTTCTTTGTTTTTCTTTCTATTTTATATGTTTCCTTATGTATTTCTTTGTTTTCCCCATTATTTATTCTTCTTTCTATTCTTATGTATTTCTTTGTTCCTCTTTCTATCCAATTTTCTTCATATTTCCTTATATATTTCTTTGTTTTTCTATCTTATTTTTTTCCTTATGCATTTCTTTGTTTCTTATGTATTACTTTGTTTTTCCTTCTATTTTTTTCTCCTTATGTATTTCTTTGTTTTCCCCATTATTTATTCTTCTTTCTATTCTTATGTATTTCTTTGTTCTTCTTTCTATCCAGTTTTCTTCATATTTCCTTATATATTTCTTTGTTTTTCTATCTTATTTTTTTCCTTATGCATTTCTTTGTTTCTTATGTATTACTTTGTTTTTTATTCTCTCCTTTTGCTCCCTATATATTTCTTTGTTTTCTCAATTATCTATTCTTATTTCTATTCTTATGTATTTCTTTGTTTTTCCTTCTCTCTTTTTATCTTGTCCTTATGTATTTCTTTGCTCTTTTCTTTTCATTTATCCTATTTTAATTTTTTTTCCATCTTCGAAGTGCGCATGCTCTGAAGCTCGAGTTTATTCCAAGAACGAGCGGGAATCGCTCGACTCGGGCTGATGGAGACGGGGTTTTTAAAACTCGGACTTTTTTCTCGAGAAGCGCTGATCGGGCTAGAATCTCGAGCTTGAGCAAACTCGGGCTGATGGAGACGCACCTATTGTGCAGTGAATCCAAATCCGGCAAGGTGCTGTTGATGTTGGCGCAAAATGGTTTTCACCCATACATATCAATTTGCTCATATCCAGTAAATTCATTACTGATTCTCCACAAATGTGGTATCAAATAAAAGGGGAAGAGTTAATCTGTCTGACGGTGGTTCAAGAAATATGATATATGCTATCATATTTGTAATATAAGCATTTTAAAAAGTGGGACATTTTTTTCTGACTTGCACTGTATATATATATATATATATATATATATATATATATATATATATATGAATATATATGTATATATATGAATATATATGTATTATATATATATATAAGATATATAAGATATATAAAATATAGTCAATGCATCTTACCCTTGATTGGGGACGCACAATTAAAGAGAATATTTAGTTCTGGTAAAATAGAAAAAATAATATGTGTGCTTTCTCATTCTTTGATCATGTTGATGTCAAATTGAAAGAATATCATAAAAGTTTTCCCTGAAGGGTATTGCTCTCCAAATTCCCTCATATTTGAAACATTACAAGAAATGGCTGAAAATTTCGTACCAAACTTACATGGTTTATATGTGTGTAGTCCCATATGCACATTTATGTGTGCAGTTCATGTGACTTTCAGCAAGACTAAGTCAATTTCTTATCGTTCTGATGATTTCCAAACCTCATAGTATACACCAACTCTTATGTACTGCATTATCAACCTTTCCAAACTGCTTCCAAATTAATTTGTTTGTATCTAAAATATTTCAGGTACCAACGCAACCATACGTTTGGAGCACGATGAAAATGGTGTAAATATCGTTTCGCCTAACTACCCATCCAACTATCCAAACAATACGTTCGAGGAGTGGCAGTTTATTGCACCGCCCAGTAGTGCCATCACTGTCTGGTTCAATGACTTTCATTTGGAGTGCTGTTGGGACTACGTCAGATTCTATTCTGGATACACAGCAGATTTTAGCAATGCTCAGCAAATAGTGCAGCTTGACTGTTCCATAGTTCCAGCTGATGTAGTATCATATGCCCCGTATCTTTGGATCCGGTTCACAAGTGATGAAGCAGGCACCTATCGTGGATTTAACGCCACAATATCAGCTGTCAATGCATCAGGTATGACCGATTTACAACTCTTCAATATAAAAACAAATGAATACAGGATAAATTTTTTGGCTCATATATAACTTTTTAATATTCTTCATTTAATTATATTTAAATTAATAAATAATGATGAATAGAATTTAAATGAAAATAAAGAAAATACCATGATCAATCTTTTCCTTTAAAAAGGATATATTAATGCATTTTTTTAACCCTTTGACTACTAAATTCTCTCATTCCCATAGACTTAATACAGGGGCCACTCGTTTCCCGTAGGCAACGGGTTAACAGTTCACTTTTGACTTGTGTCGATTAAAACACATTTCATCTTCCAAACAAGAGAAGAAAACAACACCGCCTTTCATGATTGAGCGCCTCAACATCAATAAGAACATAGTGCATCCTGCAGATGCAAATGAGAATTTACTGTTGACAATAACAACACATTTTGCAACATTTCACTTTTCACTTTTGACACATGATTACATAATCAGTACAAGTGGGGCATCACTGTAAAGGGACATAAACAGGTTTTTCAATGATACCAAATTCAAGTATGATAATATTGCAACAAGAGAAAGAGAGATATCAACACTCAGACTTGAATTGTAGAACTTTTAAGAGGGGTCTTTTTTTATAAATGTGTGTGCGTGTATATATATATATATATATATATATATATAGAGTGTGAGGATTGATGAGACCGGAGACAAGGACGTAGCTGAACTTCAATTTTATTAGATCAAGCTTTCGGCCTTCCCGGCCTTCTTCAGGTTCTGAAGGTAATAATACAAACATATAATATATACTTCAATACACACACATTTGTATTATTATCTTCACAACCTGAAGAAGGCCGGGAAGGCCGAAAGCTTGATCTAATAATAAAGTTGAAGTCCAGCTACGTCCTTGTCTCCGGTCTCATCAATCCTCACACTATACAATATACCGAGACGCCGTCGAAATGTTTAAGTTGGGTATCCTCGCATATATATATATATATATATATATATATATATATAATATATGTATATAAAGCTGGGCCCAAAATTATACATACACCTGGTAGAAAAACAATATACATTTCACAACTTCATATGAATTATGAATTGCAGAACTTTTAAGAGGGGTCTTTATACATGTATGTGTGTGAATGTGTGAATATATATTATATATATGTATATTCATTTTGGCCCAAACTGTATGATATATTCGAAGAATCGTAACCTGGATTGAGGGTGCACAATTGAAGAGAATGTTGAGTTCTGGTAAAGGTGAAAAATAATATGTGAGACAGTGATGTAGTGAAGGCCCAACCCTCAAGGCCAAGGTTAAGGTTTTGAATAGCAAGGCCAGGGCCAAGGCCAAAGCATTAATAAAGAAAGGAGGGGGAAATGAAACATACAAAGACCGAGGTCACACACTAAAAAAAGAAAGTAGGCACTGCTTTCAAAAACAAAATGACAGCAGGGGTGGCTGAACATTTTTTTAAAGGGGGGGGGGGGGGGTCATTGCAAAAAAGGCATCTTTTTTGGAAAAGTGGGCACCTACAAAGACCTGGTTGAAAAAATATGTATTAATTTTCATACTAAACCCAACTTTTCGTGACCTAATGTTTTTACATGTATTGTTTTCTTCTTTTTCCTAAAAAGCTGGTAATTAACTGGTTATTTATTTGTGAGTAAGCGGAGAGAGCTAACTATAAAGAGGGATTTTTAATTTTTTTTTGCTCTTGCCTCAAATATCAGGGGTGGTATTCTGAGCACCATTTTATCTCTAATTTTTTTAATGTTATCTTTTTTTTTAATTGGTATTCTGAGACCACTTTTTGTCTCGGATTTTATCTCATATTTTATCGCGTGCCTATACAGTTGTACGCATGATACGCGCACCCTTAAACACTTACGCCCATCATATTTATGGACAGGATAAAATAAACTTAAAATAGGGTAGGGGCTATTTTATCTCTAGGACGCATGAAAAGTGCAACATGTTTGGACAAGTATAGTGCTAGTCGTGCGATCATATGTGTACATGACCAACATGATTGCCCCTCGCTTCGTAGTTTTTTTAAACCTGATTATACTGGATTTTTACGCAGATTTTTATGCCTATATATACATTTCATGCTCTTCTTTCATCATTTATGGACATATTTTATGGACTACTTCTCTACATTAACCGTCATCTGGAGTCAAATGTAAGTACTTCTTTGAGACTGTCGTCAATATCATACCTTAAGTCCCATGGCTAAGCTTTCCACGTAGTAACAAATACAGCGGTCAGCCAGGGACATCGTCCTTTAAGTTCAAATTGCCAAAATGGACTACCAAAAACAGTATTAAATACACATTGGATCTCATCCTGAAGGTTCATGACACTGTGCCTGATGAACTATCTTCTAATGATTTTTACTTGGGAGAATCGACTCAGGTTTATCCGGATTTGAACACCGAAATTTGTCGCCATTTTGTTTTGTTGTATACAGCCACGGATGATGTTAATGATGTCACAGAAGAAGAAACAACGAACAATGGTTCTATTTTGAGCAACGAAACTATTGTCACTGATGGATTCAATGAAATTATTATATACATGTCTTGTTAGGTGGTCTGTCGTAATCGACAGATCACCTTTTATATTCGTCCGAATTTTCTTTATTCTTTATTAGGTGGTCTGTCGTAATCGACAGATCACCTTTTGTATTCGTACGAATTTTCTTTTCTTTATTTCTTATTTTTATTTCCCCCATTTCTTGTCCATTCGAGATCTTTGAAAGTACTGCATCAATTTTCATGAAATTTTCATGAGTCATGTCATGCTATGAGGTCATGTTCCCGTTTGCATTTCAAAGTCAACAGGTCATCGTGACGTCATCCAGGCGCCATTTTGTAAAATCACATTTTCAATCATATCTTCATAACCAATCATGAAAAATCATCCATATTTACATGACATTAACTTCACGTCATGGGTCATCATGTCATGTCATGAAAGGTCATGTCGAGGTCATGACGTGCGCGTACGCGCGCGTCGAAATTTTAAAATGCTCAAAATCACCCAATGACCAAAGGAGAGTACGTTTCAGGTTATTTTAAGCATTTCAAAAATTTCCGTGCGTAAGCGCCCGCGCGCGCGTTTTGCGCGCGCGGAAGTCCTAAATAACGTAAAAACGCCGTTTTTTCGCTTGATTTGCAATCCTTAGACTATTCTTGACATTTTCCATCAATTTAGAATCAATTACAACTGACGATAAGGTCGTACGCGCGCCTCAAAGTTCAAAATCCGTGCGCGCGTCTAAGGGGCTTATAACGTAAAAACGGCCAAAAACATGCCTATACAAAATTCATTGTAGCTCTTTAAATAGTCCATTGACCCCCAATTTTTTTTTCATATTTGAATAGTGTATGAAGTGTAGATATAATTTCATATCTCATTTGACCCTCAATTCTATTATGACGTCATCAAAATGGCGTCTGAACTCAAAATTTCATTTTTTCAAAAATGACGTCATCAAATTTATTCAAATTTGACTATAACTCCTTTAATATTGGTCATTTTTCGCCCAAATTTGGATATGTTGTAGCTGAGACAATTCTCTACAAGATCAGTCACCACGATTTTTCATTTTGACAAAGGGATCATGGTGTATTTTTGCGAATAAAGGAGGTATGTCAATTTTTCTCATTTTGCGTGTATTCTCTATGGGAGATGACTTTTTCTCAAATCTTGATTCTACATTCCCGTCTTCTTTGAGCAGTATCTTTGTAATTTCTGCTCGGTTTTCTTCCAAATTTTAATATGTTATAGCTGAGACTAAAAGCTTTCACAAGTGTGCCCTCCAATTTTTGATCAGATGTCGGGATCATGCCCATTTTTTCACTACAAAATGTGATTTCAGAATCCCGTATTTCGTTTACGTGTTATCTCTATTGGAAATATTATGGTCCATTGGTAAAGCACTTGCCTTCCATTCCGGCGACCCCCGGATCGATTCCCGGTGGGACCATTTTTTTTTTTTTGCCTTTCATTTTACCATCTTCTTCGTCTATTATAACATAAACCATCACAAACAATGTAATAAACTGCCTAATTTTGCGTGTTATGTCTATTGGAAAATAGTGTGCAGTAGTTTGTGTACAATCTCATTCCCTGTCGTGTATTAAAGGCATTGATTAACTTTGCCCAGGATTGAAAAAAAAAATCACTGTTCCAGCTAATGCTGTAATCATAATTGCAAACCTTTAGCTCAAACAGGAATCGCCTGAGTTTTATAAGCTGATCGGTCGTTTATATATCAAGATATTTACGATTGAACATTGATGTCGGGATAGAGTACCACCGAACCCTAAAGAACTCTTAATGTTGGCATACCTCGCTCTATCACAGAATATACGGGCTGGAAACCCGCTCTGAAATCGCCAAGCGCTGGTGCTTGGTTTTTGTGACTGCAGCGCAGCGAAGAAGCCGAGCGACTTGCGCAAGCGATTGATCGCGATTTTCTCTTTTTTAGGATAGTAAACGGGTTCCATTTTCTCTCATACTTTCACATATCCTTAATTATATAATTATGTAGTTAGAGGACTGCACGTAATTCACTGGCATTTGAGCTGATTTTACGATTTTTCACAAAGTTAATCAATCACTTTAAAGCTAAGGGGATAATCTCCCACATGTCCTGCAATACCAAATCGTCCAGTTCGTTATCCCGATTTCTCCAAATCGGCTCAGTCAATTTTCTTCATATTTTCGTCAGTCATCAGTCCTAATAAGGTCAAGTTCCCACATCTTTTTCAAGGTCATCAGGTTATTGTGACGTCATCCAGGCGCCATTTTGTGAAAATCAACTTATGGTCATATGTTCATAACGAAATGTCATTTCTCATTCATATTTGGCATGATTGAAGCTGATATCAAACCGGTCAATCCCAGAGATTTAGACGCGCGCGTGCGCACACGTTCGCTCGTCAGTGCCCCCGCAAATATGAAAGATGACACCCCCAATAACTCCCAAAAGAGGACGTAAATCTTTCTGAATTTTGCCTCGTCCATCACATTTCGACCAAATATCATGCACACCAAAAATCAGATTAAGAGCTCAATTCTTTTTTTTTTATTATTCATTTTTTCCTTTTTTGACCCCCCCCCCTCTTTTTACGGGGGCAATAACTCAAAAACGAAACCATGAATCTTTTTCAAATTCGACACAGTAATGAGGACTGATAAGAAGTGTTGACGGTGAAAATTTGAGGTTCATGACGTCATTATGAGTGTTGGTAGGAGAATTATGCTGTGAAAACAACAAGGTCATGATGTAATTATAACTTTATCCAGGTGCCATTTTCTGAAAATTAACTTATTGTCATGTATGGTCATGTATGTTCATAACGAAATGTCATTTCTCTTTCATATTTCGGATGGTCAATTTCACTGTCATATATATGGCCATCTTATCATTGTCGTCGACCCTATCATGATCACTATCTTGCCCAATCATCATATCTTACATAAGAATTTACCAGTTCAAGACAGACCACCTAATTCTTCAGTGACGAATTAAATTTCTAGTTTATTTTTATTTCCCCCATTTCTTGTCCATTCGAAATCTTCAAAAGTCCAGTATCAATTTTCGTCAAATTTTTGTCAGTGATGTCATCCCATGAGGACATGTTCCCGTTTACATATCAAGGTCAACAGGTCATCGTGACGTCATCCAGGCGCCATTTTGTCAAATCACATTATCAATCATATCTTCATAACCAATCATCAAAAATCGTCCATATTTACATGACATTAACTTCAGGTCATGGGTCATCAGGTCATGTCGTCAAAAGTCATCCAGAGGTCATGACGCGCGCGTACGCGTGCGTCAAAATTTAAAACTGCTCAAAATCATCCAAGGATCAAACGACAGTACGTTTCAGGTCATTTCAAGCATTTCAAAAATTTCCGTCCGTGCGCGTCCGTGCGCGCGTTATGCGCGTGCGCAGCGCGTACAGAGTGTAAAAACGCCGTTTTTTCGCATGGTTTGTGTTCCTGACACTATTCTTGACAATTTCCAACCATTTACAGGCATTCTCGACATTCCATAAGGCCACACGCGCGCGTCAAACTTTAAAATCCGCGCGCGCGTCAATGGGCAAAATAGTGTAAAAAGTCGTAAAAACATGCCTCTACAAAAATAACTCTAGCCCTTTGAATAGTCCGTTGACCCCTTAATTTTTTTTCATATTTGGGTAGAGGAGGAATCATAGATATAATTTCATGGGTAATTTGAGCCTCAATTATATTGCAAAGTCATCAAAATGGCGTCTAAACTCAAAATTTCATTTTTTCAAAAATGACGTCATCAAATTTATGCAAGTTTGACTATAACTCCTTTAATATTGGTCATTTTTCGCCCAAATTTGGATATGATGTAGCTGAGACAATTCTCTACAAGATCAGTTGTCACTATTTTTCATTTTGGCAAAGGTATGATGGCGTATTTTTGCGATGAAATAAGGTATGTCAATTTTTCACATTTTACGTGTATTGTCTATGGGAGATGACTTTTTCTCAAGTCATGATTGTACATTCCAGTCTTCTTTGAGCCGTATCTCCGTCATTTTTGCTCGATTTTCTTCTAGATTTGAGTATGTTATAGCTGAGACTATACGCTTTCACAAAGTGCCCTCTAATTTTTGATCAGATGTCGGGATCATGCCCATTTTTTCACTACAAAATGTGATTTCAGAATCCCGTATTTCGTTTACGTGTTATCTCTATTGGAAATATTTTGGTCCATTGGTAAAGCACTTGCCTTCCATTCCGGCGACCCAGGTTCGATTCCCGGTGGGTCCATTTTTTTTTTTTTTTTTTTTTTTTTTTTTTGCCTTTCATTTTACCATCTTCTTCGACTATTATAACATATACCATCACAAACAATGTAATAAACTGCCTAATTTTGCGTGTTATGTCTATTGGAAAGTAGTGTGCAGTAGTTTCTGTACAATCAGATTCCCCATCGTGTATTAAAGCTAAGGCGATGATCTCCCACATGCCCTGCAATATCAAATCGTCCAGTTCGTTATCACGATTTCTCAAAATCGGCTCAGTCAATTTTCTTCAAATTTTCATCAGTCGTCGGTCCTAATAAGGTCAAGTTCCTACATCTTTTTCAATGTCATCAGGTTATTGTGACGTCATCCAGGCGCCATTTTGTGAAAATCAACTTATGGTCATATCTTCATAACGAAATGTCATTTCTCTTTCATATTTGGCATGGTTAAGGTCACTGTCATTCCAGTCAAGGTCATTTCGTTAAACGCGCGTGTACGCGTACGTCCGCGCGTCCGTGCGTGCGCAAAATTAAGAAATGATTCAAATCCTCCCAAATTCATTTTGCACTCGTTTTATGTCATTTCAAGCACTTTTCAAAAAATCGCCCCTAAAAGTGAACCTGAATGGGCGACTTTGGTTATTGTGGTTATCATCATTATTGTTGTCATTATGATCATCATTATCAATATATCATTATCGTAATTATTATCACTTATATGACCATCTTATCATCATTTTCGTCAACATTATCATGATTATTATCTTGCAGAAATATTATCACATCTGACAAAGCAATTTGCCACTGGGACAGACAGACCACCTAATTCGTCTTCAGTGACGAATTAAATTTCTAGTTCAATTTGATTTTGATTTGATTTGATTTGTTTCCACGATCGGTTTACATTTGTACATGAGAAAGCAAAATATAAGTATATAAATCAAATGGCATAATACAAAGGATAATACATAATAACAGCTCAGTATAATAAACATCTTCCAGTAGAGTTAATAAACGCATACAGTATATACACTTGTGGGGGAACCTATTAAAAGCGAGGCTTGTCGAGTTAGGTCCCCATTTAACAAAGAAAAGGAGCTGGAAAGTAGAATTATGAGATTAAGATGAGAAGAAACAAAGAGAGGACGGAAATCAGCGGATGGAAACAGAAGAGAACATAAAAAAGGAAATAAACTCAGCTTAAGTAATTACAGACCCATCTCACTCCTAACTTCACTATCGAAAATCCTTGAAAAAATTATATACAAACGTACGGTATCCTTTCTTAAAGACAACAATATTTTTTGCAACTTCCAATTTGGATTCAGAGAAAAACACAGCACTTCCCAAGCAGTCTTAACTCTTATTAACACAATAGCCAGCGCCATCGATAAAGCATCACACACGATTGGAATCTTCCTGGACTTCTCCAAGGCCTTTGACACTATTGATCACACTATTTTATTATATAAATTATCCCATTACGGGATCAGAGGAAAGGCCTTGGAGTGGTTCAGGAACTACCTTTCTAATAGAAACCAATATGTATCACTCAACGGGCACAGTTCTTCTATTAAACCAGTAAATTGTGGAGTACCACAGGGATCTCTCCTTGGTCCCTTGCTTTTTATCTTATACATCAATGACTTTTATAAATCTTCTTCCATTTTATCTTACATATTGTTTGCTGATGATTCCAATCTCTTTTTCTCCCATCGAGACCCCGCAATTTTACTTTCAACAGTCAATTCCGAACTGAGACTTGTTACGGACTGGATAAAGGCGAATAAGTTGTCTCTAAATATAAAGAAAACAAATTACATGCTCTTCAGCAATACTCTTCAGTCCCTGCCGGGTAATATTCTTTTTGATAACATACCTATCGAAAAAGTGAAAACTACAAAATTCCTAGGTATAATAATTGACGATAAGCTCTCCTGGAAACCACATACTGATAACTTGTCAAAACTGATTTCGAGAAACATAGGAGTGATTAACAAGCTGAAATATCAATTCCCATCCTTTATTTTGTTGTCCCTTTACTTAACCTTATGTTTTCCATATCTTAATTATGGAATTTTAGCATGGGGCAACTCTACCGCACAACAATTAAACAGATTACTACTACTCCAAAAAAAGGCCATGAGGATTGTATCTCTTACAGGTTATCTCTCACATACTGACCAGCTCTTTCATAATAATAAAGTTCTCAAAGTATCTGACTTATATCTTTATAATCTGGGTCAATTTATGTTCCAACTAATCAATAATGAACTTCCAAATGCTCTCTCAGACCTTTTCACAACTAACAATACACTCCACAACTACCCAACAAGACAATCAAACTTTTTCCATCTTCCCCGCACGAGAACGCTCTTAGCGCACAAAACATTCGTCTTTACAGGTCCCAAATTTTGGAACAGTCTCGATCCAAACCTTAAGGAAATAGAGAGACTGCACCGTTTTAAAAAAGAACTGAAATCTCTTTTGCTAAAACCATATACTAAAATGCTGCATGGTTGCTGATCTCGATCTGCACTTCGCTTCTCTCTTCTCTCTTCTCTTTTCTCTCTCTTCTCTCTCTCTCTCTCTCTCTCCCTTCCACTCTCTATAATTAGTTAATCCTTTTATGTTCTCTTCTGTTTCCATCCGCTGATTTCCGTCCTCTCTTTGTTTCTTCTCATCTTAATCTCATAATTCTACTTTCCAGCTCCTTTTCTTTGTTAAATGGGGACCTAACTCGACAAGCCTCGCTTTTAATAGGTTCCCCCACAAGTGTATATACTGTATGCGTTTATTACCTCTACTGGAAGATGTTTATTATACTGAGCTGTTATTATGTATTATCCTTTGTATTATGCCATTTGATTTATATACTTATATTTTGCTTTCTCATGTACAAATGTAAACCGATCGTGGAAACAAATAAAATCAAATCAAATCAAAAAGGCACGTAGACCTTGAATAATAAATATCTAATGCAGTGAAATAAGTAAAAAAAAAAAAAAAAAAAAAAAAAAAAAAAGGATTACTAATTATAGAGAGTGGAAGGGAGAGAGAGAGAGAGAGAGAAGAGAGAAAAGAGAAGAGAGAAGAGAGAAGCGAAGTGCAGATCGAGATCAGCAACCATGCAGCATTTTAGTATATGGATTTAGCAAAAGAGATTTCAGTTCTTTTTTAAAACGGTGCAGTCTCTCTGTTTCCTTAAGGTTTGGATCGAGACTGTTCCAAAATTTGGGACCTGTAAAGACGAATGTTTTGTGCGCTAAGAGCGTTCTCGTGCGGGGAAGATGGAAAAAGTTTGATTGTCTTGTTGGGTAGTTGTGGAGTGTCTTGTTAGTTGTGAAAAGGTCTGAGAGAGCATTTGGAAGTTCATTATTGATTAGTTGGAACATAAATTGACCCAGATTATAAAGGTATAAGTCAGACACTTTGAGAACTTTATTATTATGAAAGAGCTGGTCAGTTTGTGAGAGATAACCTGTAAGAGATACAATCCTCATGGCCTTTTTTTGGAGTAGTAGTAATCTGTTTAATTGTTGTGCGGTAGAGTTGCCCCATGCTAAAATTCCATAATTAAGATATGGAAAACATAAGGTTAAGTAAAGAGACAACAAAATAAAGGATGGGAATTGATATTTCAGCTTGTTAATTACTCCTATGTTTCTCGAAATCAGTTTTGACAAGTTATCAGTATGTGGTTTCCAGGAGAGTGTGTGTAACTGTGTAACTGTGTTTTAACAGACGTGTATCAATCAGATATGATTATTTACGTCTGGGACCGACCTTTAACGTCACCATCCGAAAGACGTGACTTTTTTTCGAACCTGGGTCCGCTGAATCAGTTTATAACTTCTACTGTTAGCTGGATTACAGGCGCACGCCACAACGCCCAGCTTATCGTCAATTGTTATACCTAGGAATTTTGTAGTTTTCACTTTTTCGATAGGTATGTTATCAAAAAAGAATATTACCAGGCAGGGACTGAAGAGTATTGCTGAAGAGCATGTAATTTGTTTTCTTTATATTTAGAGACAACTTATTCGCCTTTATCCAGTCCGTAACAAGTCTCAGTTCGGAATTGACTGTTGAAAGTAAAATTGCGGGGTCTCGATGGGAGAAAAAGAGATTGGAATCATCAGCAAACAATATGTAAGATAAAATGGAAGAAGATTTATAAAAGTCATTGATGTATAAGATAAAAAGCAAGGGACCAAGGAGAGATCCCTGTGGTACTCCACAATTTACTGGTTTAATAGAAGAACTGTGCCCGTTGAGTGATACATATTGGTTTCTATTAGAAAGGTAGTTCCTGAACCACTCCAAGGCCTTTCCTCTGATCCCGTAATGGGATAATTTATATAATAAAATAGTGTGATCAATAGTGTCAAAGGCCTTGGAGAAGTCCAGGAAGATTCCAACCGTGTGTGATGCTTTATCGATAGCGCTGGCTATTGTGTTAATAAGAGTTAAGACTGCTTGGGAAGTGCTGTGTTTTTCTCTGAATCCAAATTGGAAGTTGCAAAAAATATTGTCTTTAAGAAAGGATACCGTACGTTTGTATATAATTTTTTCAAGGATTTTCGATAGTGAAGTTAGGAGTGAGATGGGTCTGTAATTACTTAAGCTGAGTTTATTTTCTTTTTTAAATATAGGGACGACTTTTGCAGTTTTCATTTTGATGGGAACCACTCCTGAGTTTAGAGACAGATTAAAAATGTGCATTAGGGGTTCTGCTATTTGAAATACTATTTGTTTTAGTATACAGTTGTCTAGACTATCGTGGCCGTGGCTTTTTTAATTTGGTAGATCGTTTATTATATTACATACTTCATAAACAGTGACGGGAGTGAAAAAGATCGTGTTTGTGACTGGGTTATCCAGATAATTGAAAAATGATTTGTTTATAGGAGGAATGTTTTTGGCCAAGTTCTCTCCAATGTTTGCAAAGTATGTGTTAAAAGTTTCGGCTAGACGGTTAGGTTCAGAAATAACAGAACCGCTTTGTTCAATTTGTGAGATTTGAGCTTTAGTTGAGCCTTTATTCAGTACGTTGTTGATAATTTTCCATGTTTGTTTAATGTCGTTTTTATGTTCATTAAATTTGTCTGTAAAATACTTCTTTTTTTTCTAGACGGAGAATACGAGTAAGAGTGTTTCTGTAGGTTTCATACTTTTTCTTTAGTGATGGATCGGTTTTTGATTTATAAAACATGTTATTTTTTCGGTTGATTGATTTCAGTAAAGATTTTGAGAGCCAAGGCGCTCTCGGTACTTTTTTATAGCTGGAGCGATTCTTTTCACGGAGGGGGATGTGTGTATTGAGGTGCGACATGATTGTGTTCATAAAAGCGTTAAACGCTTCGTTAGCGTCGTTCGAGTTGAATACTTCCGTCCAATCAGCATTCGTTAAACCTTCTTTAAACAAGGACAAATTCTGTTCATTTATAATTCGTACTTTTTCTCTTGTAGAACATTTGGAATGATCACTCAACATATCCATATGACAAAAAACAGGAAAATGATCAGTGAGATCAGATAAAACTATGCCGGATTCGGGGAGAGGTTGAACATTAGTGAGAATATTGTCTATTAGAGTGGCTGATTGCTCCGCCATTCGAGTCGGTTTTACTATTAGGGGGGCAAAGGAATTACTTAATATTATTTCAAGAAAATCTTGTGATACCGAATTAGAATGAGAGTGTAACAGATTAATGTTGAAGTCTCCTAGTATGAAACATTGTTTATCTTTTAGGATCGGAAGCGATAGCATTTCATTGAAATATGTAGTAAAATCGTTTGGATGGGATTGAGGGGGTCTGTAAATTACCCCAATTATGATGTTCTTACTTCTCGCTATGTCGATTTCAATGAAGAGAGTTTCCATTGTGTTGTTCATTGTGGTCAGATTAATCACACATTGATTACAGTTGTGAAATTTGGGGGAATAGATTTTTAAGTCAAATAGAAAAGTTAACGAAATTACAAAAGAAAGCTGCCAGATTGATATTAAATTGTAATATATATATACTCCATCTAATAAATTATTATTTGCTCGCCTGAAATGGATGCCTTTTGAGGAACGCGTTAAATATTTTAGATGTATATTTGTTTTTAAATGTCTTAATGATTTGTCTGCTGATTTTTACAAAAGTGTTTTTAAAGAAGTCTCAACGAAACATAATATTAACACTCGACAATGTGCTAATCATGACCTCATAATTGGTAAATGTCATACAGAATATTATAAGAATACAATATCTTATGATGGTGCAACTCTGTGGAATAATTTGCCTATAAATATCAAGCAATCAAGTAATTTAAACAATTCTAAATTTTCCTTGAAGAAGCATTTTCTGAATCTGAGTTAAGATATTGTCACTGTTTGGAATCAACATTATTTTTCTGCTCCCAAGGTTGTTTTGTTCTTTTCTCTCTCTCTCTCTCTCCTTCTTCCTCTTTTGGTCTTCCCTCCCTACGCTTCCATTGCCTCTCTCTCTCTCTTTCTCCATGCCTAATTTTTAATCTTTTTTCCTCAATTTCCTTTCCCTGTCTCTTATTCTTCATATTTTCTTTATTTATCCTTACTCACATCAGCAAGTTTAATAGTTATGGTTTTTGACACTGATTATTTATTGTGGTTTAGTTTGGGTTTAATTTTATTGAATTCGTTTATAATTACTTATGTTATTGCTTATTTGATATATGTATGCTCCTCTGATTGTATTTCAAATCATTTTAATTGTATATAGTTTTTGTATTTTCAGGGCCCCATGGAAGATCAACTTTTGTTGAATGGGCTACCCTGACGAAATATCAATAAAATAAATAATTTAAAAAAAATGATAAAAAATACTGAGTATTGACTATATTTCTCAAGCAACATTCTCATATGATTATCGAATTCTATTTCAGGCTTTGTGTCAACTAATATCATACTTGCAATGATGCTTGTGGTGGTGTTCTAAAACCTCTGAAAGTAGCTCAGTCCTTTTCAAGGAAATCCTAGCAAAAGCGCGTTTGCGCTTTGAGGCACGCGTATTGAAAATTGTAAAAATAACGCATTCGCGCTCTCTTGCCCCAGAGACTGGCAGAGAGCAATTTTATTGGCTGAGCGTGATGAAAATGAAATCTAACGACATTTCTTATTGGGTATCGCACATAAATGGGCGTGTCTTAGATGAGATAAAATCTCGCTGAAATGGTTCTCAGAATACCGATTTAAAAAGATTTTAAGGGTATTTTATCTCACTGACTTAAAATCTCAGACTTCATCTGAGATAAAATGAATCTCAGAATACCGCCCCTGGACTTTATCTTTAAACAAAGCTTGACTGGGAGCTTGCATTTGGCTGATACGTCATTCAATGCACTGTCTTTTATTATGATTTTAACGGGAGATATGGCACTGCTCTCAAACCCACAATGCCCTTTTTCTCCAGTTGATTTTCATGTAAGACCAAATCCAAATTTGATGCCTCTAATTATCAAGAGCCTAGTGAATGTGAGGTCTCATTTAAGGTTGCATGCCAACTAGTGCTCAAGTGGTGTATCTTGAGATTATGGCGCTCTGAGCGCACAATGTGACAATAAATCTTGATTGTAATTAAATGCAATAAATGTGACACTATACAACTGCTGTACATTTTTTTGCATTTTTAATCCTAATAAAAAAGATAAATTTGCCATGCACTTTACCCAAAAAAATTCGCAAAGGAGCACTGCAATCAAGCGGTATATAGAGTTTCGAAATAGGAACATTGATAAACGGTTTTCTCAAATAGGCGTCAAATTCATGAAAATCCAGGAGAATTCTTATCCAGGAATGCAAATTAAAGTAAGGATTTATTTCAAATGTTGAGCATTTGAAAGTGCTTTTGTAGTTTTATCCTATATTCGGTGCAAAACAGAGGTAGATGAAACTTAAAGGCCTACATGTAAATTAGGGAGCAGAGCAACGGGAATTACATTTCTTTCCTTTTTAATTTTTTTTAAAACTCTTTAAAAAGCAATTTCTAAACTATATGTCATAATCATACGTTTAATAGGCGAGGACATTTTTTACAAGATCCTGAAGCAACGTAAATATGAGGGAGCAGTGCGATAGGATATAACTTCAAATAAAATCACTCTGAGACACATAGATAACTGCGAATAGGAATGAGTTAAGTTGTGAACATGTGAGGTAAACTGTTTTCCTTCCAGGTGTATATAAACTTTTGGCCCAAACTGTACTTACAAGATATATTCGATGCATCGTACCCTGGATTGGGGGTGCAAAATTGAAGAGAATGTTGAGTTCTGGTAAAGGTGAAAAATAATATGTGAGACAGTGATGTGGTCAAGGCCCCAAAACTCAAGGCCAAGGTTAAGGTTTTGAATAGCAAGGCCAGGGCCAAGGCCAAAGCATTAATAAAGAAAGGAGGGGGAAATGGAACATACAAAGACGGAGGTCACACACACACACAAAGAAAGTAGGCAATTCGTATGTACTACATTATCAACCTTTCCGAATTGCTTTCAGAGAGTTTCTTTTGCAATGTAATTGCATGAACAGAACTCAACTTTATTTTTATACTTATAAATGAGACTTACCAGTACAATTTACCCCATCTCCGGGGTATCCAGTCATAGAAGTGCAGTTGTAGCTTCAATCCGTGTTCGTACAGGTTCCATCTCTTGGCAGTTATCCATGCCTGTTGAACATTCATTTGTACCTAAAATGGTGAAGTTGAAAATATCTCGATTGTATCTAAAATTCAAAGGTGAAAATACATACATTTACTACATAAATATTGACAGTGACTAGAACATCCGTTTGTATTCAAAATATACATTTACAGTGACTCTAGAACATTAATTTGTTTGTATCTAATATGTTTCAGGTACCAACGCACCCACACGTTTGGAGCACGATGAAAATGGTGTAAATATCGTTTCGCCTAACTACCCATCCAACTATCCAAACAATACGTTCGAGGAGTGGCAGTTTATTGCACCGCCCAGTAGTGCCATCATTGTCCGGTTCTATGACTTTCATTTCGATTGTTATACGAATCGGGACAAAGTCGAAATCTATTCTGGATACACAGCAGAGTTTATGGATACTCAACAGATATTACAGTTTACCTGTTCAACACTACCAGGTGATGTAGTCTCATATGCCCCCTATCTTTGGATCCGTTTCACAAGTGATGGTGTAGTTAACTCTCGTGGATTTAACGCCACAATATCGGCTTACACAGCATCAGGTATGTCCCAGTTTCAACTCTACAATATAAAACAAAAGAATACAGGACAAATTTCTGGGTCATATATCACGTATTAGTCTTTGCAGTGGCGTAGCCAGGATTTTTCTAAAGGGGGAGGGGCAAAAAATGCAGGGCTGTCAACTTTGGGGAACTGCTTGAACTGCTTGGAGGGAGATCCGTATTTTTTTCTTCTCACCAGCCCTCCAAAACTCGCTCGTGGGGGGGGGGGGGGGGGGGGTGGTTATCAGATGTTTTCCTCCATAATTCTCTGACAAGCAAAAAAACCATCAACAACCAAAAAAAACAAAAAAAGGGTTTTTCGCCAGTGGGGGGGGGGGGGGAGGGGTGGTTATATGTTTTCCTCCATTATTCTCTGACAAGCAAAAAAGAAAAAAAAGAAAAAAATAGTTTTTTCGCCGGACTTGCACCTCCGCCACTGCCCTATAACCTTTCTTTTTGTCAAAAGTTGTCAGCCCCCCCCCCCCCTCTTGGCTACGCTAGTGAATCTTTGTCATTTATCTAAATTTTGATTGATTAAAAATGATAAAAAGAATTTAATTTAAACATTAGAAAATAACATATAAATATATAACCATAAATATTTTCCAAGAAAAAGGAAATAAAAAGATTTGTCAGTATCTAATTTGTTTCAAAAAAATCTCTGGCAAGAAAAACAAACCAACAAAAAACGGTTATTATGATTTAAAGGTGCAAAACACACATTTCACATAATAATAATAATAATAATGATGATAATAATAATGATATCAATAATGATAATAATAATAATGATAATAACAATGATAAAAATAACAATACAATCATAAGTTGGATGTATTTACACAAGTGTAGCCTCATTAGATTTGTAGTGACGAACTACCATTTTTGCGGATACTGTAGATGCGGATTAATTAAATTGAATATTTGAGTGAAATTGTCATTGGAATTGAACCGTAACGTGTTATTTCTTCTTAAATAAGAATTAATGGAAATTATTGCTTTAGGAGGAGTATTAATGAAATAGTAGATTTCCTCGATTCGCCACTGTTATATTTGTTCAGTTCCACAGAATTGTTAATTGTTATTTTTTTAACGGTTTGAAAATGGAACTATATTGTTAGAGAAACGCACGAATACCAATGTTAGGTGTTTTTGGTGACACGTCGGGCAACACCCACGCTATACGTTCATTGGCACACTAGTAATAGCAGCCGACAGACGTTTGGGCGCTATTCGTGCGTTCGTGTTGGAATAGCCAAGTTTTCGACCGTTTAAATATGGGCATGCTGACGTGGCTTTAAGGGACGCCATGTTTAGGGCGTGACTTTATAATGGAGCTGACTTGGCTTATACACCACGTAGGGGATTTGTTGTATACCCAATGAAATAAACAACTTAAACGCTAGCTACCGTCTTCACGACTCCAGATTTGTTGGCTCTAAAAAGGTGTGTCGACAGAGACACCAAAGTGGTGACCCCGACGTGATCTGGAAGAAGCCGACGTGATATCAACGGAGAGTCGACGAGGTTCAACGAAGAGCCGACGTGGTACGCCGAGAGCCGACGTAATTGGGCCGAGCCGACCTGACTTTGGGCCGATGTGACTGGCTGATGTGAACTTAGCAGACCAGAGCTTCGAATACCCGGCTTGATCGAAGGGCTGATGTGATTGAAGACTCGACGTGATTTTACAAATTATATTATGGAAATATAACTTTGCCGTGAACAGTGTAAATCCTTATGAATGATATTGAATTCGCTACATGCATTTGTATTTTATTAATTTTGATGGTTGTAAAATAATTGAAGTTAACGAGTATTAATAACTGATTTTAAACCAATAATCCAAGATCACGTGATCACAATGACAGATCAAAGTACTAGTAGTAACGCGGAGGAAGGAGCACAGTCATTGAGCGCGGTGGCAATAAAACTGTCGGCTTTTTGGAAAACAGATCCCCTGGTGTGGTTTGCTCAGGCTGAAGCACAATTTACAACGCGAGGAATTGCTGCCGATGCGACAAAATACGCGCACGTAATTGCAGCGCTCCCTCAAGAAGTGGCTCAAGAAATACGAGACATTTTGATAAATCCACCCGCGACTGACAAATATCAGTCACTAAAAGACAAGTTGATCGCACGCGTGAGTGCATCTGAGCAACGGCACGTACAGATGCTTTTGACGGAGGAAGAGCTTGGGGACAGGAAACCCTCGCAACTTCTCCGTCGAATGGAGCAGCTCTTAGGCGACCAAAAGCTAGAAAAGGGTATTTTCAAACAGCTTTTTCTACAAAGACTCCCGGTCAATGTCAGATTAATATTGGCATCAACTGGCGAAGCGCTATCCCTGAGCGATTTGTCGGAACTAGCAGACAAAATAATCGAAGCGCAGCCCGAAAATTGTGGCGCTATATCGGCTGTCGCGCAGAATACCGAACAAGCCAAACCGCGCAATGATCTGGAAAATCAAGTCAGCGAGCTAACTCGGTTAGTTAGGGAACTCACGACCGTTGTTGGACACATGCAGCGACGCCAAAGTCGTAGTAGAAGTCGTAGGCGTGACACAAGCGCAAGACGCGACGCACAGTCTAACACCGGTGCAGCAGCCAGCGAACTATGTTGGTACCATAGCAAGTATGGCGATAATGCCCATCGCTGCCGTCCCCCGTGTGCGCACCAGACGGAAAACTAGCGGACCAGCGGATAGCGGCGGTGAACCCGGCTGGTCAAACGGAGAGCCGCCTGTTCTACGTTAGGGATATTGATGCACACACGAAATTTCTTGTCGATACCGGCGCAGCAGTCTCGGTATTTCCCGTGACTAAGCAGCAGCACGCTTGTAAATCCGACATGACACTGAAGGCAGTCAATGGCTTAATCATTGACACTTACGGGCGACGTTCGCTCACCCTGAACTTGGGTCTACGGCGCAATTGTCAATGGGTATTCATTATCGCCGATGTGGCTACACCCATACTAGGTGCCGATTTTTTGCACCACTTTCGATTGCTCGTAGATATGCACCGATACAAATTGATCGATAGCGTAACTGGATTAAATGTAACGGGCAAGCTTTCGGACTCTCCGCGTATTAGCCCAGTTATCAATACAACCGACAATACAGATCCGTTCCATGAACTTCTGCGCGCGGAGTACAGCGACATCACTGTACCCATCTACAAAGCGCAGGCGTTGAAGCACGATGTAGTTCACTACATCGACACCCGCGGACCTCCAGTGAACGCAAAACCACGCAGACTTGCTCCGGACAAGTTGAAGATAGCGCGAGATGAATTTCAGCACATGCTAGACTTGAATATTATCCGCCCGTCAAGCAGCCAGTGGTCTTCGCCACTACATATGGTTCCAAAGAAAACCCAAGGTGACTGGCGACCTTGCGGCGACTACCGGGCGTTGAATAACAGAACCATACCTGACAGGTACCCCGTGCCGCATATTCAGGATTTTTCATCCGGTTTGAAAGGCGCACGGATCTTTTCGAAGGTCGACCTGATACGAGCCTATCACCAAATACCAGTGCATCCCGACGATATTCACAAGACGGCGAGTACCACCCCGTTTGGTATGTTCGAATTCTTGCAAATGCCTTTCGGTCTTAGGAATGCGGCGCAAACCTTCCAGAGGTTTATCGATGAAGTAGTGCAAGGCCTACCGTTTGCATATGCGTATATCGATGATTTGCTGATCGCAAGCAGCAGCGAAACTGACCATGAGCAGCATTTGCGCATGTTGTTTGAGCGCTTCCGGAAATACGGTGTCGTCGTTAAATCCGAAGAAGTGCGAGTTTGCGAAGAGTGAACTAGATTTTCTTGGATACCATATCAACTGCAACGGCGTTAGCCCTCTTCCTGCGCGCGTGGAGGCTCTTCAAGCGTGCAAGGTTCCGAATAACCTCAAGGAGCTACGCGGTTTCCTCGGTCTTGTAAATTTCTATAGGCGATTTGTGCCTGGTTGCGCCGAAATCTTGATGCCGCTCACTGACCTCCTCAAGAGCCAACCACGAAGGTCACGCAAGCCGCTTCATTGGACGCCAGCATGTGAAGCAGCTTTTGCGTGCATTAAGACAGAGCTAGCCAAGGCAACTCTCTTAGCGTATCCAAACAGCGACTTTCCGCTGAGTATTGCATGCGATGCTTCTGACAGAGCTATCGGCGGAGTCCTTCAACAGTTGAAGGACGGCGCGTGGCAACCTCTTGCATTTTTCTCAAAGAAATTGCAGCCGGCAGAAACCAGATATAGTGCATTTGGACGCGAACTGCTTGCAATATACTTGGCGATCAAACACTTTCGTTACATGCTTGATGGACACACCTTCTGTGTGTTTACCGACCACAAGCCCCTGACCTATGCGTTTAATGCCAAACCAGACCGTCACAGTCCGCGCGAAATCCGTCACTTGGATTTTATTTCGCAATTCACGACTGACATAAGATTTGTCAAAGGTCAGGACATAATAGTGGCCGATACGCTGTCCAGACCAAGCACGAACGCTTTGTACACGGACACATGCGTTGATTACTCCGCGATCGCCGATGCGCAAAAGACCGATACAGAGTTGAAAGCATTGCTCGCATCAGGATCCGATACCAGCATGGTACTCAAATCGGTGCCGCGTATTATGTCCGGAGGAACTATTGTCTGTGATGTGTCTCATGGCCGCACTCGTCCGTTCGTGCCGAAGAGCCATCGAAGGGCTGTGTTCAATGCTGTCCATGGCCTGTCACATCCGGGCGTGCGCGCCACGCAACGAGCTATTAGGTCGCGTTTTGTTTGGCCCGGCGTGAACAACACTGTTCGCAAGTGGGCACAAGAGTGTTTGCCTTGTCAAAAGTCTAAGACGCATAAACACACCCGAGCACCGCTTGGTACGTTTAGCACACCGGATGCAAGATTTGCCCACGTGCACATTGACTTAGTTGGACCTTTGCCTCCGTCTAATGGTTATACCTACTTGCTTACATGCATAGACAGGTTTACGCGATGGCCTGAAGCTATTCCGTTAACAGATATCTCTGCTGAACACGTTGCAAAGGCCTTCATCCAAAGATGGATTGCGGTATTCGGTGCACCCGATGTCATTACTACCGATCGTGGTCGACAGTTTGAACAAAACTTTTCGCCGAACTTATGAAATTACTTGGAACCACGCGGATACGTACAACCGCATATCACCCGGCTGCGAATGGAATGATAGAAAGATTCCACCGACAGCTTAAAGCCGCACTGAAAGCGCACGACGATGCTAGACTTTGGCATGAGCATCTGCCCCTCACACTTCTTGGTATTCGTACCACCGTAAAAGAGGACTTGTCATGCTCGCCTGCGGAGTTAGTGTACAGGACTACTCTGCGATTGCCTGGGCAGTTCATAGGAAGCAAGCATGTTGACGTGGATCCAGGCAATTACGTGTCGCGTTTGCGTCAGCACATGGCTGCGAGTACAGCCACACCAACAAGGGCGAAAGACGGCCGAAGTTACGTCCCTCGAGACTTGCTGAAATGCTCGCACGTTTTTGTTAGAGTGGACGCGGTGCGCAAGCCTTTGGAACAGCCTTACAGAGGGCCATACAAGGTTGTAAAGCGTAATGAAAAGTTCTTTACGATCAACCTTAGCGGGAAGCGCGACCGGGTTAGTATCGATCGCTTAAAGGTCGCGTATGTTGAGCAGCATGCTACACCAGAGGAGGAGGAAATGGTCACTGCCCCCAGTGCCTCGGTCCGTCAAACCAGATCCGGGAGGCAGGTCCACTTCCCCAAACGTTATATAGCAGTTTGTGATTAACTGGCTTCAATAATTACATTGATTGCGAAACATTTGTTACATGATGTTGTATTATATGTAGTGATAGTATGGTACAATCATCGTAAGCAAGTGATTTTTCAAATGACTTGCTTACTACGGGGGGATTTAATGTAGTGACGAACTACCATTTTTGCGGATACTGTAGATGCGGATTAATTAAATTGAATATTTGAGTGAAATTGTCATTGGAATTGAACCGTAACGAGTTATTTCTTCTTAAATAAGAATTAATGGAAATTATTGCTTTAGGAGGAGTATTAATGAAATAGTAGATTTCCTCGATTCGCCACTGTTATATTTGTTCAGTTCCACAGAATTGTTAATTGTTATTTTTTTTTTTTGAAAATGGAACTATATTGTTAGAGAAACGCACGAATACCAATGTTAGGTGTTTTTGGTGACACGTCGGGCAACACCCACGCTATACGTTCATTGGGACACTAGTAATAGCAGCCGACAGACGTTTGGGCGCTATTCGTGCGTTCGTGTTGGAATAGCCAAGTTTTCGACCGTTTAAATATGGGCATGCTGACGTGGCTTTAATGGACGCCATGTTTAGGGCGTGACTTTATAATGGAGCTGACTTGGCTTATACACCACGTAGGGGATTTGTTGTATACCCAATGAAATAAACAACTTAAACGCTAGCTACCGTCTTCACGACTCCAGATTTGTTGGCTCTAAAAAGGTGTGTCGACAGAGACACCAAAGATTTGATATTGCTCTTTCTGAGGGCCATGCTATCATTATCTTTGCCCCGGCATGGTCAGTTACTCATTAAATACACCTGGGTCGAGAGGGAGAAATCTGGGTAAAATACCTCGCCACAGGATGTAAGCATCGAGCAAGGATTGAACCCACGAGTTATCTTATTAGAGTCAACAGCGCTCACCAATATGCCGCCTTGCTCCCACACAATTATTACATTATCATGCACCTCTTATTCATTCCTTTAAGTTTATAATTATTCGGTCTTTAAGTTTACGTTTTAAAAGGAATTTCTTTCATTCTTTCTTGTTTGTTTCTTGTTTCTCTTGGTTTTCTTAATATAAATCAGACAATAAAGATCCCGTTGGTGAATGCCATGGTGACATTAGAATAGGCACTATGGAAGGCTTGAATTCATCAACGGTTATGTTCTCTATCAATGTGACTGATAACGTCTTTATACATGTGTGTGTGTGTATACATGTATATGTTGATATTTCACGTACTGGCATTGACGTAGGCAAAGACAAAGACAAAGACAAAGACACAGTTAATGCATCGTAGCCAGTAAGTTTGATGTTTTATTATATTTATATATATACAGTTGGGCCCAAAATAATACATACACCTTTGTAATAAAACAATATACATTTCACAACTTCACTCATTCCTGCAAACTTTCCTCTTTAGGAGGACAGACATGTTTGGTCTCTGCTTAATGATTATAGGATATACCTCAAATAAAATAACTGAGACACATAGACTACTGCGAATAGGAATGAGTTAAGTTGTGAAAATGTGAGGTAAACTGTTTTCCTTCCAGGTGTATATAAGCTTTGTTTTATATTGATATATTTTTTTAAAACTTTTTTTTGTGGGGGGGGGGGGGGTATTGGCCTACCTCTTATTATTATTATTATTATTAATTATTATTTGTTCTTTGTTCATTTCTCCTGATTGTGTATCTCAATATTCTTTTACCATCCATTGTAAAGAATCATCCTGGGTAAAAAAAAAAGATAAATAAATAGATTTATAAGTAAAGAAAAGTAATTACGAGGTACACAATATATATTTCGCAGAAAAACTTGTACTCCACTAATTCTGATTTTTTTGATCTTCTCAAACATCTAGATACATATAATTTAGATCATAGATCAAAGCTCAAAAGAGCCTTTTTATAAAATGTATTGTGAAGAAATGTGAAGTGTAATCTTCTCCTTCTTCTCCATGCTTACACACAATGCTAAGCTTTATTGGTAATGGTTTTAAATAACATTTACATAGTTTAACCCTTTCAAGACAATTGACCACATTTTGTGGTTTGGCTCAATAACTTTTGATGCAGAGCTCTAAAAAATATACCACATGCATGAGTAGAAAGAGCAAAATTTTCTGCACACACTATGTCCATTTTTATTGCGTGACCATATTGCGTTTGATGCCAGGAATTTTAAAAACAAGAATAAGCTTTGAGATCCTTAAATTGGCAACACATTGAGAGGTTTAAAATCATTGTTTTTCATCAAAATTGGCAATTTCTTTCAACTATGCAACAAATTTCTAACCATGTATATTGTTTTCAAAGACATTACACCTTATTTGAACCATGTAGCACTAAAAGAAAAATATTATTGTTGCCAATTTGAAGAACAAAATGTGATCAATTTAGCCCTTAAATAATCCCTGTCCTGAAAGGGTTAAGGACAAGCTATTCAAAAATCTATGGCACTTAGTGAGGGTATCTGTAATATGATTTTAACTAACACATTTAGGGACCCCTGGAAGCCCTAATTGCTTTTATAGTTCATTTCATGGTTTCCTGTTAAATTACAATATTTATGATAAATACAATGATTTGAATTACATATAATTCCCCAGACAGAAATAACCGTCTGTTATGGGGAAATCTTTAATATTTCGGACATTTTTCAACCTTCCCGGAGGTCAGTGGAGCCAGACGTGGTCTCAGTGGAACAACCGACGATAAAGAGAGACTGAAGCTGTCTTATAATACTCATGAAAGATAAATGGAAATGTCCTGTAAACTTACCTGTAATTTAGGAGGGCTAAATTTCTGCTTCATCATGTACGGTCAACAGTATTTGAATAACATTTCTTGGGTTCCTTTCCATTTTGATCTGTTGTAAAAAGAAATAATCAAAAATTAAAAATTAAAACACAGTTGTCACTTTGTTTTGGTCTTTCTTGATACAGTCATAGTTACATTGATAATAGTTATTTTTATCAGGCAAATAAATTCCAATCCATTATTTGTCATAGGTTAAAATTCAATAATCATCAGCTATCTTATGTTTATTAAGGTGCATTCAAGCTATATAAGTTTCTTGGAAAGAAAAGGAAACAGCCTCAGCAACAAAACTTTCTAGTGTGTCTGAAATTTTGAACAGGGATCACTAAACTGGCTTTAAAGCTCATGTACAGTATTGGTAGCAAAAAGGAAATAGGAAAGCAACATGTTAAATATAGTCTCATGTTGTTCTCCTTGTATCAAAAGATGTCTGTAAGAGATCATTTGGTATTCCATCTATGATTTCTGGTGAATTTCAGTGTAAATATCTGTAAGGAATGCTTGATCACTGCCATTATGCTAGGACCCTTCCACCCCGACGGCTCCCCGCACAGCAATCTTGGGGCTTCGCATAGAGACAGCGTGTGTGCACTGTGTGTAGCTACTCATCATTTGTTTTACACGTGTGTTTACAGTGTATAGCACATGCTGCCTTTGTTGGGATTTTACGTGCCTGTCCCGGCACATAAATTAGTTTTTGCCTCTTATTTGTTTAATATTGAACTTTAGGAGGCAAAATCTTCACAGTGTCTTAGTATTGCTAGTATCTTGCTATTTATCAACAAAAATGGAAGAAATCTGACGAACAGTTTTTGAGGGCTTACCAAAACTTTACATGACCTTTAACACCAGACTGAAGTTTTGCTCAAAATACACCCCCCCCAAAGGTCTATCAGACTCCAGTTAACTTACAATCAGTTTAATTGACGAAATAGCATGAATTAAACCAAATATGATAATAGATCCAAGTCTTTAAAGAACGAAAAAAAAGTCAGGCATGAAAATGAAGTTGAACAGAGTTCTTATCAAACATGGATAGACCTACTTTGACTTCGTCCCCCAAGCACAGCTTTAGCCCTAGCTAAGTCTACATCTACTCAAGATACTATTTTTCAGACTTCGGTTTATGGAATAAAATGTCAAAAAATATTTTGAGTTCAAATTTTGGTCTGCATACCTTATCAAAATCATCGACATCGTAGAATCCCACCACACAGTCACAGATTCCAAATCCAGCCGTACGTTAGATCCAAGACCAAGTTGGACTAACGAATACTGGTACAAATGAACTCTTGTATGTCCTTTTAAAATTTAGAGAAATTATTATAGATCACCTAGAATGGTACAACTTATTGTTATTAATAAACTAAATATACGAAATTTAATGATAATTTGAGCTTTACTCACCTCGTCCTTTTGAACTACAACCTCCCGTTTCGTGTGGGTGACGTCATTGCATATAATCTGCATAATTAATAGGTCTTAAAATGACGAAGTTGAGGTCAAATAAATCTTGATCGATACTATCGAATTATGTACATATTCATGACCTATCCTCCAATCAAAGTATCACAATAAACTGATGCGCACAATAAATATGAATAATGCAACGCCTATTATCGATATCATGACGATAACGGGTGCTTATCGTCCCTTCATATGATCCGAAAGAGGCGGGGCCTATTGCCATTCGCGTAGTGATTTCCGCGCGTGCTGCTTTCCGTCTAGTAATATGCTTGGGGCGGTATTCTGAAAACTGTTATATTTCTAATATTGTTGTATCTCCACAGCTAAGATAAAATTGGTATACTGAAAATTGTTGTAACTTTTGTTCTAACTGTTGTTGTATCTTTGTTCACTCTGCGCAAGATCCTAATTTACATATGCGCCCTGAAGATAATATCATGAGATAATTGGTATTCTGAAATTTATCTTATCTTTTGTTGTATTTTTATATCTTCCATGGTAATTACAACAAAACTTACAACAGCTTCTAGCTGTTGTATCTCATGATCTCAGCAATTTTTCTAGCTCAGAATCAGACAGTATATGCTCGAATAGCAAGATGGAGAGTGTGTGTGATTCAAGATCTCATAGAGGAAAAATCAAGATTGTCATGTTGCATTTTTACAAGAAACACACTCCACAGTAAATTCAGAAAAAAGATGGTACCAAGAATGGGGATACAAGATTATTTTCAATCGCGGCCGATCTGATAGTGCTGGAGTATGTATGCTTTTGAAACCTTCAGCCACTTTTGATTTATTGAACACTGTTAAGGATGATAATGGTGGAACACTTTTGATCACTATTAAGATTAATGAAACTAAGATAACACTTGTTAACAAATACGGCCCAAATAATGACTGCGATAAGTTTTTTACCGCATTACATAATTTGGTTTCAGAACACGGGGAAGAACCTTATCTAATTAGCGGTGATTTTAATACAGTTCTAAATGCTTATTTAGATAAATTCCCAGAATTGTCACAAGATCACCCAAAATGTCAGAAGGCTATTATAGATATGATCTCAGACTTTGAATTGATAGACGTATGGAGATCTTTTCACCCCACAGAGTTAAATTACACGTGGATGTCTCATGACTGTAAAATCGGAAGCCAAATTGATTATTTCTTGGTTTCTGAAAGTCTTATTACATCAGCTGTCAAATGTGATATTAGTTTTGGCTACAAAACCGATCATTTTCAAATATCTTTATCCCTAATGAAATCAGTAACCAAAAGAGGATCAGGATTTTGGAAACTGAATACCTCTCTGTTAGCTAATACAGAAGATGTTGAGATCATTAGAAATGAAATAAATGCTTGATAATGAAAATTTGGACCCCAAAAAGACTTGGGAATTTCTGAAATTCAGAGTAAGACAGAAGTTCATTCATATTTCGAAACAAAAGAAACAAAAGCGTCAAAAAAGATTAAGTCAATTAGAGCAAGAAATAAATGAACTGAATAATAGAGATAATATCAACAACGATGCTCGGTTACTTAATGATTTAAAAAATAAAAAGAGAGAACATAATGAATTACAAGAAGAAATTGTACGGGGTATTATTGTGCATACCAAAGCAAAATGGAGTGCCGAAGGTGAACGCAATACTAAATATTTTTTCAATCTAGAAAAAAGAAACTATCAAAAAAAATGTATCACTAAATTACAGACCGAAGATGGAATTATTACTAATGCGAAACGTATTCTTGAAGAAGAAAGGTCTTTTTATCTTCATTTGTATTCATCAGTCAACAAAGGTGACACATGTTTTGCTCCTATAGATAACCTGAATCTACCAACGCTAGATTCGAGTGACAATAACCTTTTGGGAGATAAGATATCGGAGAAAGAATGTTATGATACTATTTTAACATTTGCTAATGATAAGTCGCCAGGGTCTGACGGTCTCCCCATCGAGTTTTATAAAAAGTCTGACGGATCTTTGGTTGAAGAGTACACCTGTAAGTCAAAGCTCTGATGCCGAGAACAGCGATAACACTGATGGATATGAATCAACCGACTACCGATCAGAAAATGCGGTGAGCGACAAAGAGAAGAAACGCAAAGATCGACAAGAGAGAAAGAGGAGAAGAAAGGGTTCAAATAAAAAATAGTTTGAGTAACTGTATATCATGGAGAAGTGTGTTACTTTCCTATCACTTAATGTGCGGGGGATTAGGAATAATAGAAAAAGAAATTCGATATTTCAATGGCTAAGAAACCAAAAGGCTGATATTTTGTTTCTGCAGGAAACTTTTCTTACACGGGACTTGGAAGAAAAAGTTAAAATAGAATGGAAGGGACTGTCTTTTCATTCATTCGGAAGTAACCATGGAAAAGGTGTTTCGATATTGTGTAAAGAAAATGTAGACATTTGTATTAATTCTAGCAGTATAGATAAGGATGGACGAATAATATTGATTAATACGTGTATTGGTGACAGAAAAATGTGTTTGGTGAATGTATACGCCCCTACAGAAAAGAAACAAAAGGCAACATTTTTGCAACGATTTAGCAACTGGGTTCAATCACATAGCGACTTGACGTCGTATGCATTAGTTTTTGGAGGTGACTTCAACTGCGTAAATAAGCCAGAATTTGATACCCTAGGAGCAAAATCTATTTACAAAAAGTTACCAGAGTATAATCAATTGGTCAAGAAATTCAGCTTAGTTGATATATGGCGAAAATTGCACCCCGAAAGCAGACAATTTACATATAGAAGTACATATCTTAAAATGGCTTCTAGGATAGACTTCTGGCTTGTTGCAGATTGTTTATGTCAATACGTGAGACGGGCATGTATAAAACCTGTAGCTTTATGCCCTGATCACTGTGCAATTACTGTTACAATGGTTATTGATAATGTCAATCGAGGTAGAAGGTACTGGAAGTTAAACAATTCTCTTCTCGTAAATGAAGAATATAAATCTTCAATTAAAAATATTATTAGTGGGGTGAAAGAAATATTGAAATATGACAAAGATATATCATACGTTTGGGAGCTGTGCAAAATAAAGATAAGGGAATATTCTTTACATTTTGCTTAACAATTAAAAAGAAGTGAAAAGACTGATATTATGATTTTAGAAAGAAAATATGAAGAATTGATAAATACCTCCGAAAAGAAGGACAATAAAAAAGAAATAGTAGAGTTAAGGAGAAAAATAGAACAGTATTATCATAAGCAATGTGAAGGTGCACGAGTCAGATCTCGAGTGCAGTATTATGAAGGAGGAGAAACGAATGTAAAATATTTTGTAGAGATGGAAAAGCAGAACGCAGTTAAAAAATCAATAACTTCTTTAAAGATAGGAAGAAAAAGTGAACACAATATGAGTAGGATTATGAATTATGTTCATAAATTCTATTCGAAATTATATAGTTCATCAAAGAAGAATAAAAGTGAGATTAGAGATTATGTTCGGAATATAGAAGGACCAAAGTTAAAAAAAGAGGAGGCTGAAGTATGTGAAGGTAGAATAACAAAATCAGAAATAACTCAGGCATTGAAAAATATGAAACTTAATAAAACCCCTGGTGGAGACGGATTAACCGTAGAATTTTACAAGGAGTTTTGGGAAGATCTGCAGGATTTGGTGATGGAAAGCCTAAATGCGGGTTTTGAGAAAGGACGTTTATCGTATACTCAGCGTAATGGCATTATAACATTATTATATAAGAAAGGAGATAAAGAAGATATTGGAAATTGGAGGCCAGTTACGTTATTAAACGTTGACTACAAACTAGCTGCAATGGTTTTAGCTAACAGGTTGCAAAAAGTATTGTCATTACTGATAGATGAAGACCAAGTTGGATACATAAAGGGTAGAAATGGATGTTATAATGCAAAAATAATTCAGGACGTTATTGATTATACAAAATTTGAAAAAGTTGATGGTTGCCTACTATTTGTAGATTTCTACAAAGCCTTCGATACCCTTGAATGGAATTTCATAAATGAATGTTTAGAAAACTATGGCTTTAATAAGATTTTTAGAAAATGGGTTTCAGTTTTATATACACAGATTTCTAATCGTGTTATTTTAAATGGATATTTCACAGAAACTTTTTTTCCAACTAGAGGGATAAGACAAGGGTGTCCCCTATCTGTCCTACTTTTTATTTTGGCTATTGAAGTAATTAGTAATAAAATAAGGAGCGATGATCAAATTAAAGGAATTTGTATTGGAGAGCAATCAAAAGAAATCAAAATAGGCCAGTTAGCTGATGACATGACGCTTTTCGTTCAAAATATTATTTCAGGGAATAAAGCTCTAGAGTATATCATAGATTTTGGAAATGCTTCAGGTGTTGCATTAAATAAGGATAAAACACAGGCAATGTGGTTGGGGAAGGAGAAACCTTTAAACATGATTAGTGATATTCCATGGGCTGAGAATTATGTTAAAGCTCTTGGCATTTTCTTTTCAAAAAATGAATCCTTGAGTTATGAGTTAAATTGGTCAAAAGAGAAAATAGATAAAATCGAAAAATTATTGAATATTTGTAAACAAAGAAATCTTACATATGAAGGCAAGATAATTATCTTAAAAACATTAATATTATCAAAACTTGTATACACTGCTCAAATTATCTTTTGTCCTAATGATTTGGTTAAGAAAATTGATAAATTGATGATGAACTTTCTTTGGGGATCAAAAGTTACTAAAGTAAAGAGGGCTAACGTGATTGATGATTTGTCAAACGGAGGACTAAATATGTTAGATATACGTTTGCAGTTAAACAGTTTTAAGTTAAAATGGTTATTTAGATACTTCGATGATACAAAATCAAAGTGGAAATGGATGTCTGATTATTGGTTTGATAAGTTGGGGGAAGTTTTATCATAAGAAATTGTAAGTGTGATCCACAATATGTTCTGTCTTTGAAAACAAGAATTCCAGAGTTTTATCGTGAAGTATTATATGTCTACTTTACTCTGAAAAAAGAAAAAATGTTAAAGGAAAACAAGCAGATTAATTCTAGTGTCGAGATATGCAAAGAAATGTTGTGGTTCAATGATAATATTAGACATAATGGAAGGAGGTTGTTATTTCGAAACTGGATACGGTCAAATATTTTATTTGTAGGTGATTTAGTAACTACGAACACCTTTCTTACAGTTAATGAATTAAAAGATAAGTTGGTACATCTTGATGGAAAATGGTTATCAGAGTATACAGTTTGCATTGCGTCATTGCCAAAAAATTGGAGAGAAAAACTAAAAGACAACAACTTATTTTTATTTAGAAGGTTTAAGAACAATATTTTAAAGAATGAATCTTACATATCTTATGCGGTTACAACACTTACTAGTAGTTCTAGTGTAAAGCAGATTTATAATGAGTTATTACAATTAAATTTCGAAATTTCAAGGGCACAATTATTTGGGAGTGAAATTGTCGCAATGGAGAAAAACCATTCATGGACATATACCTGGACATTCAAATTGAAAAAGATTCAAGATAATGTTGTTGCTCAATTCAATTTCAGATTTATGTATAATTTATTGCCAACATTATATAATTTAAAGAAATGGAATATGAGAAATAGTGATATTTGTAGTGAATGTGATCAGGTAGGGGATTTATTACACATGTTTTGGAGATGCCCAGAAGTAAAATTGTTTTGGAAATATATAGAAGAATACATAAGAAGGTGCTCAGATAGAAATTTTAATTTGAAGATTCAGTATGTTGTTTATGGTCTCCAAGAAACCGAGAAAGAAGAAATTAATTTGATATTGAATTATGCACTATTCTCGATTTATAAATGTATCAATATAGGAATAGCTTCTTTGAAAAAGATGAGATGCATTGATTTTAAAATGATGCTTATGTGTTAAAAAGTCGATATGATGTTGAAAGACACAAAAGAACAGAAAATGTGTATATGAGGTTGACAAAATGGAACAGCAAGTTGAACAATTTATGAAATAAATGTTTGTATCATGAATTTTATTTTAATATAGAAGACCAGTTATGGTTAAAACAAAAAAAATAATAAAATCTTTTGGCCAGAAATCAAAATATTGTTATGTTCCGTTTATAATAAAAGTTTTGGGGACAAATCTCTTCCACATTCTATGCGGAGAAGCGTCATTTCTTTGTTACCAAAGAAAGGCAAAAACCTGCTATCTCTCAAAAACTGGCGTCCGATATCACTACTCAATAGTGATTATAAAATTTTAGCAAAAATTCTTTCTCTACGGATTAAGAAAGTTTTACCTAAATTGATAAGTGATGACCAATATGGCTTCCTAAAGGGCCGTTTCATTGGAGAAAACATACGCCTACTAATTGATATTCAAAATTTCTGTATTACTCATAACGTTAAGGGACTAGCCTTGAGTATCGACTTTGAAAAGGCTTCGATATGGTTAATTGGGAATTTCTATATTATGCTTTGAATATTTTTAATGTTGATCAGTCATTTATACATTGGGTCAAATTGTTATACTTTAACGTAGAAGGTTGCGTAATAAATAATGGCTTTTCTTCAAAGCCTTTTGAAATACAACGCGGAGTGAGACAGGGTTGTCCATTATCTCCGTACTTATTCCTTATAGCAGTCGAACTACTTGGTTGCCTAATTCAACAGAATAACCAAATTAGAGGACTGAAAGTTCATGATACTAAAGTTAAAATCAGTCAGTATGCAGAGGACACAACTATATTTCTTGAACCTGACGAAGCAAATATTGAATTTTGCGTTAAAGTGTTGGATGTCTTATAAAAACATGTCGGGTTTGAAAATGAACATTGAAAAATGTAATGTAATAAGATTAGGAAACTTTTCAGATATATTATGTCGTAACATTCCATTTAATTGGCCTTCAGATTATTTTATGTATTTGGGCATTAAGATCCTGCTCATTGAATTTCACCGTTTATATGATCTTAACTTCAAACCCAAACTAGAAGAAATAAGGACAATCTTAAATATTTGGAATTGTAGAACACTAACTCTCTATGGAAAAATTGTCATTATAAAATCCCTTATTATTCCCAAGTTGATCCATCTTATGTGTATTATATCAAGTCCACCTATGACTTTTATACGGAGGTTCAGCAATTAATTTTTAAGTTCTTATGGAGTAATAAGAAAGATAAAATAAAACGTTCTTTACTTTACGATGAATATGATGAAGGCGGTTTGAAAATGCTGCATTTATTATCTTTTAATCGTGCCATGAAAATTACATGGGTGAAAAGGTACCTGGATGAAAATAACGATAGCAAATGGAAAATATTTTTTAGAATGGCTCTTGACAACATTGGTGGTGATAGCTTTGTCAATTGGAATCTCTCTTGCGATCATTTGTCTTTTGTTGAAAGCACTGATTCATTTTGGAAGGATGTTCTGACTGCTTGGTGTTATTACAAATACTATAATCCAGTTAAGTTTAAAGAAATTACTTCTCAGCCACTATGGTTTAACTCTCATATATTGGTTGGCGGTAAACCTGTTTTTATTCAGAGGTGGTTTGAATCCAATATGATATATGTAAGAGATATTCTAAACGATGATGGTTCCTTTATGTCATTCAGTGAAGTGTTACAGAAGTGCGATTCAGGATCTTTCGTGACATATGTTTCAATATTATCTGCCATTCCTATAAGCAATGGAAAGACATCATAAAGCAAGGTGAATATATGACTGAAGAAATGTTACCAAGTCAGTGCAATGGAAATCTTGATAAATTTTTGAAACTAAAAAAAGTTTCTAAACTCTGTTACTCACATCTTCTTTAAAGCTATAGAATTTCTATTTCAGAAACAGATCACCAAAATAAATGGCAAACTGATTTGTCATTGGACTTGAGTGATTCTCTCATATGGAAATCCCGTTTCTCTTTAATTTATAAATCTTCGATAGATAATAAAATGAGGAATTTCCAATTTAAGTTTATTCAAAGGAAAATCGCTACGCAACATTTTTTGTGTAAAATAGGTATAAGTGAAACTTCAATTTGTAATTTCTGTAAATCATATCCGCAAACATTAATTCACTTATTTGTAAGGTGCAAATCTGTGACATTATTTTGGAATGAAATTTGTTTATGGCTCAAGAGTAAAAATATTCGTTATATTATGTTGACAGATGAGGACATTTGTTTTGGAACCTTACTTCTTGACCAATTTTATTTGATAAACACAATAATACTCCATGCCAAATATTTTATTTTTTCATGTAAAGCTCAGAACACAGTTCCCTTGTTTAAAGCCTTTTTGTTTTCAATTAAAAGTTTAGAACGAACAGAGCGTATTATTGCTTTCAAAAAGAAACGATTAGGACTTCATGAGAGAAAATGGCAAACCTTAAAATGATAAACGAGATGAAAATGCAGGTATTCAATTTCATTTATTCTTATTATTATCAGGTGTTCATGATTAATGTCTCTTTCATGATTTGTACTGATCTATGTTCATTTGCATGTAATTATCTTTCGAAAAAGTGAATTGTGAAATAAATACTGGAAAAAAGAAAAAAAAAAGATTTGAGAAAAAGTCATGTCCCTTAGAGAATACACTCAAAATGTGAAAAATTGACATGCCTCCGTTAATTGCAAAAATACGCTATGAGAATTAGAGAATTGTCCCAGCTACAACATATCAAAATTTGGAAGAAAATTGACAAGGTATTACTGAAATATTGTCAAACGAATACAAAAATTATGACGTCATTTTTTCAAAATCGATTTTTCGAGTTCATATGCAAATATGACACGTTCCGATTAAACGACCACTAAATTTTATTCACGAATTCAAAAGTAGAACTTATGGGCTTTCAGAATATGTAAAGAAATTAGGGGTTTCCATCTATTCTGACGAGCTATGGTGGATTCTAGATAGGCACGTTTTTACCACTTTTTACATTATATTGCCCATTGACGCGCGCACGAATTTGAAAGTTTGACGCGCGTGTGTGGCATTATGGAATGTCGATAATGACTGTAAATAGTTGGAAATTGTCAAGAATAGTGTCAGGAAGACAAACCATGCGAAAAAACGGCTGTACGCGCTACGTGCGTGCATAACGCGCACGTACGGAAAATTTTGAAATGCTTAAAATGTCCTGAACCGTACTCTAATTTGATTAAAAAGTGATTTTGAGCATTTTTAAATTTTGACGCGCGCGTACGTGTGCGTCATGATGTGCGCGCGGATTTTATTTTTTGGACATTTTATGTTGACCCTTGACCTGAAGTTAATGTGTGTCAAATATGGTTCATTTCTGATGACACTCGTTACGAAGATATGACCAATAATGTGATTTCACAAAATGACGCCTGGATGACGTCACTATGACCTGATGACCTTGAAAAATATTTCGGGAACTTGAAATTGATAGGTCTGATGACTGACTGAAATTTGATGAAAATTGACTGAGCCGATTTTGAGAAATCGTCTACACAAGAAAGTGGTGGAAAAATAAAAATAAACTAGACTTTGAATTCGTCACTGAAGACGAATTAGGTGGTCTGTCCCTGTGGCAAATTGCTTTGTAAGATGTGATCATATTTCTGCAAGATAATAATCATGATAATGTTTACGACAATGATGATAAGATAGTCATATCAGTGATGACAATGACAATAATGATATCTTGATAATGATGATCATAATGACAACAATAATGATGACAACAAACCACGATAACCTAAGAGGCTTAGCGCCCCTTCAGGTTCAATTTTCTGGGCGATTTTTTGAAAAGTTCTTGAAATGGCATAAAACGTGTGCAAAATGAATTTTGGCGATATTTGGAGCATTTCTTAATTTTGCTCGCGAACTGACGCGCGGACGTACGCGTACGCGCGCGTTTAACGAAATGACCTCGACTGGAATGACATCGACCTTAACCATGCCAAATATGAAAGAAAAATGACATTTCGTTATGAAGATATGACCATAAGTTGATTTTTACAAAATGGCGCCTGGATGACGTCACGATAACCTGATGACCTTGAAAAAGATGCAGGGACTTGACCTTATTAGGACTGATGACTGACGAAAATATGAAGAAAATTGACTGAGCCGATTTTGAGAAATCGTGATATCAAATTGGACGATTTGATATTGCAGGGCACGTGTTAGATTATCCCCATAGCTTTAATACACGACATGGAATCAGATTGTACACAAACTACTGCACACTACTTTCCAATAGACATAACACGCAAAATAAGGCAGTTTATTACATTGTTTGTGAGTGTATATGTTTATAATAGTCGAAGAGGATGGCAAAAAAAGAAAGGCAAAAAGAAAACAAAGTGAAAAAAAGAAAGAAAATGGACCCACCGGGGATCGAACCTGGGTTACCGGATTGGGAGGCAAGTGCTTTACCAATGGACCAAAATATTTCCAATAGAATTAACACGTAAACGAAAAACGGGATTGTCAAATGACATTTTGTAGTTAAAAAATGGGCATGATCCCGACATCTGATTAAAAATTGGAGGGCACATTTGTGAAAGCGGATAGTCTCAGCTATAACATACTAAAATTTGGAAGAGAATCGAGCAGAAATAACAGAGATACTGCTCAAAGAAGACTGGAATGTAGAATCAAGATTTGAGAAAAGTCACGTCCCATAGAGAATACACGCAAAATGTGAAAAATTGACATGCCTCCTTTAATCGCCAAAATACGCCATGATGCCTTTCTCAAAATGAAAAATGGTGGTAATTGAGCTGGTAGAGAATTGTTTCAGCTACAACACATCAATATTTGGAAGAAAATTGACAACCTATAACTGAAATATTGTCAAATGAATACAAAAATTATGACGTAATTTTTTCAAAATCAATTTTTTGAGTTCATATGCAAATATGATGACGACGACGCAAAACGTTTATATCGAATAGAAAACTGGTTTGGCGCATATAAAAAGAACCTACAACCATGGAGTTTGGTTTGTAGCTCCATGCTACAACCCAAATGAAACAACAGGAAGTATACAACGCAAAATGTTTTTATCGAACTGAAAATTGAGTTGGCGTGTAACTTATGGAGAATTGTAACCAATAAAACAGTAAAAGAACCAAGTACACAACGCAAAATGATATTATAGAATAGAAAATTGGTTGGGCCCATGAATTACAGAGAATCTAAGGACCAAATGAAACAACAAATAAATTAGAACTAAGACGTAAATTGCATTTATCGAATCGAAAATTTACAGTGAAGACGTTCCTGAATCGATATATCGTTAGGTGAGCTATCGTGATCGATCGACTAGTCTTTGCTCAAGTCTTATGTATATTAATTTTTTTTGGTATTTTATTTTCAAACATTAATATATCCTGTATGCCGTCACCGTTGAATGTCATGTTAAGTTTTCTGGGGTTGATTTTGTGTAAGCTAACTATACACAAATTATTTTTTCAGGCCTCAGGTACCCTTTAAACAAAGTGGCACCTGGATGACGTCACGATAAATTGATGACCTTGAAAAAAGATACGGGAACTTGATCTTATAAGACCTGATAACTGATAAAAATTTGAAGAAAATTGACTCAACCAACTTTCAGGAATCGTCTCCACAAAAAAAATGCAGAAAAATAATAAATAATAAACTAGAATTTTGATTCGTAACTGAAGACGAATTAGGTGGTCTGTCCTGATTTTTATGACGGTGAATGACCTTTGCCGTGTTGATAACGATGTATCTGAACGGGGTAAGCACCGATTTAACATGTTTAAACCACCACACTGCCATTTCATAGGCCATCTTTACTTTCAAATTTACCCTTGTAGATGTCGGCGCATAATCATGACATACTTCTTTATGTGTTTATATGCGTGTGCGTGTGCCAAACGGTAAGGAATTTGCATGTTTAGAAGCTAAAATATGAATGAAATGTAAAGGAAGATGAAAAAAATGAAAGAAACATTTCAAAAGAGAGAAAAAAAAATCCGACCTGATCGGGAATCGAACCCGGATCATTTGATTGGTAGGCAGGGTCATACACTAGTAGACCACAGCATATCCCCATAGACTTAACACGCAAAGCTGAAAAACGGCCTTGGCATAGACGTAATTTTAACTTTCAACTAAGAATTTCAGAATGATCCCGACATGTAATCAAAAACTGAAGGGACACTAACGATAGCCCATCGTCTCAACTATAACATACTAAAATTGGGGAGAAAACAGAGCAGAATGATTACTCTGATAGGATGATGGCATTGATAATGATTATATTCACGATTGTGATGATTTCAAACTTGTCCTAGTATCTTCAATTCCCATATTACCTGTTTAAGTGGAATAGCGCCCTTTCAGGTTCGATTTTCAACTTTTGAAAAGTGCTTGAAATTGCATAAAGCGTGTGGAAAATGAATTTGGGATGATTTGGAGCATTTCTAAATTTTTGCGCGCGCACTGACGCGCGGATGTACGCGTGCGTTTAACGAAATGTCCTTGACTGGAATGACATTGACCTAATGACTGACGAAAATTTGAAGAAAATTGACTGAGCAGATTTTGTGGAATCATGGTAACAAGAAAGTGGTGGAAAAATAAAAGACAAATAAATAAAGAAAATTCTGACGAAATTAAGAGGTGTTCTTGTGTTCTGTCTTCGACAGACCACCTAACTACACATTTAATTCGTCACTGAAGACGAATTAGGTGGTCTGTCCATTCGGCAAATTGCTTAGTAAGATGTGATAATATTTGTGGAAGATAGTAATTCTGAAAATCGGACGATTTGATATTGTTGATATTGCAAAAGAGATAACACGTAAGCAAAAAACGGAATTCTCAAATGACATTTTGTAGTTAAAAAATCGGCATGATCCCGACATCTGATCAAAATTTGGAGGGCGCATTAATGAAAGCTTATAGTCTCAGCTATAACATACTAAAATTTAGATGAAAATCGAGGAGCAAAAACAGAGATACAGCTCAATGAAGACAGGAATGCATAATCACATTGAGTGAACCGAATTTGAGTAATCACGCTCACAAGAAAGTGGTGGAAAAATAAAAATAAATAAAGAAATAAAGAAAATTCTGACGAAATTAAGAGGTCATCTATCTACGACAGACCACCTAATAAAGAAAATTCTGACGAAATTAAGAGGTGATCTGTCTTCGACAGACCACCTAACTAGACATTTTAATTCGTCACTGAAGACGAATTAGGTGGTCTGTCTCTCAATTCGGCAAATCGCTTAGTAAAGATGTGATAATATTTTTGCAAGATAGTAATTCTGATATTGTTGACAATGGATTGAGACTTGCATCACAGAAAATAGGACGATTTGATATTGTTGATATTGCAATAGAGATAACACGTAAGCGAAAAACGGAATTGTCAAATGCCATTTTGTACTTAAAAAGAGGGCATGATCCCGACATCTGATCAAAATGTAGAGGGCACATATGTGAAAGCTTATAGTCTCAGCTATAACATACTAAAATTTAGATGAAAATCGAGCAGCAAAAACAGAGATACAGCTCAATGAAGACAGGAATGCATAATCAAGATTTGAGAAAAAGTCATGTCCCGTAGAGAACATACACGCAAAATGTGAAAAATTGACATGCCTCCTTTAATCGCAAAAATACGGTGTGATTCCTTTGCCAAAAATGAAAAATGGTGTAACTAATTTTGTAAAGAATTGTCTCAGCTACAACATATCAAAATTTGGAAGAAAATCGACAACCTATTACTGAAATATTGTCAAATGAATACAAAAATTACGACGTCATTTTTTCGAAAACATTGTTTTGAGTTCATATGCAAATATGACGTTCCGACCGCTTCACCCACCAATTTTTTTCATGAATTCCAATCTACAACTTATAGATTTTCAGAATATGTATAAAAATTGGGGGGTCCCCAGTCTTTCTGACGAGCTATGGCGGGTTCAAGAGAGGCATGTTTTTACCACTTTTTACATTATATTGCCCGTTGACGCGCGCACGAATTTGAAAGTTTGACGCGCGCGTGTGGCATTATGGAATGTCGAGAATGACTGTAAATCGTTGGAAATTGTCAAGAATAGTGTCAGGAATATAAACCATGCGAAAAAACGGCGTTTTTACGTTCTGTATGCGCTGCGCGCGCGCATAACGTGCGCGCGGACGCGCACGCACGGAAAATTTTGAAATGTTTAAAATGTCCTGAACTGTAATCTAATTTGATTAAAAAGTGATTTTGAGCATTTCTAAATTTTGACGCGCGCGTACGTGCGCGTCATTATGCGTTCGCGGATTTTGTTGACATGTTATGTTGACCCTTGACCTGAAGTTCATGTGTGTCACCTATGGTTCATTTTTGATGACTCGTTATGAAGATATGATCGATAATGTGATTTCATAAAATGGCGCCTGGATGAAGTCACGATGACCTGATGACGTTGTAAAAGATGCCCGAGCTTGATTTGATATGACCTGATATCTGACAAAAATTTGATAAGAATTGGCTGAGCCGATTTTGAGATTCCATGGTAACAAGAAAGTGGTGGAAAAATAAAAAATAAAAATTCTGACGAAATTAAAAGGTGATCTGTCGATACTGACAGACCAGCTAATAAAGAAAATTCTGACGAAACTAAAAGGTGATCTGTCTACGACAGACAACCTAATAAAGAAAATTCTGACGAAACTAAGAGGTGGTCTGTCGATTACGACAGACCACCTAGTAAATGGGCGTGTCAAAGATAATATAAAGGCGGTCCTTAGAGAGATAATATCCCCCCAAAACAATTTTCAGAATACCAACTTACAACAATATTAGCAAGGTATTATCTCCGAAAGATACAACAAAAGTTACAATATTCGGAATACCAACCCAGGACCCTGTCCCGAAATAGTCACCCCATTTTACATATGAGATTTGACCCCTTAAAGTTACTTAGACCATCCATGTCATTCAAAAAAAGTTTGTCAGCTCGAACGAAGCCGGGTTTGGCCCCCAGAGCCCCCCAAAAGGGCCCCAAAGTCGGATCGATTTTAATCCATCTAACATATGCGCCAAACTTTGTCAGAAGGAAGGTGTATAACTATACCTTACCAAAACACAAAAAACTGACAAAATTTTCCGTCGGGATGGGTTGTCAGACCGCCCCTAAAAACTGGGGAATATTTTTCCCCTTAGGGCCACGGACCAAATTTTGTCAGAAGGAAGAGGTATGGATGTACATTACAAAAATATGAAAACTGGCAAAAATTTCCATCGGGAAGAGGGTGTAACATGCCCCTGAAAAACACACCAAAGTGCCCCTAAACCAAGCTTTGCTGCCCAAAATGCTCTGGATGGAGAGAAAACCCTTTTTCCCCCCTTCATTATAACCTTAATAAATCCAATGTGTGTTATTCAATTCAGGTCAAATTCACGTCTACTAGTACAATCTTGAGTATTGTAACTTTCTTGGGGTGCAATTTGGTATCAAATGATCTTTTCAATAATAATTTATTAAATTGTGAGAATTGTATTGCTCTCTCTCAAAAGTAGTCAAATGATATTGTCAGGCTTTTGTAAACACACCCATTGTCCATCTGCACCTGTCTGACAAAACATAATAGAGGGGCTTGTTGAGTATCTGGGCTATGTGGCTGCCATGCTGAAATTTACCAGTATTTATTAATTACAAAAATACCTTGCAAACTCCTTCTGACAAAATTTGGTCCATGGGCCTTAGGGGAAAAATTTGCCCCAATTTTTAGGGGCGGTTTGACAACCCATCCCGACGGAAAATTTTTGTCAGTTTTTGTGTTTTGGTAATGTATAGTCATACACCTTCCTTCTGAAAAAGTTTCGCGCATAATGGGTTGAAATCGACCCGACTTTGGGGCCCTTTTGGGGGGCTCTGGGGGCCAAACCCGGCGGCTTTGTTCGAGCTGACAAGCTTTTTGTGAATGACATGGATGTTCGATGTAATTTTAAGGGGTCAAATCTCATATGTAAAATGGGGTGACTATTTCGGGACAGGCTCCCAGACTAAATTTATAATACGTCTATGCATCTTACCCTAGATTGGGGGTGCACAATTAAAGAGAATGTTGAGTTCTGGTAAAGGTGAAAAATAATATGTGAGCCAGTGTTGTAGTCAAGGCCCAAACCCTCAAGGCCAAGGGCAATGTTTTGAATAGCAATGCCAGGGCAAAGGCATAAAGAAAGGAGGGGGATATTTAACATACAAAGACGGAGGTCACACACACAAAAGAAAGTAGGCACTGCCTTCAAGAACAAAATGACAGCAGAAGTGGCTGAACATTTTTCAAAGGGGGGGGGGGGGGGAGTCATTGCAAAAAGGCAAATTTATTGGAAAAGTGGGCACCTACAAAGACCCGGTGGAAAAAATATATATTAATTTTCATACTAAACCCCATTTTTCTTGACCTAATGTTTAAACATGTATTGTTGTCTTCCGTAACATAAATAGCTGGTAATTAAAGGGTGACTAAATTAGAAAGAACAAAGGTGCTGTTTCCATGTATTTTTGCATTCAAATCACGAATCTGGCAATTGATTGTCAAAATTATGTCTCGTTTTGGCGAAAAAGGGGGAAAAGTAGAGGTTTTGAGGGTTCCTTAAAACTCGTGAGCTGATTGGCTAATTGACGTCACACCCCAAGTGACGTATGAAGAGTAAGAGGCACAAGATCTGCAGGCTGCAGCAATGTAACATTGTACACACAATGCGGTATTTGACCCCTCTGTTCAACGGACAATTTATGAAAAGGGGAAATTAATCAATATAGTTTTAAGAGTGAATAATCATTATCAATATATTTTCTACAAGATCAGTGAACACTTTTGCCCAAATATACAGCTCTTGTTTTGTTTTTTAACTTTTCTTTGAACAAGTTCTCATCCATCTGAGCTTGCCGAACGATAGTTTTGCATTGGTCTTAAACGCGTACACAGCCGTTTTATGCATCTGTGCAATGTACTACACATCTTTAGTACGGCAACTATGTTCCCCCTCGTACTAAGCGACTGGTGAACGCTTTTGTTTGGTTTTTTTTTTTACTCTGGCCTTTTTCTACTTCGCTTTACATACTACGGTAGTCATGGTAGTACTGACTTAGATTTTTGGCTGAATTCTTCGAGTAACTTAGAGAGATGGATAGTGATCGCGGGTCCCATTTGGAGGACTTTTTTGAGCCAGATACGAACTCTGATTTATCAGATGATTTATCAGATCCCGAAAGAGAAGAAGCTCAAGTGCAGTGGCAAGGGGAATTCGACCATATATGTTTGAACCCCTCGCAGAAGACGCGCCAGGGCATGGTGAAGGGATCGCGGGGGAAGGGGCCGCGGGTGAAGCTGCTGCAGCTGCTGAAGAAAAAAAGTGATCACTGCAAATTGTACTCCACTCACTTAGCCCTTGCCACTCTGTCCGCGTGAGCATACCTTTGCGACCCACAATTTCCGTAGATTTTCATCTTTAGGAAAATGATGTAGGCTTACATCATCTTTAGGGGTCTTGCTACAGCCCGCAACTATATACCGATTTCGCATTATTGATGAACTTGTGTCCCAAAATCAAAGTTATTGTGAGGAATTAAAGGGAAATCCAACCTTAATAGCAAGTTGCTTTGAAAGAAAGAGGAAAAATCAGAGAAGCAGATCGGTGAAAGTTTGAACGAAATCTGACAAGCAATAAGAAAGTTATGAATTTTTGAATGTTGTAATCACTATGCTTATGGGAATCTCAAATTGGCCGAATAGGTAATGTCACTGTGATGTAGGTGTGGACAACTCCCCCATTCGCTCTAACACACAAAATTACTAAAATGTCACTTTTTTTCTTCAAAATGCATTACTCAGTAAGATCTTTTCGTTCATGAAGACCTATGACAATATGCTATCTCCAATATATTTTGAGTACAGCCCCGAGGGTAAAAGCGCCTCGAAGAAAACCGCAAATTAATGATATTTTTGTGTACGACAAATAGGAGAGTTGTCCACAAAAATGTCACAATTGACTCACCAAATTGCCAATTTGAGATTCACATAGATGTAGTGATCTCATTTTTCAAACATCCATAACTTTCTTAATCCTTGTCCGATTTCTTTCAAACTTTCACCATCCTGTTTTTCTTATTTTTCTGCTTTCACACAAATCATCTTATTACCAAGGTTGGATTGCCCTTTAAACACACGAAAATATGCGATGCAAATGGTCGATGCGGTGAATGTCATGCTCGGCATGCACCGGACTGGGCCTGCCGGGGCCTGCGGGCGCGCACGGTATATAGGTTGGTGGAATATTTTCCCTTACTTCTCGTACGTCACAGATCACGTGATCATGATGTCGCTTCGATGGGTTTTTTTAGGGGCGGGGCTTATGACTGTGTAAATCAGCAAAAATGTACTTTTCAAATGATTATGAAATATGACTGAATGCATAAAAAAGTGTGTGATATTTTTTTGGCTCCTGATGACTCCTTCCTACGAAAAATGGGCAAATTAATTTTCTATTTTAGTCACCCTTTAACTGGTTATTTATTTGTGAGTAAGCGAAGAGAGCTAACTAATATGGAGGGACTTCCTTTTTTTTATATTGCTCTTGCCTCAAATATCAGGACTTTATCTTTAAACAAAGCTTGATTGGGAGCTTGCATTTGGTTAATTAGTTATGCAAGGTACTGTAATTTATTATGATTTTTATCAGGAGATATGTCACTGCTCTCAAACCCACAATTCCCTTTTTTCAAGTTGATTTTCAAATTAGGCCCAATTAAAAATTTGATGCCTCTTGCCAAGAGAGTGAATGTGATGTCTCATTTAAGGTTGCATGGCAACTAGTGCTCAAGTGATGTATCTTGAGATAATGGCGCTCTGGGCACATAATGACACCCCCCCCCCCCAAAAAAAAAAAAAAAAAAAAATAAATAAATAAATAAAAAAAATAAAAATAAATAAATAAATCAAAAAAAAAAATAAAATAAATAAATAAATAAAATTTAAAAAAAATAATAATAAAAAAATTAAATAAATAAATAAACAAATAAAAAAAAATAAAAATAGATAAATGGAAAAAAAAATTAATTTAGAAAAAATAACATGATAACAAAAAAAAAATATCAATAATTATTTATGTAACTTTACAACCAAGAAGTACATTTTTTGCATTTTTATTCCTCAAAAAATGAAATTTCTAAGCACTTTACCCAAGTAAATTTGCAAAGGAGCACTGCAATCAAGCGGCATAGAGTTTCGAAATAGGAACATCGATAAAAGTTTTCCAAAAAATAGGCGTCAAATTCATGAAAATTCAGGAGAATTATTGTCCAGGAATGCAAATAAAAGTTGGGATTTCTTTCTAATGTTGAACAAGTGCTATTGTAGCTTTATCCTATATTCAGGGCAAAATACTTTTAAAAAGAGGCTGATGAAACTTAAAGGCCTACATGTATAATTAGGAAGCAGAGCAACGAGAATACATTTCTTTCCTTTTTTAAATTTTGAACTAAAAAAATTTTTTTTTCTAAACTATATCATAATTATACGTTTATAAGGCGTGGACATTTTTACAAAATCCTGAAGCAACGTTAATATGAGGGAACAAAGCGATAAAGCTTAAGAAAATCATTCACATGTTATACCTTTAAAAGACTACAGGTAATTTATAATGCAATTTGCCCTGTGTATTGCCTTGGGGCGTATAAAATCGACAATATAATCATAATTTTCTTCTTCCTTTACTAAACTTTCTCTTTCTCGAATTATTTTTGCGCCCCATTCACGTGGTCCCTTGCCAAACAAAGCACACAAAACAACATATTTAGGCCCATACCAAAAACTTAGTACAAGTTTTCGCATATGACAATGGAACAAACAATATGGCAGAAGCCTTCGACAAAATTCACACAAAGGTGCAAATACTACGCTCAAACTTACAAAATGTTTACAGAAAGACAAAAAATGCAAGTACATTTTTTTTTCCAATCTGCACTTGTCTTTCATATGGTATTCCTGTTATCAGGTTATCATCATCATTATCATCATTATCATGATCATCCAGTCATCATCATCAGCGTCGTCATCATCGTCATCATTACTATTATTATGATGATAATAATGATGATAATGATGATGACGATTATTATTATCACTATCATCATTATTCTATCATATTAATCGAAAAATCTGTAAAATATGAATTCATTTCCCAAGTCTATTATGATTACCTAGATCTTGTATTAGTTACATTATATACATGCAGTGTTACTTCACAAAACAACAAAAAATACTTGCAAAAAAACAAGGTTCAATATGCCTTGAATTTTCTGGAAATGATCAAGGCTTCGAATCCTCAAGGCCAAGGCCAAGGAATGCCAAAGGCCAAGGCATTCATATCCAAGGCCAATTCAATGAAAAACTAGCCCTGAGGCGCTTTAAGGCCAAGGCCGAGCATTAGGGTACTACAACACTGATGTGAGCTTTCTCATTCTTTGATGTCAATTTGAAAAAATATCATATCAGGTGTGCTATCCGAATCCCCTCATATTTGAAATATGAAGGAAATGGCTGAAAAGTTCGTACCAAACCTACATGCTTCATGTGTCTGTGTGTGTGTGTGTGTGTGTAGTGCCATATGCATATTTATATGTGCAGTATATGTGACTTTCAGCAAGACTAAGTCAATTTCTTATCGTTCTGATGATTCCCAAACCTCATAGTATACACCAATTCGTATGTACTGCATTATCAACCTTTCCAAATTGCTTTCAGAACAGTTTCTTTTACAATGTAATTGCATAAACAGAACTCAACTTTACTTTTAAACTTATCAATAAGACTTACCAGTACATTTTACTTCATATCCGGTGTATCCAGCCATACAAGTGCAGTTGTAGCTTCCATCCGTGTTCGTACAGGTTGCATTCGCTTGGAAGTTATCCATGCCTTTAAAAAATTCATTTATACCTAAAATGGTAAAGATGAAAATATTTCGTTTGTATCTAAAATTGTAAAGATGAAAATATATCCATTTACAATCTGAACATTTGTATTGACTGTAGAACATTCGTCTGAATGTATCTTAAATGGTAAGGGTGAAAATACATACATTTACTATATGAATATTTACAGTGACTCTAGAACATCAGTTTATATCTGAAATGGTAAAGGTGAAAATATATACCTTTAGAGTTACTCTATAAAATCAATTTGTTTGTATCTAAAATATTTCAGGTCCCAACGCACCCATACGTTTGGAGCACGATGAAAATGGTGTAAATATCGTTTCGCCTAACTACCCATCCAGCTATCCAAACAATGCGTTCGAGGAGTGGCAGTTTATTGCACCGCCCAGTAGTGCCATCATTGTTCGGTTCAATGACTTTCATTTGGAATGTATTTCGAATCGGGACAACGTCAATGTCTATTCTGGATACGCAGCAGATTTCAGGGATTCTCAACAGATAGTACAGTTTTACTGTTCAGCACTACCAGGTGATGTAGTCTCATATGCCCCCTATCTTTGGATCCGGTTCACAAGTGATACAAAAAACACCTTTCGTGGATTTAAAACCACAATATCGGCTTTCAATGCATCAGGTAAGTCCCATTTACAAGTCATCAATATAAAACAAATGAATACAGGATAGATTTAAGGCTCATATATCACGAATTGATATCCTTCATTTATTAGATTTAGATTAAATGATAATGATAGATAGAATTTAATATAAAAATATAGAAAATATTCTATAGAAAATCTTTCATATAAAAAGAAAATAGTAATGCATTTTTCAATATTTCACTTTTGACTGTTTTAATAAGTCGATTAAAATACATTTCATCTTCCAAACAAAATAAGAAAACAACATCGCATTTCATGATTGAGCACCTTAACATTAATAAGAACACACTCCATCCTCCAAAAAAATGATAATTTACTGTTGACAATAACAACATATTTTGCAGAATTTCTTTTTTCATTTTTGACACATTCCATGATTACATAATCAGTACAAGTGGGACATCACTGTAAAGGGACATAAACGGGGTTTTCAAGGATAACAAATTCAAGTAAGATAATATTGCAAACAGAAAAAGAGAGATATCCACACTCAGACTTGAACACAGCGCACGCCCGCGAAAATATTCGGGCTTTCAAATTCAGAATCCGATCAATCAATTTCATTTATGGGCGCTCTTATTTCCTTTCCGTAAAATCAAAATCACGCATGTGCGCCCAATTTCCCAATGCGAGCATTGCATTTCCTACTTGTGCATTCAAATTCATGCAATAGTCACGATGAGCCTGGTTCGGGCATTCAATTTCATTTTCAGGCGATCAATTTCCTCCTCCGTGCACTCAATTTAGTGGAGAAGATAAGATAGAATTTTGAAGAAAGGGGTTATGAGAGGGGAGAGGGTTGGTTGTTTCTGATAAAATGAACACACATGCAGAAATCTTGTTTTAATAGGCTTTTATGTAGTATTTTTTTAAAGGTTCTATATTGTTCTGCAGTTGTATATCCTTACAATGATATCATGTCCTTGTATATATTCATGTATTCTTCAATACTTTTTTTTTCATTTCAAGACATTTTATATGATAAGGCCAAGTCAGCAGTGCATCCAAACAACACAACAACATTTCTAACTTATACTCCTTGATTACATCACACATAAAAAAGACAACACCCCAACACTAACCACACAATGCGTCAATTCAAAGACCAACTAATAAACAACATGATCTAACAATCTCACAAGTGGAAGCCAATAAGATATCAATAAACAACAGATAAGATGTTTATAATGTTATCAGTTTCAACTAAAAAATCTTTACTGCATAATCCTTTAAGATATTGGACTAAATCATGAAATTATAACATATACACAGCTTAACATGCTCAAAGACCTCTCAAGCTGAAAGCCTTCCTCCGAAGATACAAACACTTCAGTCATGCCAGTAAAAAATGATAATATAGGTTTTCCCGGTCAATTTCATAATTTTGTCATTCAAGTTCATGTTCCGAGCATTCAATTTCACGCATTTCACGCTCTCAGCACTGAATCGGCTTTCAAATTCATAATCCGGTCATTCAGATTCACTATCCAAGCAATCAGTTGTTCATTTGCAGCATTCAAATTCAAAATAGGAGCATGCATTTTGAGCAATAAGCATTCAAATTCATTTCAAGCCGGCGACGGAATCTCGTTGGTCATTCATATTCGTGAAAAGGCAACCATGTTCCAAATAAGTGCATTCAATTTAAAAGAATTATTGCATTTAGTTAGCTCGGGGTCTATGTGGGTCTTTTTCACTTAGTTTTGAATAAATTGGGCTTCATTATAATGCTTTAGTGCAATATCTTAAAGGATTATGCAATAAATGTTTTCGTTGAAACTGGTAACAGAACATTATAAACATCTTATTTGTTGTTTATTGATATTTTATTGGCTTCCACGTGTGAGATTGTGAGATCATGTTGTTAATCAGTTGGTCTTCGAATTGACGCATTGTGTGGTTAGTTGTGGGGTGTTGTCTTTTTTATGTGTGGTGTCATCAAGGAGTATAAGTTAGAAATGTCGTTGTGTTGTTTGGATGCACTCCTGACTGAGCCTTTCCATTAAGTTTCTTGCAATGAAAAAAAAGTATTGAAGAATACATGAACATAAACAAGAACATGATATACTGAAGAATACACGAACATAAACAAGAACATGGTATATTGAAGAATACATGAACATAAACAAGAACATGATATATTGAAGAATACATGAACATGAACAAGAACATGATATACTGAAGAATACATGAACATAAACAAGAACATGATATAATGAAGAATACATGAACATAAACAAGAACATGATATATTGAAGAATACATGAACATAAACAAGAACATGATATATTGAAGAATACATGAACATAAACAAGAACATGATATATTGAAGAATACATGAACATAAACAAGAACATGATATATTGAAGAATACATGAACATAAACAAGGACATGATATACTGAAGAATACATGAACATAAACAAGAACATGATATATTGAAGAATACATGAACATAAACAAGAACATGATATATTGAAGAATACATGAACATAAACAAGAACATGATATATTGAAGAATACATGAACATAAACAAGAACATGATATACTGAAGAATACATGAACATAAACCAGAACATGGTATATTGAAGTATACATGAACATAAACAAGAACATGATATACTGAAGAATACATGAACATAAACAAGAACATGGTATATTGAAGAATACATGAACATAAACAAGAACATGATATATTGAAGAATACATGAACATAAACAAGAACATGATATATTGAAGAATACATGAACATAAACAAGAACATGATATATTGAAGAATACATGAACATAAACAAGAACATGATATAATGAAGAATACATGAACATAAACAAGAACATGATATATTGAAGAATACATGAACATAAACAAGGACATGATATACTGAAGATTACATGAACATAAACAAGAACATGATATATTGAAGAATACATGAACATAAACAAGAACATGATATATTGAAGAATACATGAACATAAACAAGAACATGATATATTGAAGAATACATGAACATAAACATGAACATGATATATTGAAGAATACATGAACATAAACAAGAACATGATATACTGAAGAATACATGAACATAAACAAGAACATGATATATTGAAGAATACATGAACATAAACAAGAACATGATATATTGAAGAATACATGAACATATAAGGACATGGTATCATTGTAAGGAGATACAACTTCAGAACAATAATAAAAAAAAAAGAAGCATACTACATAGAAGCCTATGAAAATAAGATTTGTGCGTGTGTGTGTTAGGGAAGGGGTGTGCGGGTGGATTGTGTATGTGTGCTCGTTTTTTCAGAAACAACCAACGCTCGTCCCCCTCTCCCCCCTCATAACCCCCTTCTTCAAAAATCTATCTTATCTAAATTGAGTGCACGAAGTAGGAAATTGATCCCCTGAAAATGAAATTGAACGCCCCAAACAGGCTCATCGTGATTATTGCGTGAAATTGAATGCACAAGTAGGAAATGCAATGCTCGCATTGGGAAATTGAACGCACATGCATGATTTTGATTTTAGGGAAAGGAAATTAAAGCGCCCATAAGTGAAATTGATCGATCGGATTCTGAATTTGAAAGCCCGAATAATTTCGCGGGCGTGCGCTGTGTGAATTTGATGCACGTTTGAATGCACGTTCATGAATTGGAATGGAAAAAGTATGAAATTGACCGGGAAAACCTATACTAGTAATGATCATAGTTCAAAGTAAAATAATCCTGAACGTTAAATGATTGTTCTTTCAACCTTCGTTTCTTTTAAATTGAATGCACTTATTTGGAACATGGTTGCCTTTTCACTAATATGAATGACCAACGAGATTCCGTCGCCGGCTTGAAATGAATTTGAATGCTTATTGCTCAAAATGCATGCTCCTATTTTGAATTTGAATGACGCAAATGAACAATTGATTGCTTGGATCTTGAATCTGAACGACCGGATTCTGAATTTGAAAGCCGATTTAGTGCTGCGAGCTTGAAATGCGTGAAATTGAATGCTCGGAATATGAACTTGAATGAAAAAATGATGAAATTGACCGGGAAAACCTATAATAAAAATAATGATATTGAATATTTAGGAGCGCTAAAAACAGAAAGTACCAAAAGCGCTTACAAAATTACAGATTTGAAAAAAAAAAGAAAACAGCTATGACATAAATAGTTGTCTGGTTCATTGAAAACTTAGATTTGCAGAGAATTTAATTTATTGTAACTTTTCGTACTACGAATGTGGTAAACTATAAAGGCTTGCTCACAAATGAGTGATTTGTCGCCGTGACATGGTGAACTGGTTGAATTTCAGAAGTTTTATTGACCAAAATACTAAAAAAGTGAACATGCACTCCTTTTGAGTTAAGGTACATGTCTCGTTGGCAAATGGCTAATAATGTGGACAAGCCTTATCAGGCCAAGTATTTTGCTTGTATCCACAGTTATTATAGACATGATTTTTTTTTTCTTTACATCTTCAGAGGTCATTTATTCGATGCAATCAACAATACATTATTAAAATACATACAAATATACATTAACTTCTCAACGAAAATCTTGAAAAGAAAAAAAAATGACAATAGGTTAAAATCATTGAGTAAACTGTTGAAGAGCATTTGATATGACATCTGTAATGTTATCCAAATGTAATTTGTTTTTAAAAACATGCCATATTGCAAAACTATTATACATTTCACGAGTGCCTTTAGTACGATTACACAGTGGCGGATCTACGGGGGGGGGGGGGGGGTTAGGGGGTTTAAACCCCCCCTTGGGCTGCCAAGTAAACATTTATTTGGGCAAAAAAGAGAAAAAATAGAGCATGCAAGTATGCTTAAAATCGCAAGCTAGCAACCCTAAAAATGAAAAATCTCCCTACTGTAGGAGGGGGGGATACCCCCCTCCCACACCCTCCCCCCTCGCTCGCTTCGCTCGCTTCCAAGTAAACATTTATTTGGGCAAAAAAGAGAAAAAATAGAGCATGCAAGTATGCTTAAAATCGCAAGCTAGCAACCCTAAAAATGAAAAATCTCCCTACTGTAGGAGGGGGGATACCCCCCTCTCACACCCTCCCCCCTCGCTCGCTTCGCTCGCTTCCAAGTAAACATTTATTTGGGCAAAAAAGAGAAAAAATAGAGCATGCAAGTATGCTTAAAATCGCAAGCTATCAACCCTAAAAATGAAAAATCTCCCTACTGTGGGAGGGGGGATACCCCCCTCCCACACCCTCCCCCCTCGCTCGCTTCGCTCGCTCGGGCTCGGTCTCTACGCTCCCTCGCAATACCCAGCTCAGCCCCTCAAACCCCCTCCTTGGAAAAAAGCTAGATCCGCCCCTGTTACACCACATTTGCTTGTACATAAATTGATGGAAATGGAAATTGATTCTAAGGTAATACTTTGGATTCACAATTTTGTGACTCATGGGTTACAATTTGTCAAAGCTGGAAATTTTAGTTCAAAGGTTGTGGTTACAAATATAAGGGCTCCACAGGGCTGCGTCTTGTCGCCCGCCCTCTTTTCATTATATACCAGTGATTTTTTTTAGTTCGACATCTGCATGTAGCATATTGGAATATGCTGATGATACTGGGATATCCGGTTACTTAATTGATAATTCAACTGAGTATATTTCTGAGGTAAACCGTGTTTTTGAGTGGTGTGATAGTCATAATTTGATGTTGAATGCAACAAAAACGAAGGAAATGGTTATAAATACTCATTTATTGTGTACAAAGGCAAATCAAAAGATGTTCTTTCTTAGGAAAATGAAAAAGCTTCTTGTAGACAATACCATTAATTTTGACCGTTTTATAAATCTGTAATCCAAAGTGTTTTATTTTTCAACTTGATATGTGTGGACGGTAACCTGTCACAAGATGACAAAAGAAAGCTTGAACGAGCAAGGAAAATTGCACAGCGCATGATTGGTGAGACCCCGCTCCTTCCAACAATAACATCTTTATGTGAGGAGCGGATGCTCAAAAAGTCTCTTACCATCAGGAACGATTTAACGCACCCCTTGAATTACTGTTTTTCTTTTACCAGATCAGGGTTACGTTCATGTGTCTCACGTAGGCGCCGGGCGAGATTCAGGCTTTCTTTTGTACCAAATATCGTACATTTGTACAACAGTTTTATAGTGAGGCGATAAAGTGCGGGGTGTGAGGGGGGATCTAATGAATCATAGAGTACAAACATTTTCTTTTTTTCTTTTCTCGTTATTGGAGGGCGTCAGTGTAGGATGTACGTATATTTCCTTTTGTTGTGTTACTTTTCATTACAAACTTTGGTTTGTAATCTCTTGTAAGCATCGTTTGTATTTTCTCTCTAATATTTGGTTCACATTGTTATCCATACTTGTACACCTCATTGTTAAGTACTATTTTATTGTGAAAATGTCCTATGTTCCCTGCCGGAAAGAACACATAGTCAACACAGTGTGTTCATACAGTCAACACATAGTCAACTGTATGAACACAGTGTGACCACAATGTGGGCAAGCCCTTTTCACGGTGTGATGAGTGTATCATATAGTAATTACACATAGTTGCCACACGGTGAAAATGTTTACACCATATGATTTAGCTTATTCACTGTGTGATAATGACAAACACACTGTGTTCACATAGTCAACACATAGTGAATAATCTTGCCACTCTGTGTCATTCATTCTTCACAGTGTGTTCACATAGTGCCCACGTTGTGAAGATACATGCCACCCTGTGGCATTGATTAATCACAGTGTGATCATATAAATCCACATAGTGCCCACAATGTGAAGATACCTGCCACTCTGTGGCATTAATTCGCCATCATAATGAAAACCTGCGCTCATTTGCGATGTGCAAGATTCACAGAGCATTATACACACGCTACAACATAGGACAGCGGTTGAAATTACACGTAATGATTGTAATTATTTGCTCAAAGCGCTTTTCTTTCTGAGTGTTACCGAAAGGGCGAGCTGTTTATGAAACTTTATTTCTTCAGCTTTCTGATATCAGACAAAATTTGCCTGATATCCAGTGATCATTTTTTCTTAAAAGCTGTTAATGTCAGTCTCGTTATCTATGGCAAATCGTCTGAAAACGGCCAGAATTCGCTCATTTTCTCCGACATCATCACCTAAATGCGTCGCCTACGTAACAAAGAAAACTCGTCCCGCAGAAGGGCAAACTGATCTGGAAAGCTTATTAAAAATCCAACGTACTGATGTAAAACTTTATGTGATTGGTCCAATATCCAGTGATCATTTTTTTTCCTCGAAGTTTGACTTCCAATCACAAGAAAGCTACAAAAATTGAGAGATCGCAGCCTTTTCGAGTCACGTGACTCCCATTGAAAGTACACGCGGCAGCGTTTACCCGATTTCGGCATGCTCGGGTATTGTTGTCTATAGACGACGATAATGCAATTTCTGGACAAATTTCAACCTTTTGACGTAAATATGTGTTTTGTATGATTGCTGAGCTCACCACTGCTAAAGTTTTTATCAATCAGAATCTCTGATTTGGAACCACAAAGGTGTTTTTGATGTGATTCTATGATTGATTTCTCAGCAGGCCGACCGAATTGAGCGAGTCCATTGTGTTTTAGGTACATTTGTAAGAGCAACGTCCTTTAACACGTGTGTATGCCCAGGGGCAGATCCAGGATTTCGTATAAGGGGGGGGGGGGCACACAAATGCAGGATTGTCAACTTTGGGAAACAGCTTGGATGCTTGGAGGGAGACCCATATTTTTTGGGTCTCGACAGCCCTCCAAAAGTCGCTCAGTGGGGGGGGGGGGGGGTGCCGCCCCCCCAAAAATCGCCAGCCCTCCTAAAGTCGCTCAGTGGGGGGGGGGGGTTATGGGGTCCAGTTCCCCTCCATAATTCTCTGACAAGCAAAAAAAAAAAAAAAAAAAAAAGGTTTCCTGTTCTAAAAGGGGGGGGGGCACAATCAACAATAGCGGGGGGGGGGGGGGCACGGCATTGCCCCCCTTAATCCGCCACTGTGTATGCCTCTCTCGAATTCTCTAAGTAGACCCTACACTTGTATTTATTGAACTGAATCAATGATATGCAATTATGCTCTTTAACAAAATTACATCAACTGTGATCTAGTGTGCATGTGATTGGGCATGTATGATTTAACTATATGTACATTTAGCTATACTAGTACTATACTAGTCTAGTATTAGGAATAGATCTACATCTACTCTAGATCTAGGTCTAGGAAAGGATGGGGACGAAATACGCTTCCATCAACACACACTCCCCCTTATGCACAATGGAATGGGTCCTCCTCAATAATAACGAAGGTGTGCGGAGCTGTTCACTCAACCGCATAATGATCTATACAAACGCAGGATTTTTTACTCAAAGGTACATAGGCGGTTTTCATTATGAGTGTGTTCACATAGTGACCACGCCGTGAAGAGACCTGCCACTCTGTGGAATTAATACGTCACAGTGTGTTTATATAGATTCATATAGTACCCACAGTGTAAATACGATTACCGCTCTGTGGCATTAAATTGGAGCAGTGTGTTCACATAGTACCCACACTGTGAAGAAACATGCCACTCTGTGGCATTAATCTGTCACAGTGTGCATGTATATTTATATAGTGCCCACAATGTGAAGACAATTACAACTATGTAGCATTAATTTCGCCACAATGTGTCCACATAGTTCAACATAACGCCTGCACACTGTGAAGAAATGACCACTCTGTGGCATTAATCGCCACAGTATGTTCACATATTTCCACATAATGCCCACAATGTGAAAAAAAAATCCACTAAGTGGTATAATGCTAGTGTAATCACACAGTTCCACATCACACACCACTCAGACAATTCACACAGAACTGAAAGAAATGTAGAGAGGATAACTACATAAACAGTACCATTATCTTTCCCATTTATTCTTTGCGTACGCAGAGAAACTAGAATTTCAACATTGCATCTACATGAGTAACGAAGCAGACATGTCTTAAAAAGAGGGCAACATCTTAAAGCGTTCTGCATCCAAAAAAAAATCTTATTATTTACAATGTCGTCCCACGACATTGTATTGGACTCGTTCTCGTTGTGTCTTCCTATGATTCTTCTTGATCTTCTTCTTACCTCCAAATCCTATTCAATTTGCACGCAGTGCTTGTGGCTCCTCATTAGACCCCTTCCTCTCGTCCATTTCATTTCAAATTTCATATCCATATTCCTTGCCATGTCATGTAATGCACCTGACTCTTCATTTTCCGAAATCAATCATGCATAACCATCCAGGCGCCATTTTGTCCATTTTGGGGCCTTTTCATGCCTTTCTTTCTTCTTGCCTATCTCCACTATCCCAGATGCTACATACTTTTAACAAATTGCTCTAGATAGTGAGAGACTTGCTCTTTAACTTTCTTTTTTTAACATGCCCTTCGAAATGCCATCTTCATATTTTAAATTTTAGATGACGTCATCGCAAAGTTATTGCGAAAAAACTTTAGATTATCTGCATTACATAATATTGAATAATTTGCTTATTTTAAATGGAGCGCTAATGGCAGTCGGCTCAAAATGACCGCAATGAAATTCCCTTCTCAGGTATACCAAACACGTATATGGTATCACAGAGAATTTTCAGTAAATCGCGATTTAAGTAAGGTCATAATACGGATAATGCACAGTTTCCGCCCATGCATTACACGTATTGTCTATGGGGCAAATCAGTTTCAGGCCTTTGGCCCCCTGAACGATCTATATTTTTCTTGAAATTTTGCAGGCACATTTTTTGAGGCAAAATGAAGAGAATCTCGTCTCCGGATTTTTAAAATCGGTCAAGCGTGACATTTTAGACGCCATTTTGTCCCATGCATCTATCATGCATCACACGCTTCGATAGGATTGTCATAAAAATATGAGAGTTGTCTCAAAATGATGGCTATGAAATCTTCTTTCCTATGATACCAAATACGATATATAAAGAAACACAAAAAGCCAAGTTAATAGCAAAGAAAGTCATTTCATTATATGCCATTTTATGACATTTTCTTCAATACAATTCTACACAATGCCGATTTGTCGTGGTATTCTATGCGTCACATAGAGTGTGGAAGCAACGTCGCCGGAGCCTATGGAAAGGCATTTAGCGTGTGATTTTATTCTTCTATCAAGTCGTCCTTTCACCTTTCCTTATGTAATTCTTTGTTTTTATCATTCTACCATCTTCTAATTTTAAATATTTATTATTTTTTCTGCCATGTTATCTTTCTATCTATCTTTAAAAAAAAAAAAAATTATTATTTTTTGCTTCTTCTCTCATCTTATCTTATCATCTGTTTTCCAATGCATTCTTTATTTCTCACCTGTCATCTCCTCAACGGAATAGAAGATACGGACGACATAGTCAGTTGTCAATTGGTACTTAGAATGCAACTTTTTGATGATTTTTGGAAACATATATTTTTGGATAGGTAATGTTATAAGTAAAACCATGAACGTTGTTTCCAAATATTAAAATGGGTCTAAAGTTATTTTTCAGGCATGTTTTTAAAGTGAATTTGTCGCTTTTCATGATTTTTGAATTATTTTGACTAAATATTATTCTTTACTACATAAGGGATGTAAATTCCTGACTCATTTATAGGAATACTATTGCAGATGATTTTCGAGAAGAAATTATGCCGAAAAATACAACTTTAAAGCAAATTATGTAAGTTTTTTAATTTCATATTTCAACGCCCTCTACGATATTTATATAACATGGTAGTCTGCTTTGTTAGTATTTTTGACAGTTATCAAGTTAGATCGAAGAGTAAAGTGATGGGGAACTATTGATCCATAGGCACCGGAAGGGGACAGGATGGGCATATGCCCCATCCCCTATATTGTAAGCTGGGGAGGGCGAAATCGCAATACAATGGTGTATAATAAGGTTTATTTGCTCTAAAATGCAAACCTCCAGCATTTCAACATTCCCTCGAATATCAATATAATGTTGTGTTCATCAACAATGGAGAAACACTGCCTACTATAGGTTTTGAAGGCAAGTGGGCAGATGCTTTCATCTATCAAAGGTTAGGGGTAAATATTTTTGAGCCCCAACTAAAGAGTAAATAATTTTGCAGTTTTTTTAATCAGTTTCATATTGTCTAAAATTCCATTCCAAAATGTAAATTTCCTAACTTGGTCGCTACGTTCCCTTACATATAGATGGATATAGAAGCAGTTTATTTTAAGACCATGACTGTCTTTCAGAGGCGCCAAAAGTGAGTTGATGACATCTGAAGAGGGCCGGAAATTATTTTTGCCCTCCCCCGCCTTCACAAAGCAATGCTTTTGCATATGGGTTTCAACACCTTACTTATAAATTTTCTTGTTTAAGGTAATTGATTCTTCCCCCTCTATAGGCCCCCTTGCAAGACGAAAAGAGAGAGAGAGAGAGAAAAAAAAGTACATTACATGAAATGACTGTGTCTGTGATGTATGACCATGTATAATAAGCTTTTTGCTCTAAGATGAAAATTTTCAACAATAATATTTAAACATTTGCTTGCTAATTTGCAGAATAATGGTCGCAGTGTTTATTGTACTCTGTTTATCCTGTCTAACACAAGGCTCCCGAAGATACACATTTTCAACGTACATAAGATCTAAAATTTCTCACTCGGTCGCAACGCTCCCTCGCATGCTAATAGATGCAGGGTTTTTTTTTTTTAGACCTGTAGTAAAACTGTAGAAAACCATTCTACATGTAGGCATGGGACTGTTGGGCAGGGGTTTTCCTCTTTTAATTTGGAGAAGGCAAACTCGTTTTGCTCCTGCATGCACCCCCCCCCCCCCAAAAAAAAAAAAATATTGCATCTCAGAAATTTTGAAGGTAATTGATGTAGTGTTTTTCAAAATCTCTCTGTATATACCGTAATCGCCCACAGTGAGGGAGGGCGGGGAGAGAGAGGAGTGAAACAAAATCAATTTCGCCCCCCCCCCACCCCTCCACAAGACAAACAAAAAAAGATTCATTACTACAACGATGCATAAGTTTTCGAGTACAGTATGTTTACAAATACTCTAGATGGCAATACTAAATTAGTAACAGATCATTCTATCTGTCGATCACTTGGCTCTCTCTCATGAAAACACAGTAGAAACTCTATCTATAAAGGTCGGCCTATGCTCTATCTTCTGTAAATTGATAAGTTTGAAATAGACAGCAATTCGTCTTTGTGTTTAAAAGTATTCTTTAATGCACAAAATTTCAACATCACATGCATTTTTTCGTTCTGTCGTTCCGCTCCGTCGTCTAATAATAATTATATAGATAATAATAATAGTAATAATTTGGCTTATATAAAGCGCTCATATCCATCACGCTGTGACTCTCATATCTATTACGTATAGTGCTGTCGTCGACACGCCTTCTGTCGACAAGCTTGTGGACAGAACTGTATTTTGATGGGAAGACGATATGCCGACAAAGAATGTTGTCGACACGATATTCAAGTATTACTCACAAATATACGGATTCCGTCGAAAAGTGTGCCGAAAAATCCTTCAAAAACTTGAGACCACCGGTGAAACTGTCCGTCTTAGTTTGATGCGGGCGAGTCCTGTCTTTCACCAAAAAAAAAAAAAAAGAACACCAACATTTCTAGTCAGAGAAGACTTAATCATTCTACTTAAATATATACATACATTACATACACATTGGTATTTATATAGCGCCTTTCCATAAAAACTTGCTCAATGTGCTTTACAATAAGAAAAAGTGTATGTTATGATTTTGTCGAAAAATGTAAAATTATTGATATTTTATTTTGATTTGATGTTGTTTTGACTAGTATCGTGTTTCTTTTCGGCATTTTCGTACCGTAGTGTAATACGTTTAAAAGGTTTGGATACTGGTGGGTGTATGTTGACTTGAGTGATGACATTTACCGACCATTTTCTTTTTGTCGACAGTTGTAGACAGTCGGCTGAAGAATTGACCCGATTTGTCGACAAAAAAAAAAAAAATTGTACTCGTTGACAGCACTAATCATGTGATTATGTTACAAATTATTTAAATGATAGCTGATGTGCTGTATTTACTTGTGTATCTAAAACACGCTCTACCCCGCTACCAGCAGAGACAAATACATGTAACTCGTCTCAGGCCTAATGAGTGATAATGGATAGTAACTGCACTTAAAAGAACGCAAAATATAATTTTCTTTTTTTTTCTCTTCTAAACCTTGCGCTTCCGAGAAAGCTTTTAAGAAATATGTATGAAAAATGAAAAAAAAAAAAAAATGTGCGTGTTCGAGGGGGGGGGGGGGGGGGGAGGGAGTATGCACGTAGTAAGCATAGCACAATTTCTAATGCCTTGTCAAAATCCCTTTGAGATGCCCCCCTTCCTCCGTGTGGTTTGCCCACTAAATGAAGAGTTTCGACGCTTCCGTATTGATATATGCTATCATGAAATAGAATGACAGTTAAACGATCATCACTGATAACAACTAACACATTTATTCTTTTATTGTTCCATATATTTATCTGTAACCAATTCCTCCAACTTTTTTACAACAATTTCTTTTTTACTCTTCCTTCTCAATTTTTGACTTCCAGTATATGTCTCTCTGACTTTCCCCAGTCTCTTCTCTTACATGCTTCCTGTATTTTCGGCAAAATTGGTCTGCCCCTCCCCCCCCCCCCCCCTTCATCGTGCTAAATATTACGCTGTGTAACGCCTTTACACCACTTTTCTTCTCTGTACGTATTTGTCTTACATTGAACTCATTTATAAATAGGCTACTTTTGATCTTGTATTTTACTTCCTTATTCTGAAATTATTATTTATGAAATGTACCCATTTTGCTGCAAAAGTAATTGATATCTTATCAAAAGCTTTTTAAAATGGCGAACATCGATCTCGCCCCGATACTTGAGATAAAGAGGATGGGGCATTTGCCCCCTTTCCCGACCTTCCGGTGCCATTGGCTCAATCATTTCCTTTACCCCTTCGATCAAACTTGATAACTGTCGAAAGTGCTACTACGAGCAGACTACCATGATTTGTAGTCATCGTAGAGGGAGTTTGAAATATGAAATTAATCAAACCTACATAATTTGCATCAATTATATATTTTTCTGCATGATTTCTTTTCGAAAATCATCTGCAATAGTATACCTAAACGTAGGTTAGGAATTTAAATCGATAATGCAGTAAAGAATAATATTTAGATATTTAATTCACAAATCATAAAAATTTGATTTGATTTGATTTGATTTGATTTCATTTATTGACTGTTTCAATCATTCATATTAACATAATACTGCAGTGCATAACATAAAATGAATACAATAACAACTAGAACTGCAATCGTATCGGAACGATGTGCATGCAATGTCGTCCGTATCTTTTATTTTTTTGAAAAGTTGACATGTGAAATATAAAGTTATGCATGTTGAAACATGATATCAGATAAGATGGGAGAAAATAATGCATACTGTTAAATTGGGAGATGATAGAAAAATGAAAACAAGGGAAAAGAACAAAAAAACAAAGAGTGATGATAATGGTGATGACAATGAGGATGATGGTGATGATGGTAATGGTGGTGTTGATGATGATGATGATGGTGTTCATGATGATTGTGATGATATAATAATGGTGATGATGATAAAGATCGATAATGATAAAATGATGATGATGATCGTGATGATGATAATGGTGATGATGATGGTGATGATATGATGATGATGATATAATCATGGTGATGATGATAATGATGATAATGATGATAAAATGATGATGATGATGATGGTGATGACGATGATGGTGGCGCACGCCCTGACCCAGATGGCTTTCCACACGCTCCAGTCCACATGGCCTCAAAACAATGAAGCATAGTAAACTACGCACGGCACTTTGGGGTTGTGCGGTATTTAACATAAGGAAAGGAAGAAATCAAAGATCATAGAACAATGACAGTAGGGTAAAACATAGAAAGACAAGATGACAAAGAATAACATAGGGAAAGGTAGAAGGATAAAATGCCTTTCCATAGCCTCTGGCCACGTGGCTTCCACACTATACGTGACGCATAGTATACCAGGCCACATCGGCTTTGCGTAGAATTGTATTGAAGAAAGTTCGTTAAATGGCATGTACTGAAATGGCTTTATTGCTAATAACTGGGCTCTTTTTTGTTCTTTATGTGCCGTATTTGGTATCATACGAAAGAGCATTTCATGGCCGTCATTTTGGGACCACTTTCATATTTTTATGACAATCCTATCGAAGCGTGTGATGCATGATAATTTATAGAACAAAATGGCGTCTAAATGTCACGCTTGACCGATTTTAAAAATCGGCTTCGAGATTCTCTTTCATTTTGCCTCAAAGAATGTGCCTGCAAAATTTCAAGAAAAATAAAGAACGTTCAGGGGGCCAAAGTCGTGAACCCGATTTGCCCAATAGACAATACGTGTAAAGCATGGGCGGAAACTGTGCAGGATCCGTATATTATGCCCTGACTTAAATCGCGATTTACTGAAAACTTTCTGTGAGACCTTATACCGTGTTTGGTATCCCCGAGAAAGGGAATTTCATTGCGGTCATTTTGAGCCGACTGCCGTTAGGGCGCCATTTAAAAATAAGCATATTATTAAATAATATGTTGTGCAGGGTAAATTGAGGTTTTTACCACGCCACATCGGCTTTGCGTAGAATTGTATGGAAGAAAATGTCGTTAAAGGTTCCCTTCTATGAAATTCTAATTTTGTTATTTTGTACATGATACTCATCTAAATTGAAAAATGACATCCGTTTGCAATGAATACGTATCTGAATATTTTAAAATATTATTTTCCCCACGTATTCAGGCCTAAACGAGTCTGCTAAGCTCCGCCCCTTTTAAACCCGAATTCTCGTTCTTCGAGCATGATTGACGTGTGACGTCACAAACCGACATCGCCGCCGTGCTTGTTTACAATATCTTGTATTATATCACGCGTGCAAACCCCGGGGTGCAAACTAACTTGCAGTTATATACCACCTCGAAAACCACCTCTAAATCGAAGTATGCCGCAACGCTGTGTCTTTGCAGGTTGCAGCAACATCACAAAGGAGGGTGTAAGTCTACATTTATTCCTCAAAGACCCAAATATTAGAAGAAAATGGACCTCAAAAGTGAAACTAACT